>JACDJE010000404.1:327225-637630 GCA_016647715.1 Pavo muticus
TTTTCTTTTCTTTTCTTTTCTTTTCTTTTCTTTTCTTTTCTTTTCTTTTCTTTTCTTTTCTTTTCTTTTCTTTCCAAACACATTCATCATATTAACATCCTACCATAACTCACTCTTGGTAGGACCAAAGTATACGTGCAAGACCCAGTTTAAGCACTGAATTTTATAAGGTGTCCAGACAGCATCAGGTAAACAGGAAAACTGTTGTCTTTCTGGTGGAGGAACTAAACATTTCACATTCTTTTCTGTAAGAATAAAAACTTGCTTTAACCTGATCCTAAATGGACATTACAGCTTTTATTATATTGGAAATGTAAGAAATCTAAGAAAGCAAAGTAGTGATAAATGCACAGAGCAAGCCAAGTGTCACTAGAAAGGTATATAAAGAAGGTTCTTGCAAATATGCACCCATCAAGAACAGAGTGAAACTTTCTGTTCATTCACTACAACATTTAGCAAACCACTCCTCAGAACCCTTCTGATTTGAAGTGCTCTGATTAACTTACATATCTAATGTGTGCAATCATTACTGTTTCTTAACTGTAACTGGAGTAACAATGAACATTCATATAATGAACACAAGTCTCTCATTTATGAAAACATAACGGAACCACTTGAGAGACCAGAAGAAAGCCCTCTATACAGGCAGTGTGTAATGCTGATGTATGCAAGAATATCTGAAAACCCCAAGGTAATACATAGCAAAAGAAAATTAGTTTGCCTGTGCCTAAATATTGCCTCAAAAACACAACTGGAAAGGCACACCACTGTCTGAAGTATTCAGCATGCTAACCATTGCATCTAATATAAAGTGTATTAATTTTTTTACTGAAACAAAATCATGGAGTGAAAAAGTGATTATTCCTAACTAAGCCAATATATGATTGATTTACACTGGGAAGAGTATTTAGTATGGAATTGTCAGTGATACAATTATTTTATTTCTAGGACTTCTCATCATATAAAATACTTATACGATAGGCATGAAGTTGATATTTGTATGGGTAAGAGTACAGTAATTGTTGCAAACATATAAGAAAATTATGTTTTATTTATGATGTCAATAAAGTTTTATGGGGAAAAAACAAAGTGATAAAATTATTACATTATGATATTGTGAGTAATATAGCCATGGGGAAAGGTGAGAGTAAGTGAAATGAATCGGTGCTTAGGATAATGAAAGTAAGGGACTAATGGGGCCCAAAAGACCCAAGTAAAATGTAGACAGATTCCACGTAAGCTTCCTTCAACTCCTCAGAGAGTAATTCCACTTGTTTTTGACCAATAAACTGCAACAGATCCTCACTTCTAATCCCAAGCTTTTTACAAGCAGTTTGCCCACTCACACTGAATTGTGCAAGTAGGAGAGAAAGGGAATAGATCCACAAGGACTGATGGAATATAATTTAATAGTTTCATGAGAAAAGATGTAAGGTTTGTGATTAGAACCATGGAAGGATTTTAACCTCCTTTCAGAGTACAGGAATGTAATTAAATGGATTTATGAGAAATGTTAGAGGATAAATAAACTGAGTCAATCACTTTCTGTCTATCTACATGCTTGCCTAAGATATTTTCCTGTTACATTTTTGTTCATGACACATCCAAACTACACATTAATTCATGCTATTATTTCTTTGCTATACAGGGCTCCCATTCTTCAGGGAAAAAACAACTCTCAGTGTTAGAGGTATGTGACCTGTGATGAATAATCAATACTAGCATACATTTTGAAAGATGAGGAAGTTCACAATACATTATTTTTGAGGTTCTCTTAAGTTTTTCTGTGTTCCTTATAACTTTTCTTTAGTTTGGATGCATATAGATGCAAAAAAAGACATATGATAATCACCTGGTTTTCCTATCATTGCAGAAAGACACTCTTTTTTTCAATTTTCTTATCTAGGCAGAAATGAAGAGTAAGAGAAATCATATGAGAAAAGATTTATTAATATTTTCTTTTGAAAGTCTTTTGAAAAGTCAGCTCCATGGTTCTGGGGTTTGACTCTTTGCTTTCACTAAACATCACGGCATTCTTAGAAAATCTTAACTGAACCAGAATCCCTTTCCAGTTTCACCCACCATTACCTCTTGGCATTTAGGCTAAGTAACTAAAGTACAATAATAAGTTAGTATGTAAAAGTTCACCACCTGTGAAGAATTTGATATACATACTCAGTGTGAGACTTCTCTTTCCCTTTTGGTTAAACATTCACAATGAGGCTCATTCACATCTCATTTTGCTTGCAGGAAGTGCAGGATTCTGAATCTAGATTTACTAGTGGGAATCTTTATGCAAAATGGCAAACATTGTCCCAGTTTTAAAGAAGTGCAAAAACAGGCCAGAAAGTGTCACTTTTGTGTCTTGTAAAATTGTGGAGAAATTTATTCTGAGAGTTATTGAAAAATACTTGAAGTCAACACAGCCACTGGTCATAGCCATGAGTTCAAGAGGGAGCAGTCTTGCTTAGCGAACTTAATTTCTTTATATGAGATGGTTATCCAACTAGTGTACCAAGAGAAGCCAGTTGATGTAATCTTTTTGAATTTCAGCAAAGGTTTTGCTACTGTTTGTCATAATATCATTGTGGATTAAATGTCCAGCATACAGTTTGACAAAAACATAATGTCATGGCAGAGCAATTGACTAATGGGTTGGGCTCAGAGGGTTATAATAAACAGTCTGGTGGCCAGTCATTAGCAGTTTCCTTCAAGTGTCTATTATTTTAGAACAAGCTCTCTTTAAGATTTTTATCATCAATATATATGCAGGACTCAAATGCACAATAAGTAAGTTTGCAGAGGATACTAAATTGTGAGAGGTTATTTGTATTCTTCTTAGACAGCTGCATGAAGAGAAGCTAAATTTGTTAGCATTAAATTCAAACCTCATACATCTTCAGTCAAATCTAAGAATATACAGATCCAGTCCAACATTCTGATATCCTTCAAGTGTTGCAGTTTAACCCTGCAAGTAGCTAAGCACCACTCAGCTGTTTGCTCACTCCCCACCAAGTAGAATGAAGGAGAGCTGGAAACAAAACATAACTTATGGGTTGAAACAATTATTTACTAAGACAGAAGAATTAAAAAAATAAAAATAAAAATACAGTGATACCTATATGTGTGTATACAGTGTATATATTCACAACGCAATTGCTCACTAGCTGCTGACCAACACCTGACCAATTCTCCACCCTTTTATAGCCTTCTGGAAGTTGTCACGTGGTATGGAATAACCCCTTGCCGAATTCAGGCCAGCAGTCCTGGATATGTCTGCGTGCTGCCCCTGTGCCCTAAAGACAGCTGCTTTCTGTGCCAAAGGGTTTGGCCTGGCCCTGGCTGTGCTCGCATTCTTCAGCAACAGAAACACTGGTCTGCTGTTAATACTGGCTCAGCTGAAGAAACCAGGACATCAGGCAAGAAAGATATATAACTATAAGATAAAGTTAAGAAAAAATTCTAATTGGGATTGGATCTTTACTAGTATAACAGATTAACACATGTTTAAAAAAAAAAACACCTGTTAAATTAACATATTCCTAAATGATCAGATAAATGTAAACTAATGCATATCGATATCTTCCACATTGTAGTATATCAAGAATCTGTTGATTTATCGCTGATTTTGCTTGCACTTCAGAGTGGAAAAAATATTGTGCAATCCTTTGTTAAAATATCAATGTAAAAGTGAGTTTATAGTATATTCTTATGGGTCAAGTAGAGTAATACTTATCTTTCTGTTGTTCTGCCTCTTTCTTTAAGGAATAATTCTAATAGTAATGATTGGCTAAGTGAGCAATTAATTAGATGTGCATGACTTGTAGTTAGATGAGACACCTAGTATGCTAGTGTACTGATGTTCTCATCTAAAATTAGAGCTCTTTACTATTATTGCAATAGCTCAAAAATCAGATAAGCAAGTCAGCTTTTTGACATTTGAGGAAAATAATACTGGAAAAAATCATTACATGATTACTATTAAATATGCACAAGTGAAATATGATCAACAGTTGCCCAGTGCAGAAAATGAAAAATAGCTTTTGTAGGAGCACATTACAAAGATAAACCAGCCAGTTAAGTTTTGAATAAATCACCTTTTATCCACTTGTTGTGACATACAGCCATGGAAAATGATAACTTCAGGACACCACGTCCCTTTGAAAAATATCTTCTCTAGATAAGACCTGTGCCTTAAATCGGATACTGTATGAAGACTACTTAGTTCTATTTATTTATTTCCAGTTTAATAAGACTCCCTCCATAATGCCAATTTCTTATTTTAGTATAAGCAGATGAAAAAAAAAAAAAAAAAAACAATGACCATAACAATTACGATGTAGTATATAGAAAACAGAGAAGCAAAAATATGATAAAGGTTATCTGTACATTTTTTCATTATCTGGTATTTAAGCAAGGCACCTTTCCAGCAAAAACGAAGGATTACTTCAAGGTTGTTTATTCATTTATTGGCAATCAACTAGGCTCAGATAGTTGAAACCTCTGCTATGCAGAGTCAGTCAGCAGCCTCATGCTTATGTTCTACTTTATGTTGCTCATCTGCAAAACAATGAGGCTTGTAATGATGTGAAAGGTTTAATGGACTCTCTTCAGGTTTGTCCTCTATTCAAGCTGATTGTTATTTGTGTAATGTAATCTTCTTAGGACTGTGGTTCCCACAGGGAGATGAGGAGGCAGTGACTGGGCTGTGGATGGCAGCTCACATTAGAGATCAAGGATCATCCAGTTAATAGTTTTACATTTAGAACTCACCAATATTTCTGGTCCTAAAGACCAACTCTCTAGCACTCAGAGTTGTTTTCTGTTATTTTGCACATCAAGAAAGTCCTTTGTGTGTCACCATTTTAAAATTACTTGAACATTGATCAGAAACTACTTCCCATCACTTAATTATTGTCTCAAGGAGTCTAAGGCAATGGTAAAGATATTTGGAACGTTAGCAGGCCATTATGTGACAAGTACAAGGAATAAGAATGAAAGATAAAACAGTGGTTATATTTGACTAAGCTGTACAGAAGAAGTGACATCTTGATGTGCTGATTCATATAGGACCATCCTTAAAAATGAAAGTTTAACTGACAACATTGTCAGTAAAAAATTTCTTTGTACAAATCTTTGTATTTATATCCTTATATATATATCTATATAAATACAGTAAATATGTTATCTAAGTAAGGATGACCACCCTTGAAACTGCTAAAGTGATTAAAGAGAAACTCTTAATCACAATGCAACTACTAAACTTGTCTTTGAAGATAGGAAGATTTTGAAAAAAATGTGTAGTTAATTAACATGTCTAGCTAGCCTGCAGGTAGGGAGATTATTCCTATCTTTAACTGACCAATTGTAGGTTGGATGCTGTAGTGGAGTAATGGTCAAATGATAAAAATATCCATTTAAAAAGGTATCATGAAAATCCCTGGGAATGTTAGCTTTGTGGAACACCACCTAGCACCCAAACTTGTGCAACTTTGCAATAGCTCAATGTCTTGTCTCTGTGTATGAGATTGGCTTACTGCATACCAGGTAATTAATCTGAATTTTGGACAACAACTGGCTTTAAAGCAAACAGGAAACTGGAATTCAAATCTCTTAGGCAGCTTTGAAATCCTAACCCTAAATATTTAACATTAACCATCTGGGATATAAATATTTTAGTTTTAATCTTGTTGTTCTTAAGGGATCTACCAAGGAAAACAAAATGGAGAAAAAAATAATCTCTTATAACGTTTTAATTGCACCTTTGTTTGTCTATGGTAAGAAATAATGTGCTAGTGTGTGACTCCAATATATATTATGACATAATTTAAAGATATCAGAGATCAAAAAGGGACTTTTTTCCCCACACATCATTGGTTGCGCCACACTTTCTTCTAAAGAAAGTCGCTTGTAGTCTCAAAATCTAAGGCCAAGTTAGTGCCTCATTCAGTTCTTAATACTTACATCTGAGTAATTCCTCTGGGAATTGGGTCTTCTCACAAATTTAGTGCCCTCAAATACAATCACGAGAATGTCATATTTCCTTTGGGAAATACGTCGCTTCATAGAGAACTGTTTTAGACCAGAATGAAGAGAATAAAACTAGTATGAGGAAGGAACAACTAACCAAAAAAATTTAGATTCCAACCAGGACTGATATGATTCATAGGCTCATAGAGTGGAGAAATCAGAAGGGGCAAATAATCACCTACTTTGGAGCCTTCCAAACCACAGGACATTGTGTTTTATGTACTCATCCTTGTATGAAGACTAGTCACTAATATACATCTGATGCAAAACTTGTGTTTTGCTCTAGGACATGATCCAGAAGATGTGTAACTTTGAAATGAAGGCATCAAGAGGAGCTGAATCCCAGTACTTCTCTTTCCAGTGTTTTCAATCATTTTTTCTTTTTTTCTGGTTTCTGTTACTCTTCATATGAGAAAAGGTATTTTCCTTTTTTTTTTTTTTTTTTTTTTTCCAAATAACTATGTTATGCAGTTTCCCCCTATTACTTTAAGGAAATGCTGTAATCGTGGAGTCACAGAGTGAGCTATGCTGGCAAGGACTCAGGAGATTTTATAATCAAACCTCCAACTCAAAGAAGATGCAAAAATAAAATAAAATGCCCTTAAGTTATTTTTAACAAAATCATTATGGAGTGTTATTTCCTGTTGTCTTTTTGGGTTTCTGTTTGTTTGTTTGTTTGGCTTTGGTTTTTTGGGTTTGTTTGTTTGTTTGTTTGTTTTTGAGAGAGAGGGAGAAATCATAGAATCATAGAATCCTTAGAGTTGGAAGTGACCTTTGAAGGTCATCTAGTCCAGATCAAGTGTATCTATCCACGTTTCTTAAAAATACAGATGTCAAAAATGTACAAACATTGCACTACAGAAGTTAACAGAAGTATATACCAAAACATTTAACTTTCTAAATCCTGGTAGATTGCAATTTGGTGTTAGTCATTTTTGCTACTCAAAACACCCTACATATATTTAATTGACCATTGTGCCTTCAAAAAAGTGTTCAGAACATTGCTTTCCAATCCACTACATATAAGTACCTCATTTTTCCTGCATTTGTATTTATTGTATGAAAACATTTCATATAGGCCTAGATATATGGGTTTATTTGACTGCAAGATCCAGATATTTTAGAATTTTGTAATCATTCTGTCATTTCAGTGCATTTGCAGATCTATTCCAGAGTCATTTTAGGATAACTTTCATTTAAGCTAACTAATATAATTTTTTAATTTTCCTCTGCCATTTCCTAAGGATGTCCCCTAGACATCACAATGTAGTGCTTTTTTTCTTTTGATCTACAGCAGACAAAAGAATCCACAAACATTCTTTCCATCTTTTGCCTTTGGACAGACCACCATTGGCAGATTGAGTGCAGCTCTAAAGATCTGTCTCCTCCTGTTTAAATGAAGTCCTGTTCTGTCTCCTTGAGTACTGGAATGATTTCATAAAATACAAAGTCAAGACTGCAAAAAAAAAAAAGTTTTTATTGATTTAAAAACAAAACAAACAAGTGAAAAACCTCACCTGGTTCTTCCTCTTTTCAAATTTTCTTTGAATGTCATCACACTGACCCTCCGTCATCACTGAAAATCTTAATCATAAGAGACTCAAACCAGAATGGTATATTTGGCTTCATCATTTTTCTTTATTGTCAGATTTAGGCTACAACCAACTTTCAGGACATCTCATAATTTACACCACAAGGTGTATTTTTTTTCCTATAAGCTATACTAATAAAGCTTCTATTCAGGTTCTCATCATATTCAAAATGCTTCAGCAAAATATCATTTTCATAGTTCATTGCTTTGGTAATGACGGTATTCTATATGCATCTTTCTATTAATTCTGCTTCTAACAAACCAAATGGAGATTACTTATTTTTATACTCAAGGATCTTTGCAGAGTGTGTCTGCTCAGTCTTTCTTGTTTACTACTGAGAAGTCAGATCTCATCTCTACTCGGCATTCCTACATTTTCTGGGAAACACATATGTGTGCTACAATGTGATAATCTTTGCTGCTTGATGCTTTCCAAAAATTCATATTACTGTGCTTTCTGAAGTTTCTTCCTTACTAATTCCTTTTGCTGCCTGTAAAAAATCTTCTCCACAACCACTCCTCACTGTATTCAAATCTATCACATAACAGAGAAGTAGGAAGCAACATTTCACAGTATATTTTCCCTAACTGAAAAGTTTCAAGCATTATGTTTCCTGTTGTATGTATTTGTATTCATGATGATTTGAAAGAGTGTTAAAGTTCTAAGTTTTGTAATTGATATTTTATATGACTGCATGATCTTGTCATACTTCTCTGCTCTGTTCCATTATTGGTTTTCCACATACTGCAAGAAGTTACACATTTCCATCATTAATCAGTCTCTACCTTTATTGTTCATTTACCATTAGCAGCTGTCTTTCATTAATTATAATTCATGTCACACGTTTGTTTCACAATGTTCTAAATGTCCCAAAACACTTTTAAAATGATTTAATATGTTGTATTAAGAAACACACAATAGTTTCTTCTTCTTTACCATCGCTAGGATCACTAGTAGCTGTTTAAAGTACTGGAGTTCATTCTTTGCCTGAAGCTTCATATTTTGAACATACAAAGTAAAGAAATAATTTCCATATTAATGTTTGAAAAGACCAGTGTCTTTTCTTAAGTTTCCGTTGTGCTAGGAAACTACCAGAAGAATTACCTGCAGAGAAATAGAGAAGTGTCTGTATCACTGCAGAGGGCATGATAGGACTCCTCAACCACTATACACAATTCTAGTTGTACTTTCTGGAAAGAAGTGAATTGAAACTTAATTCAGACTGAAGACAATTTGGAAAAGTGTTATTTATTATGAGCACACATGATAAGCAAGTTTAAACTTGGTAGGCCTGAATGTCGTCGGCAATCCCATAAATTCAGACCACTTCTCATGGTAGAATTGCCATATCCAAGATCTCTATTCAGTAACTGGACAGAAACTGTTTCCATGTTAACTTAGAGTCTTCTGTTAGTCCTCAAGGCACATAACTAATGGTACATTCATGTGTACCCTATTTTTATGGGTGCACAAGCTGAATGTGGCCTTTGTTGCACTGGTTAATGGATCAGGAGACTCCTTTGGAAAAACAAGCAGACCCTAGAATATATAAGGTCAATAAGCTGTAGAGGTTATCTAATTAATCTATCGGCATTCCTGTGACTTCTTATTGTGCTTTTGCATATATAGCATGTTTCTAATAAATACTTAGATTTCTACAGTTTATCTGTAGATAAATATGAATATATACATAGAAATGTACAGTTATGTGCATACATATACATATAAATATTCAGATCTATAGTCATAAACTTCCACGTAATACCTCTAATGGGCAGAAGAATAACTACGTGTTTACTGGAAGGTTCTAAATGGATTTGAGCACTTTCAATGAAGCACTTCAACATTTCTCTAACATAATGTTTTGAAAGGGCCTAGGGTCAATACAAATGTAATATATTGAAGCTAAAAGAAAATTTGACAGAAAATTTGTTCAAAGAGCGCAGTAAGGTGGCGTGTAAAAACAATAATGGACCATTATGCTGTCTTATTAGAGAAATTAAAACATTGCACACACTGTCTGACTCATAGGGTCTGGCTTTTCTACTGAACAACTTGAAACCTGTATTTACCGTTCAAGTAGTGTTTCTTAAGTGTAATTTTTTTTTCAGTTCTAAATATTTGATATCAAATGTGGCAAGCTTTTTGAGGAGTTCGAAAGGTAGAGAGCCACTGGACTCTGACAGAAAACATTTAGCAAGGCAACCACTACTATTCATACACAAATAGGCTAAATGTAGGCTTTACAGGTACAAGCCACATTGTTTCATCTTCTGGGCATGTATCGAAGTTAACTCATAGAAGATCTCTATAACATAAAATCTTTTGAACTAAAAATGGATTTGAAGTGCTGATATTTGTTTGAGAGATGTCTGCTTGGAATTTCTACTTGAAGAATTTCACCAACAAAGCGTCCAGGTATCTTTTCCTCAAAAAAATATGCAAAATTTACCCAGTGATGTAACTTAAACTATTACATCAAATGAAATGTGCTTTAGCAACTAAATGTTCTGATACAATGTTGGTGTGATTATCTTTTCCATTACAAAAGAATTGGAAAAAATACTTATGTGAGGACATAACTACACTTAGAAAAGTTTCCACTCTCAGTCTTCTCTTTAAACCAGTGAAATCCCACTTCCCCGTTTATTTCTCAGCTGATTGTTTTTGTTCATGTATGCTTGCCTAGCTATACTGAATTTCTGACTTAATCTGTCAGTTTTGGCATTTCAATTTATTTATTTGTTTGTTTGTTTGTTTGTTTATTTGAGAAATGAATCAGAAAATGTCTAAATAGGAAGAGGAACTTATGCATCTAAAAAATGTGGTGCACAACATAGTTGTTTACTATTTCACTGACAATTGCTGTTCCTCTCTGCTCAGGGAGATAGTTAGCTTTGAACGAAGATATGCATCAGAGTATAAGCAGTGGAATACTGGTCTTCCCAGGACTTTTTAGTGGTGAAATTATATGTGGAAAATAAAAGCATAGACCTGTCTACTCAACAATCTGTCCCTGGATCCTAAATTAAGTTTTAATTGTCTGAACTTAACTATTTGTGCTTCCATTTAATGGGTATATAAATTTCCACCCAGTATCAGACCACAGGTGGATCTGCTTCTCCTGGAGCCTGTACCTTCTAGGTCACATCATTAACACACAAACACACAAAATAAATAAAATGAAGATTTGCTCACCAGTGGTTGGAAGGGAGCAGGGTAGTACTTAGGTTATTAAATTTCACTCTTCCAGAAAATTCTCCCCTTTGAGAGCAATGGAAAAATAAACTTCTGAATGAAAATGTATTGCAACAATCTAAATGTGTTAACATCATTCCTACATTTTGCAGAAGGTATGGAGGGAGAAAGGGAAGACTAGGGAAGGAAGAAGTGAGATGGGGCTGGGAATGTCCAGGGTAGTCTGAGTTTGTACTATGTATTCATTGCTTTCCAGTGAAGGAAGAGAGGGGCAATTCAGCAACATGATAAAATAATTGAATAGGAATTTGGGATAGAGCTACCTGTATAAAAGCTAACAAGACCATTTCATCAAAAATTCCCCTTCCCAGAACATGAAAACTGCTTAAAAGCCTTTCAGTTCAGACAAATGGTGGAACAGGGATTGTCTCACTTCAGCTGAGTAGATGTTTCCTGAAAGATGTGCTTTTACTTTATGTATATATTACCCTATAATTCTGAAATAGAAATGGAAAGAGAGGAAGAAATTTGCCTTGATTCAAAAGTCAGAAACAGGTACTGCTGGAAATAGATTTCTCAAAAATCTCTGTGAAAAAGACAAGGGAAAGAAAATTCACGAGTGTAAAGCATCAATATTTATTAATAAATATTTTCTCCTTATGGAAGCTCATTTACCTCTACAAAGTACAAGTTATACTGAACTTGGGCAACACTTACCTTTAAATTGAAATGATTCATGTAAATGGGTTGCTAGTATCAATTGAATTATCATGAAACAGAGCCTGCACACACACATTTTAAAGGCACATAACTTTTCTGGAGGCCTCATTTTTCTTCAGAAAGCATGTGACAGAGTAACTTGAACCTCAGAGATGTGCAACACTCACTAATAGATCTGAAGCATTTGCATTCAGAGACAAACTCAAAGTTAGCAAATGAGCGAACTTAGCAAATTGAGAGCAGCCTTATGGAGAAGGACTTGGATGTCCTGTTGAACAAAAAGCAGGACATGAGCCAGCAACGTGCACTTGCAGCCCAGAAAGCAAAAAGTGTCCTGGGCTGCATCAAAAGAGGGGTTGCCAGCAGGGTGAGGGAGATGACTGTCTCCCTCTACTCTCCTCTCATGAGGCTCATCTGAATTACTGTGTCCAGGCCTTCACAACTCAGGACAAGAAGGATGTGGAGCTGTTGAAGTGGAGTCCAGATAAAGCCACAGAGATGATCAGAGATCTCTTCTCCTGTGAAGAAAGGTTGAGGGAGATAAGCCTGTTTAGCTTGGAGAAGAGAATGCTCCAGAGAGACCTCAGTGTGGCCTTCCTTAAAGGAAGTTTATAAACAGGAGGGAGGCTGACATTCTACATGGTCTAAGTGATTGGACAAAGCGGAATGTTTTTAAACTAAAAGATGGAAGGTTTAGATTAGACGTTATGGGGGAAATTTTCTCTCAGTGTGGTGAGGCACTGGCACAGGCTGCCCAGAGAAGCTGTGCCTGGAAATGTTCAAGGCCAGGTTGGATAGGGCCCTGGGCAGCCTGATCTAGTGGATGGAAACTGCCCATGAAAAGGGTTAGAACTAGGCAATCAGTAAGGTCCCTTCCAACCCAAGCCATCCTCTATGACTCTAAGAATTGGTGACCCTTTTCAGCTCCTTTAGATTACGTAAGGCAGTGTACTTGAGGATATCAGCTTTTCACCACTGCTTGTGTTGATAGTGTTAGAGTGACTGGAAGCCACATTCATCCTGTTCATTGTGAAGAACGTGAAAATATAAGAATGCACTAAAAGTGTAACTACTTTATACCAAGTCATACTTTTATCCACTGTACTTAGTAGGCACAGTTTTCAAAATACCTTGGCTCTTCTCTAATTCAAAACAATGTATTGTTGTATTTTTCACCCTTTTATTTTCAAGAAAAGTTTAGCTAAGGCCTCTGTCTTAAAGTGCAATATTTTATCCAAGAAAAAACCTACATTTCTTTCCTTCCATGTTTCAGGCGCCCAGGTATCATCATTTAGGACAAAACATCTTGTTTACTTCTAGCCACGTCACTGGGGTTGTTGTCATGCAATTTCAGAAATAAGCTGCAGCTAGCTACAGGTACCAAATGAAATCATAGAAAGGCAAAGGTTCTTGATTGAATTTATTTATGTTTGAATCTGTCAGGGATAAAAGAGCCAGCAAATAATAAAATAGATGCAAGACTCTGTAAGTCAGCAGCCACCTGCTACCTCTGGGCTATTAGAGGTGCCCTCAGCATGACAACACAAATCCATGCTGGCAGGCCAATCACAGCTTTAAAAAGCCCTACATCAGCTCAACTTGTCTACTCAGTCAGCAGAATGACAGCAATGTTGAAATTTCAATTTTTCCTGATATTAGTTGTGAATTGTTTTATCACATTATTTTTACTTTCAACCTCTCATTTTTTAAATGCTGATAGTGTTGATAGCTCTAAAATGCAGCCTATCTAGATGCTCTTTTGAGAAATTGACATTTTGCTCTACTACTTTTATTTTAGTTCCCCAAATACGCTGAAGCTCTTTTCATTTCTCCCCCTCCAAAACATATACACCATGTAAATTATAGGGATCTATAAAAGTCATGTTAGTCATCATCGGCACCATAATTATTGATAATAATCTATTCTTCAAAGATAACACCATTTCACAAGCTGTTCACTGATTTCACTCCTGTTTATAGAATGAGCCACATTCTTTGCTGACTTATATCACTTGCAACTGCATTTAAACTGACCCTATACTTATATGAATTGGAAAATAGAATTTATGTATAGATGGTATACTGTTACCTTAAAATGGTACCTTGTTTAATAAGAACATGCAAAGGGACAGAGCAGAATGCACTGTTAGAGACCTGAGTGAGTATTTGGGATTGTGAAAACAAATGAAATCATTCCAGCTGTCTGAAGAACACCTCTTAAGAAGTGTTTTAAACCATGGACAAAGTTTTGTCCTCAGTAAAATTTTGCCCATAACTTCGAAAGTGCTATGATTTCATTCCTGTGGAGGGCTTTCTTTGTTTTAAATTGTTGGCTTTGATAATACAGTCCAAAACATCTTGCCTGCAGCAGAGTCTACTGAATTGACATATAGAGATGACTGAGAAGTGAGAAAAGAAAGTTATTTCTTTTCTATATGTTGTGGAATCAGTGTGGACAACAGTGATTTACAGTAACTATAGCCTTCATATCTTCAGCAGTGTATTATGAAGGCTTGATATGATCTTCTGCTTGTTATGAGGGTCTTAAAGCTTGCTGAGTGGTCTCTGTTATTTTCTAGCGTTCTCTGAATTACTAAATGGATCCAGTTTTAGAAGACAATTCAGTTTGAAAGTAGTAAAGGTAGATGGTGGGGTTCTTCTGGGGCTATATAAACACTTGGATTTGGCCTTAGTACAAGAAGTAATTGTAGACTGGAAAATTTCAGCATCTCTGAGCTATCAGTGACCTGATTTTCATCATTCCTCATTACCCCATTGTACATAGGGAAGAGACCTGAGAAATATTCATGAAGGGTGGCTATTTTTTGATCCCTGAGGACTTAAACACAACCTGAGCTTATGGGCATACCCTGTTTTTTCCCCTGCCCTTTTTCTTCTCTTAAATCCTATGAACACTGAGACGAGAATATTTTCTTTCACAACTTTTAAGATGGAGTTACTTTATTTTTCCTCTTTTTTTTTTTCACATTCTCTCTGAGTTTCTTTTAGTTTCCTCTCAGTGCGTGTAATAATTCCAACCTGCAACTGTATTGTTTAACTATGAAATCTACTAAATAAATAAATTAACACAATAAAGGCTTTACTTCTTAAAGTTACATTATATATAATAAATCTTTTCACTCCCAATAGACTTTCATCTGTGGCTTTACTTACAACGTATAAGCACAACTCAAGTAATTTAGAAGGGAATAGACCTTTCTGTTTAAGGAACAAATATTGTGCTCCTTCTGCATCCAAACTCCTATATATATTGTAACTATAACACAGTCTGGTAATAGTACAGTACAGTAACTGCTGTACTAAAATACTTTCTCATAAACAGCAGCTGTCAGCTGTTACAAATTTTTTGTAATTTTCTCGAGATAAATTTACCTTTTCTTTTTGCCTACATTATTCACAACTTGGTAATACACAGAACCAGAACAAGATTCGATATCCTTAATAACAAAAGATAACAAACAAACAACAAAATCCTTCTCCTACTCTTTCATACCTGTAAGGGCAGATATTTTTTGCAGCTAGAAATTCATACTAAGAAAATTATTTAGTTTTCTGTGTGACTAACAAGATGCTAATCACACACAAATGGAGTACTACTGTTTAGGTACATATTTTTCAGGCAATCTTTAGGATTTCCAGAAGAAAAGAAATAAAATTAGAATCTAGATCTCTGAAATCCAGAGATCTCTATTCCTTTTAAATCTGGGACTTCTTACAATTCTGACTTGAATGATATGTTGAAATATGTAGTTTGTATCTCACTGTTCATCAACATGTCACATTCTATCATATCTCTTTATGTAGATCAATATGACAGATGCATCTCTGAAGTAATGCGTCATCATGTCCCTTGGCATCAGGAGATGTGAAAACACATTCCTGTTTTGTTTACCATAAACTCCTTCCTGAAATAGAAAATAAAACAACACTTTTGTTTAGTTTCAGAATATTCTGAGAAGTAAACAAAGTGAGATGGTGGTGCTTCTCTCATTCATCTTTTTTAAAAATTATGGAAATTAATATATGCCCAGAATGCATTATTTCATTTTGTTATTCCCTTAATTTCATGGATAGAATGAATGTGCCTATAAGCAAGCTATAAGAAAGCTATACACTCAATGAGTAGGTAAGGAAATTACAGACTTCAAAAAATGACTAATAGACTAAACAGGTACTAAATTCCTGTTTTCTTAGTAACACACCATTGTATTTTATTGCTTAATACAAACTAATTAATTAACATTAGAGGTTATTTTATTTTCTAATTTCCTTGGACCAAGTTTTATAAGTTTTTTTCCACATTATAGTGAATTGGCTCAATGTGGAATACATCCCTGATCTGCTCTGTCTGCTCTGAGCTACAGCTATGCTGAAATACAGTTAAACTATCTTAGTTGGCTGGGAAGGCCTGATACTCATTCTGCATTACCAGTGTTTTGGAAAGCAGGTAGACCACAGTGTTGAATTTGGCTCACTGCTCATATAATTGTATATAGGTGGCCCACTTTACCACTGGGCTACTTTAGTCCACTAAAGATGTAATTCCAATGACTCAAATTTGCTCTTTCAAAAAGAAGAAATATGAGGAAAAGGCATCCTGTCACAGAGCATTACAGTTCCCTCATTGCCTGCTCAGCCCCCTCAGAGGCTGCATCTAATGTCCCAGGATAGAGTAGATGGCAGTGATGCATTATTCACTGGTCACTGCTCTCTCTCCCTGCACCAAGCTGCTTTTCTACTTTTCATAATACCGCTTTATTTCCTAGAGGTCATACTTCTAAAGCCCTCTTGTGTTTAATGGTAGAGAAGGTATTATTATTACTCATTTCTCAGCTCTTGAGTCTTATTATAGTCAAATTTTCAAATACATGAGAAAAATAACTAGGAAAACAAAGAAAACAACAACAACAACAACGACAAAAACCTACATGTAAAGCACTAGAAACTGAAATTTTCTGTATGTCCAAACATGCAAAAGAAAATTTCTTATCCCTAACCCAGTCCTGGCAATTTGTTTTAACCATTATCTGAAGAGATTATACTGGGGCCTGGAGGATTTGGAGGTTAATGCTGTTACTATATGCCATTTCTTAATGTTTACTCTGAGATTTTGAGTAGTAGTATACATCTGTGTTAAGTGAGAAAATGAAAACTTTTTTAAATAGTGGCATCATCTGCACAGAGTGGGGCAAGAAAAAACTGATCTGAACTCAATCTCAAAACACAGAGATAGGAGTCACCACAACCCAGCTTCCAAATTGAAAGTAGACAAAGTAACCAAAACTTTAGATTGCTGTTATGGCTACACTGCATCCTCAGAATATGATTTTGTAGACATCTGAGTGAGCTGATGAATTATTATGCTGCAGCACTATGTAATATTGACTTGTGCTTTTTAAGCTAATATTCACCCTGAAAAATTTCACCACTGTTCCCATCTCTGCATTTCTGTATCATATGTTATCTGTCTCTAATCCTGCTATTTTAAGCAGGTTTGGGATATGTAAACACAAACTCAAATAATGCTGGGATTGTAGTGTGGCAAGCAGCATACCTTCATACTTCGAAGACAGTTAAAAAATTTGAATAATCAAGTAAAAAATCAGTAAGAAAATATCTTAATTCCTTTTGTAATCTTGGGGGATAGTATTAATTGTTATTTAACAAGACAGAGAAACCTATTACCTTCAATTACAGTCAATATTAATGAAGAATACTCCAGATCAGTCCACTAGTTATAATGTACATTCTGTCACCTTCAGGTTTACATCAGTGCAAAACAAGGATTAATTTATCTCTAATGTACAAAAAATAGGCAATTATTTTTAAGAGGAGAAGATTGTATTCTCTTGCTTGATACTTTTAATGTTATTTGGATAATTTCTTACCTAGGAGTTGATGGGCTGTAGCCATTCTGTCCCTTGTTCTTCATGTTGTTCTTATGGAGAACAGGCAGGAGACAAATGTTTTGCATATGATGTTGTCCGTGAGTTTTAATGACTGTACTTGAGAAGCAAGAGAGGAAGAAGTGATTGAGAAGCTTAGCTATTTGAATGAGGACTTAATCAGGAGCTTAATTCTATGAGTCTAATATTGCTTTCTGTTCTCATTTGTTCTTTGTGTATTGTGAATAATGACATGCCAATTGTATATGATTATAAACAGCTATTTATGGAAATAGATTTTGCTTCTACACTTAATTATGCTTCTGCATATTAGGTGAGCATTATATTGCCAAAGTTCTGTTTAACTGCATCTGTTCGGGTTTTTTGTTTGTTATGCTGGTTTTTTTTCCCCAGTAAATCTTGAAGTGATGGATCTGTTTCTCACTTTCCCAAGGTATCTCTCCACTTGCTTATATGGCTTATTTTCTAGTGACCAAATATCTCAAATGAAAAAACCTAATAGTATATGTAATTATTGGTTATTATTTCCTATTAATTATAATTTAATTTAGGAATCTGAATTTGTCTGTTTTCCTAAATAGATCTAGTTAGTGTAACCATATGTTGAGTTTGTGTTCATGTATGTTCAAGTACAAGTATACAAAAGTCTATTTTTCAACAGTAACTTTTGAAATGAGTTGGCAGCTTCAATTGGTTTTAAGAGGCAGATGTCTAGCAGAGAGCAAGTTTTCACAAGCTTTGTGAAAATATGTAATTGAATAGAATTAAACAGGTCTTTTCAAGAGAAAAGCCAATAACTTTCCTCTTAGCTTGACCTGACAGGATTTATACGGGAAAGGAAGACACTGGAAGTTCTGGAAATGATCATAGAATAACAAGTTTTGGTCTTGGTTTTGATTTTTGTTTTTGTTTTCCTGTATATACAATGGAAGAAAGTGGCTTGGGAGAATACTGAATACATTCTTCCCCATGGTCATAAATGTGCACTGAAAAAAATAATGAATCATGAGATAGTACTATGGCATTTAGCAGAAGGGATTTCTTTACTATTGTTCCTCTCAGAGAATTTGAATATATAATGTTGAATATTAGAATGACAGCATCATAGAATATTTAGATTTGGAAGCGGTGCACAAGGATCATTGAGACTCCATGTCTGAGAACACTGCCCAAATGCTACTAGAACTCTAGCATCTTGGGGCCATGACAACTGCCACGGGGAGCCTGTTCCAAGGCTCAACCACCCTCTGGTGAAGAACTTTTTCCCACTGTCCAATCTGAGCTCCCCTTAAAGCTTTAACCATTCTGTTGCC
This sequence comes from Pavo muticus, assembly GCA_016647715.1. Lineage (NCBI taxonomy): Eukaryota > Metazoa > Chordata > Aves > Galliformes > Phasianidae > Pavo > Pavo muticus. Next base: position 346,006 of record JACDJE010000404.1, read on the forward strand.
TCCTATCACTGATCACCAGAGAGAAAAGATCAGCACCTCCCTCTATACTTCCCCTAACGAGCAAGTTGTGGAGGACAATGAGGTCAGTCCTCCATTTCCTCTTCTCTAAGCTGAACAAACCAAGTATCTTCAACCACTCCTCTCAGGTCACACTCCATAAACCTTTCACCAATTTTGCTGCCATCCTTTGGAGATGTTCCAATACTTTTTATATCCTTCTTATATTGTGGACACATTAAACTGCACACATTACTAGAGATGATGTTACATCAATACTTTGAAAGATAACAGTTTCTTTTGACTAATTAGCTATACTGTGCTTATTGTACCCCAGGGTACAAGTTAAATAATGGTCATCTATCTAATGCCTTGGGTGTGTACACCAGACTATTCAAAGGTCTTCCATTCCTTTTTAACAAACTTACAAGAAATTATATTCTTGGTACCATAAATTTACACTGAATAATCCCTATAAAATTTGGAGAAATTCAGTGTATGAATATGTGATTGCTTGCCTTCATAAGTTTCCCATAAAATAACCACAGCATGATTAAGTTTTCCTCTGAGAGCCTGAATAACTCAGTTGTGTTTACAAGGTGAGGTATATGTAGTCTAAATTTAGGGAGGCAGAAGAAACATCTCTAGGAAGTTGGTGATAGATTGACAGTTGGTGTCACTCTGAAAAAAAATCAGATAAAAATCTTATCAAAGTAAAGCTGGTGACACAAAAGTTCTGTACTCTAGAGATTTTCACAGAAAGAATAGAATTTATTTAAGACTTCATGCTTTGAAAAATTTGTGAAGCTCTAAAGGAGGATCCTACAAGTTTCTGTGTGAGAACTGATGTGATCAGAATCAACTATAATTAACTGTACTTAAATCTCAATATGTGAGAAACTAAATAGAATGAAAAAAAGTTAAAAACAACAACACCATTTAAATCAACCAGACACTTTCCAGGGGAGATTCACATAAAAAAGGTTATACTTGAAGAAATGTTCTTTAATTAAAATGTCTTTTTAATTACCAGAACATCACATTCCACTTCATCAAGACGTTTTCTGGTGGTATGAGACATAGCATATGCCCATAAGGCTGGTTGAGTATGTGGTCCTCTCCTGCTAGGAGCCTTATCTGCTTTTCAGAAAGATAAAGTGGTTCTTTGCACGTAACTGAATTACCTTCCTAGGGTGCTCCTTTTTACCTTCTGTCACAGCCTTTTTGCCTGGAAAAAGAACCTAAAATATTTTTGAGATTCAGAGGATTTTGAAAATTGATCTCAGTGGATCATGTGCAAGAGGAGAGACAAATGCCCTTTTCGAAGGTCACAGAAAGGATGTATGAATCATCATCATTTTTGTAATAATCAAAAGAATTTGTTAATAAGTCTTATGGAAGAGTAAAAAAAAAAATCACACTATTAAAATGACAGTCCATATGAGCAGAACTTTATATAAAAGGGAAATGCTTCTATTCATATACTGTGTTTGTTATTTCTCTGGTAAGCCTCCCTTAGCTTCATAGTGTACTACTGCTTGATTTAAGTTATGCAGAATCTGGAGTGTTTAGGTTACTGATTAGCAGTTTGGTGGTTTTCTGGTGGAAAGTAGAAATGATATGATACAGTTTCCATCATCCAGTCATCGTACTATTAATTTTGCTCATTGTCCAAAAATTTCAAGACTAATCTAAGGATCAGGATCCTATTGTACTAGGCATTGTACATGTTTGTAGTGAACAAAAAGGAGCTTTATAAAAGTAGCACTCCATCCTGAGTGTAGGGCAAGAAGTGAATGCTTTCAGATAAATGAGAGCTACAGGGAACCAGAAAACATGATAGAAACAGTCAAACTACTGTAAGAAGGAAAATAATGCTGAATTTTGGCAACTATACACAGAAAGATTCTCTCAAGCATGGAGGATATGACTGAAGGTATTATTTAAAAATTAATTAATGAAAGGTTCTGAGATAAAATTTTGAATAAAACTCGAGTCAAGAGATGATCTCTCAGAAATGTATTGAATTTGGAGAGAAGCTCTATGCTTGATCAAACTGAACAGGTGGATTCAATAAGTGTAAGCAAAAAATCAACTGTAACAAAGTGATGAACTGATGTGTTGAATAAGATTAGTTTGAGTACATCAGGTGTTGAAGTAGATAAGAAGATATGAAGAAAACATGGAACAGAAATTGAACTTTGTGGACCAGGAGAAATGACTATTTTATGGATGGATTAAGAGCTATAATATTTAAAGAGAATATAAATAGTAAGATATTGGCACTTGAGTTGAATTTAAACTAACATTCAAGCAGGAAGATGGCTTTGTCCATCATGATTAAGAAATGGAGTAGTGAAGAACTCTTTGAGGAAGAAAAGGTAGAACTTTTAATAGGTTAACCAAGTTGAATTTGAGCTGATAACTAAGTATCAGCATGGAACTGCTAGATGAGCTAAAAAATTGCACAACCAACCAATTCCACCATTGTTCTTTCCTTCTGAAAATACAATACATTATCTGTCAGACTTGTTCATAGTGTCTGAGTTACACAGATAAATACTATCCTTACCTTTTTATTTTATAATCTTTCTGTAGTTTAGTCAAATCACATAAAATATCTTCCCCGGATATATTTTCTCTTATGAGGATAAAAAATAACAATGATATTGTGGTAATGAACAGAAAATAGAGAAGCTGGGTTTGCCAGTTCTTTAATCTTTGGAAAAACTACACGTGAGAGAAGATCCAAGAAATACATGAAGAATGGTGGAAGACAGATGAAGCCTCTGATGTGACTAGCTTTGTCTGTATAAATACATTATAGTTGAGCAAAACAATACACTCTACACATTTTAGACCAAATCACCAACAGCATATCAATAGATAAAAGGGAAAAAATCTTTTGTTGCAATAAGTACCCTTTCAAGTCAGGACAAAATTCTCTAGAATTTATAGTTATATAACATACTGTATAACATACAGCTCCTCATTAAAACTAATAAGACATGCCATCTAATGTTTGTCATGATCAAATATCATTTCTGTTTAACAAGCCAGTATAAAATAATATGTCTTATGATGAGGCAACACTTGCTCATTATCTGGTAATCATTGGGAAAAAAGTCAATAAACTATTTCATGGACTGAACCCATACACCTTTTGAAAGTAATGTGATGTCCCTACCAACAAATAGCTTCTGATTTTTATTCATAGGATTCTGTCACCAGTAACAGGCTGGTAAAGTATGTGTCGGAATCAATCGTGTTTTAGATGTGCATGCAGTGAAGTGGTAGGACGAGTCACTGGGTATCCTTGTAAAATTGAGCTTTCCATCAAACAATAGAAATTGTTTTCTCTTTAGTGGTCAAAATATCCCACTATTTGCTTCACATGCCTGGTGATACATATAGGTAAAGAAAGAAATACTTATAAGGATTGGAAAACAGCAGGGTTCTGGCAATCACGCTATTTTTTGCAGTTGAACAGTACATATCAAAGCTTTGGCTTGAATGTCTTTACATACTGATGATTCTGTGAATTCAACTTTCTTTGTTTTTGGAAGATGTGTCTACACATAAACTATTAACAGAAGCTCAATGACTTTCTCTACTTAGTGGTGTTCCTGACCGTTTTTTTTTGTGTGTGTGTGATCACTTATGTGACATGTTTTTGTCCTGGCTCATGTCTGAGTGATTCCCCAAGAACTTTCAGGATGGTTGCATGAACATTACTTGTACGAGTTTTAGTGCACAAAGAAATCTTGCAAATCTTCAGATGTGACGTTCAAATGTAGGATATTATTTAGAAAAGTGTTTTATTTTAATTAAAATTCAGAACAGTCATAGAATCATACAATCAATCGTAGAATCGTAGAATTATAGAATGGTTTAGGTTGGGAGGAACTATAAAGATAATCCAGCTCCACCCCTGTGCTGTGTGTGGGGTTGCTAACCACTAGATCAGGGTGCCCAGTTCCACAATGTTCCTGTTACTACAAGTATCCACATTTTCTCTTATGTTTCAGAAGAATGTTTATTGTGACCAATTTTATGGAAAGCATGCACAGGTAAATGGAAGCTCCAGTCAACATTTTCACTCTTACTGTGCTTGACTGCTGCTGATTCACAATTTTATTCAAGGGTTTTGCTGAAGTGAAACTAAAAAAGGACTGTTGAATAAAGAACACTGTGAGGCTGTAAAGTAATTGCTGATCTCAAAAACACTTTCCTGAAATTTGTCTGGGTTTTTTGGCTCCAGCTGGTATTTTTATAAGCCAGCTCACTAAATACAACACAGCCTTAGTGCACATTTAAAGTTATATCACATCATGGAAATTCTAGGAATTGACTGATATAGATTTCCTCCTTCAGATTATTATATAGGACTTTTACAAGATGTATTCCTAGTCTTTATTTCTCTTTGGAGAAAGTAGTTTGCCTTCTACTAACTAGTTAACTAGTTTGATGACATGAGTCAGGCTGTTATCTTCCTTTAAATTTAAAACTGTGTTCAGTATGTTAGATTTAACACATCAAGTAGGTCTGTTGTATTTTAAATGTCTTATTTTTATAACCTACATTTTATCAAAATAGGAAGAGAAGATATTAGAGATTCCATGAGAAAAACTACTCAAATTTTCTCCTGCATTAAATATCAACTGCAATCTGATCTATGCTGGATTATTATTTGAAAGTTTTTATTTTTCTCTCAGCCTTTGAAGCCTGAAATTTCATTCACCTTTGTATTAGATATTTGAGGAAACCCAAGAGAAGTTATCTCCACTTTTTTAAATTTATTTTATTTTATTCTATTAAAAAATAGATCTCAGTAATGTAGTATCTCATAAACAAGAAGGGAATTCTTTGCAGTTTCTGAGGAAGTCATTGTACAGTTTAAGGAGTTAAATATAATATTCTGGTCTGCACTTTTTTTTATTCTTCATGAAAGGTTATTTTAAGCTTTTTCTTCATTTCTCTGACAAAGATGCATAGCTGCCACTAAGCACAAGGTTCACTATAACAAAGACAAGTGAAGTGTGAAGTTTTATCAGGCCTTTCAGAGTACTCTGGAAGCCAAGGAAATATGACCACTAAATGTATTAGGAGAGTTGTGGCCCTGATGAGAAGGCTAAGAAATATTTTTGTGGCCATGCAACATTGTTAAAGCAGATACAGTACGATTCAGAAAAATAGTTTATATATATTGGCATTAAGAATGATATACTGAACATCTCATTCTGAAAAGCTGTTTAGACATTTAATGGTTAAATTTAGTATGGTCAAGCTCTGAAAACAGCCTGCTTACCTGTTTGACTAATATCAGTCAGACAAGCAATCTGTCCTGGCAGGCAAAGAAGAGCCAAGATAATTTATTTTTTTTTGAGAATTGGAAACATCATTTTTTTATTATTATACAAACATTATCAGAGAAAAATGCACCTACAGGGAATATCTGTGTTGTTTTTCAATTAGCTCAATCAATCATAATAAACACAATTTGTCAGAATAGGTTTACAGCCTAAATCATCATATACCAAAATGCACAGAGGAATATTTCTGCCTTTTATGATGTAGCTATGTAAACTGTGCATAAAATAACACATTTTCTCCTATGCCTTTGTACTAGTTAAAGATCAAAAGCATTCTATAGGGTCATCTAAAGCTGAAGTTACTTCTAAAAGTGCAGATTATTACTCAGAATGCAAAAGGCTTGTGTACCTTTAGAGGTCCCTTCCAACTCAAAAGACTTTAGACTTTAGATTATAACTTCCTCAGAATTCTGATCATTCATCAGATTTCTGATGCATTATTTTGTTGTCCCTGTATGTTGAAGAACAAGAAAATAGGTAATTTGCCCTGACCGTGAATCCTCAAGGAAAATGACATCAGATAAAGGAATGCAAACAGACCTTCTATGGGCAATTTGTTCACTCTTGGATTTTTCATTTTAGCCTTCAGAAAGTTAAATATTAACAAACCTTTATTTCATGAGCATTAAAACAAAATTCCATGTGATTCAGTACCCCATGACAGTTTCATTTCTGTGTTAATCCCTGCATTTAACAATATGTCACTTAAGACAAAGGAAAAATATCTCCAAAGGTCCATTTCTGTTCTCCTTTACACAGATGAAATTCCCACTGACTTCAGTGGGAATTAAAGAGGGTGAAACTAAGATGATGTATGTGTATGTCCAACCTAGAATGGCCATCTGTTAAAAACTGCAGTATTAATGGCCTTACTAGTTCATGTCTGGAAACTGAAAGGATGATATAAGTGTTGCTACTTTTAACTTTGTCCCTGTTGTTGTGTTCTTTTTTTTTACCCTCCTGATAGACTCACTTAAATCATGCAGTCTTTTCTCATTTCTCCTCTTGAAGAATGGACTAATGCTGTTTTTTAATGGTTCGAATAATTTTCTTTTGGAACTCAGATAGGACACTTAAAATATCTGAAAGTACTTCTCCTTGACAAATAGTTTTAGAGAAATAAAGTTATTTCTTTTGTAATAGGAAACCAGTTGTTTAAGTCCCAGCAACAATAGATTACTCATATAGGCATCTAATTAGCTTCATATGATACCCTTAAAGTGCACTGGCTGGAATGGTATGCGTACCATTTAAGCACTGCACTGGTACATCTTTGTATTGTTTTTTGAAGTTCAAGCACTTTACTGGATGTAAGGGGAGTATTTACTGACCTTTTCTTTGTGAGCAGGCCTAGAAATAGTTCTTAAGAATTCCTGCTCCTAGAACAAGTTCAGATTTTTCTTTCATTTGGCTGGTAAAATTGAGAGAGGCTTAAATTATCTGGTAGAGTTATTCTGCCACGTGTCACTTTTAACATTAATACAAGTTGGTATATTTAATAGAAGTTATCTGAGCTTAGATCAAACAGGAAAATAAACACAGTGCAATCTATTACTAAGTCTACTATATTGTGTATTGGCAAGGAGTATAAATTTCCCCTTATCCAGTAGCCAATACCTGGCAAGATGGAAGACGATTACAATAGGTAGCATTTGGAATAGCTAGGTTACCTAAGACATTTATGACAGAGCAAGTTGGAAGTACTCACTTCAGATGTATGAAATGGTAGATTCATCAACCGTAGCTTAAAGACTGAATATTCTAGAGAGTATTATTTGTACATCCACAGATTATATATGTAATTCCACACTACAAATATTTCTTTGTACAAGTGTATTTAAAACAGAGATGAGAACAGAATTTAATTTTGTAATACCTATGGGGCATTGTCCTAATTTAAAATAAAAAGAACTTTACTTTCAGCAAGTGCAAGTAAAATCAGACTTCCAACTCATTTTATGAAGGCTGCTCTGAAAGTAATGCCTCCTATTTTATTGTGCTGGCCCACAATATCAGAGGCAGAAGTTGCTGGTATGGTTGCATCTTGCTGCCAGTGTACAATTAAATTTCACTGCTGTGTGACAAATGGTAGCAGAGGGGCAATCTGACAAAACGGTGTCTGACATGGAAGTTCATTTGAAGCAAAAGTGTGTCACTGAATTCCCCTATACAGAAAAAATATCACCCACTGACACTCATTCATACTGACTTAATGTTTATGGAGACCAAGCAGTAGATGTGAGCACAGTGAGGCAGTGGGTTTCAGCAGTGGTGACAATATAAGGAAAGACAAGCCATGTTCCAGAGGTCTATACACAGCTGTCACACCGTGAAATGAAGAGTATCTCGATCAGATCATCCATGTGAATTGGTGGATTACAACCAGGGAACTGTATATGGAGCTGAATATCATCTTCAGTGCATTGGAAATTATGGTGGCAGCATTGGAATATAGAAGTTGCATCACGTGATATCAGAATGCCCACAAAGGAACAGAAAGAACATCATATGGAAGTTTGTCAGATTCTATTCAACCAATATGTGGTTGAAACTGACAGTTTCCTGGGTTGTATCATTATCGATGAGACATGGTGTCATCACTACAAGGTGGAGTCAAAACAGCAATCTGTGGGATGGCAACAAGTGCGCTCCCCACTGAAGAAAAAGTTCAAGATACAGCCCTCACCAGGCAAAGTGATGTGCACTGTCAGGATAGGAAAGGGGGTGATCCTTCTGGATTTCCTGGAACCTGGATAAACCATCAAATCTGACCACTACATTGCAACACTGACTAAGTCAGGCCAGAAAAGAAGGCAACCTTTCTCTTGCAACACAATAACACCAAGACTTATACCAATTTGAAGACTGTGGAGCATATTGCCAATCTTTGTCTGAACTGTCCTATCACCATATTGTCTGGATTCAGTACCTGCTGATTTCTATCTGTTTGGACTGATGAAAGATGGACTGCACGGGCAACGTTTTCCTAGGAATAATGCTGCCAAAGCAGCTGTGAAACAGTGGGTCAACTTCGGTGGTACAGATTTTTATGAGTGTGGCATGCAGGCTCTTGTTCATTATTGGAAAAAAATGCATAGCTAATGGTGGTAACTATGTTGAAAAGAAATGATTTGCAACTGAGAATTTGCTCTATCAAATAGTGTTGTTTTGCTCTTTGTATCTGTTGTATTTTCCTTGGAAATAAATAGAAGGCATTACTTTTGGAGCTACCTAAGTGTATTGACTGCCAGTAAAAGCCAATGTAGTCAATTGCATGAATACATTAACCACAAGTGAATAACACCTTTACAGAGATGTGTGATATTTTAGATTTTTGTGTAAGTGAGTTTGGAATAAAAAACAATGAAAAGCATCAGGAAATTGTATAGGTTGTTATGAAAATGGCTCAGTTATTTTACTGATGTGATGCTGATTAAGCAGAGTTAAAGTTCAGCCTAATTTAAGCAAATTCCCAGAGCAAATTTGAAACTGTTCTACATGGAGTCCCTGCAAATCCTCCTCTTTTAGCTAATTTTTATAGCACTTCATCTGGTGTTTTGAGGGTTAAGTCATACTCAGCTCACAGTAGTGAGACTCAATGGAAAGCAAACTTAAACAAAGAAACATCAAGTTTCCCTATGAATTTTTGCCTCACAGCTAAAATCAGTTTTTGCCAACATATGAAAGTTTCTATGATTAGGCCCCAAAGCTCAAAAATACCAATTAATTATGATGATTAGATATGTCTTCATTAGCAGCCTATAAATAAATCATACACAGCACTGTGCAGCCAGTATTTCTCCTGCACTGTAGAGAAAAAAATCCTTCAGTGCATTTTGGTAAAAATCTAATTAATTTTAAATTTTGTTATAATTTGAATTTTGTAACATGTTATGGAACCCTGAATATTTTCTTGTGTTTATATAAACATATGCGCACATATGCCTAAAGATGTTTGCTAGGGCGTATAAAATAGAGATTCCTGCTGCATGAAGGTCTCTAGATGCAAAACTGAATATATCAAATTTTGTTTTGGACTAAATCTTTTTGTTAGCATGAATTTTTTTAACTATATTACTTCATCTCGATTTCCTCTCCTCTTCTAATTCTGATTTGTGTAAATAATGTTGCATACATTTCTGAGTGGCGAAAGTGGAGCATGTGACACTTTGCAGAACTAGTTGTTAACAAGTTGTACAGCCAAATAGAAGTGACTCTGTGGGGTGAAACTACTGATGATGAAGGGGAGTTACATTGGCATAAACTGAGTCTGATCCTGTGAGATAGCATTTGGATAATATTATATGTGGTCCTGGAATACATTCCAGAGTTAAGTCCCTCCAGGAGAAATGTAGTTCATGAGCTCTGAGAGCATTCCACAATATGAACCAGAGGGTTTCTCCCTCTGAGAAACAGTCAGGAACAGGTTGAGAGCCTGTGGGTTAGAATTAGGGACAGGACTAATAAAGGCCAGCTAGTGATAGGGGTATACTACAGGCCACCCGATCAAGGGGAGACTGTTGCCGAGGCTTTCTTGCTTCAGATGCAGGAGGCATTGTGCTCACAGGCTCTCGTCCTGGTGGGGGACTTTAACCATCTGGATATCTGTTGGAAAGACCACACAGCGAGCTGCAAGAGGTCCAGGAGGCTCCTGGATTCCATTGACGATAACTTTCTGGTTCAAGTATTGGACAGACCGACCAGAGGTGAAGAGTTGCTGGACCTGCTGCTCACCAATGTGGAGGAGATCATTAAAGGTGTTAAGGTTGGAGGGCTGCAGTGACCATGCCCTGGTCGAGTTCATGATCTTGAGGAATATGGGCCTGGCAAAGAATGGGGTCAGGACCCTGAACTTTGGAAGAGCGAACTTTAAGCTGTTCAAGGAATTGTTGGACAAGATCCCCTGGAATGCTGTCCTTAAAGACAAAGATGTTGAGGATAGCTGGCTACTCTTCAAGGATGCCTTTCTGAGAGCACAAGAGCTCTCTGTCCCTCTGAATAAGAAAGCGGGCAGAGGAGGTAGGAAACCGGCATGGCTCAACAAGGACCTGCTGGGCATACTGAGGGCAAAGAAAGGTGCATACAAGCTCTGGAAGCAAGGGCGTGTCATCTGGGAAGAATACAAGGATGCCGTCCGAACTTGCAGACGTGGGATCAGGAAAGCCAAAGTGCAGGTAGAACTGAACTTGGCGAGGGACGTGAAAAACAATATGAAGACATTCTACAGGTACATTGGCTAGAAGAGACAGGCCAAAACAAATGTACTTCCTTTGGTAAACGTAAAAGGAGAACTGGCTTCAACGGACGAAGAGAAGGCTGAGGTACTGAATGAGTTCTTTGCCTTGGTCTTCACTGGCAGCCAGGATTCTAATATATCTCATGTCCCTGAGCCCTGCATCCCTAAACCTCTGTGTGGGGACCGGGGCAGTAAATCCCCCTCCACTGTAAGGGCAGAGCAAGTCCGAGACCGCCTCATGAGACTGAATGCTTACAAGTCTATGGGGCCGGATAACATGCATCCCAGGGTTCTGAAGGAGCTGGCTGAGGTGGTTGCCGAGCTGCTCTCCATCATATTTGAAAAGTCCTGGCTGTCAGGTGAGGTCCTGGATGACTGGAGGAAGGGTCACATCACTCCCATTTATAAGAAAGAGAGCAAGGAGGACCTGGGGAACTACAGGCAGAGTCTCACCTCTGTACCTGGGAAGATCATGGAACAGATCCTCGTGGATGACATGCTTTATCACACGAGGAATGAGCATGTGATCCAAGACAGCCAGCACAGCTTCACCAGGGGAAGGTCATGCTTAACCAATCTAGTGGCCTTCTATGATGGAGTGACGGCATTGGTGGACAAAGGGAAGGTGACCGATGTCATTTACCTGGACTTGAGCAAGGCCTTTGACATGGTCACCCACCACATCCTCATCTCCAAATTGGAGGGATGTGGATCTGATGGGTGGACCACCCGATGGATAAGAAATTGGTTGAAATGCCGCAGACAGAGAGTGGTAATTAATGGTTCTAAGTCCAAGTGGAGGCTGGTAACGAGCAGCATCCCCCAGGGGTCTGTCTTGGGACCGGTGCTCTTTAACATCTTTATCAATGACATCGACGATGGAATTGAGTGCACCCTCAGCAAGTTTGCTGATGACACCAAGCTGAGTGGTGCGGTTGACACGGTGGAAGGAAGGGATGCCATTCAGAGGGACCTGAACAGACTTGAAAGGTGGGCTGGGGTGAACCTAATGAGGTTCAACACAGCAAAGTGAAAGGTTTTGCACTTGGGCTGGAGGAATCCTGGGCATCTATACAGACTGAGAGGAGCAGTCCTTGAGAGTAGCCCTCCAGAGAAGGATCTGGGGGTCCTGATAGATGAAAAACTGAACATGAGGCAGCAGTGTGCTCTTGCAGCTTGGAAAGCAAATGGTATCCTGGGCTCCATCAGAAGAGGGGTGGCCAGCAGGGACAGGGAGGTGATTGTCCCTCTCTACTCTTCCCTTGTGAGGCCCCATCTGGAGTATTGCGTCCAGATCTGGAGCCCCAGTACAAGAAAGACAAAGAGCTGTTGGACAGGGTCCAGAGGAGGGCCACAAAGATGATCAGGGGGCTGGAGCACCTCCTTTAGAAGACAGGCTGAGGGAGCTGGGCTTGTTCAGCCTGGAGAAAAGAAGGCTGCGGGGTGACCTAATTGCAGCCTTTCAGTACCTAAAGGGAGCCTATAAACAGGAGTCAACTCTTTGAAAGGGTAGATAACAGCAGGACAAGGGGAAATGGTTTTAAGTTGAAGGAGGGAAGATTTAGGTTGGATGTCAGGGGGAAGTTCTTTACAGAGAGAGTGGTGAGGTGCTGGAACAGGCTGCCCAGAGAGGTTGTGGATGCCCCGTCCCTGGAGGTGTTCAAGGCCAGGTTGGATGGGGACCTGGGCGACCTGGTATAGTATTAAATGTGGAGGTTGGTGGCCCTACCTGGCAGGGGGGTTGGAGCTTGATGATCCTCGAGGTTCCTTCCAACCTGGGCCATTCTGTGTGATTCTGTGTATGTGTGTGGACATGAGACAACAGATCTAGAAGAGAAGAGGGAGGACAAGAGAGATCTCCTCAAATGTATTCTCCTGAGCACTAATGTAGATGCATTCTATCAGTATTCTTGTGCTTAACCAACAGTTTGTTAATTCCTACAAAAACCTACTTATCTCCAAATTTTCTAGTATGCCAGTCTCCATGATGTTTAGCTGTCATAGAATCAGTACAGAAAATGATACTTAAACTTGTACACCCATACAAAATATCCCTATATTTAGTGAATACTCTCAATAAATTTTACTCTAAAAATAAATTGCTTTGGCAGTAACTGTATCTGATTCAGATGCTAATGTTCATTCACAGAATCACAGAATCACAGAATCACTAAGGTTGGAAAGGACCTATAAGATCATCTAGTCCAACCATCCACCTATCAACAATGGTTCTCGCTAAACCATATCCCTCATCACAACATCCAAACGTTCCTTGAACACCTCCAGGGTCGGTGACTCCACCACCTCCCTGGGCAGCCCATTCCAGTGCCTGACCACTCTTTCAGAGAAGTAGTATTTCCTAATATCCAGCCTGAATCTTCACTGGCACAGCTTGAAACCATTCCCTCTAGTCCTATCACCAGTTACACGAGAGAAGAGGCCGACCCCCAGCTCACTACAACCTCCCTTCAGGTAGTTATAGAGAGCAATAAGGTCTCCCCTGAGCCTCCTCTTCTCCAGACTGAACAATCCCAGCTCCCTCAGCCGCTCCTCATAAGGCCTGTGCTCCAGACCCCTCACCAACTTTGTTGCCCTTCTTTGAACACGTTCGGTTATTAAAGAAAAAGATTCCAGGTAATCTGCCAGTAAACAAACTTCAATCTTTTTTTTCATTTTAGTAAAAGTTTTCTGCTAAGACAAAATTTTGTGCTCAACTGTTGATACTTTTTCTCTTTTCCACAATGCAATTTTATGCTACAGAGGTATCACTCTTTTAGCTGTGAACACATCTATCAGCACATATTCTCCTTCCAGTCTTTTTACACTTCCTTTTCTACTTCCTTGATTGTCCTTCACGGTGAACTTGATTTTCCTCTATAGCAGCACAGTGTAATCACCCTTTTCTAGTTTCTGAATAACAAAATATATGTACTTGCATTTCCCCCAGTTCCTATAACTTTTCCCTCCTTTTGCTCAAAATATCGTAGCTTAAGAGCTATTTATGTGCTCAGACTATTGGTTGTGAATTTTAAAAACATTCATACTTCAAGATTAAGTTTTTTGGATGTCCAATTACCAAGAAGATGAAAGCACTTTTTATTCTTTTTTATTTTTAACGTTGGATGTAGATTGTTTAATATCTGAGGAAAGGTAATCAGATAAGAAGGTCTTCATTTCTAGCTAGGCAACAGTTCCTCAGTATTCCAAGCCAAAAACTTGGAAAGAAAATTCATTCAATGAAAATAAACAAATAATAATAATTGGAGTACATTTTTGCCAAAAATAATGATCCTGAAAACTCACTTTCAGCTTCTGACTATCTAAGAATTGCCTAAACTGTGTGGGTACACTAATAAGCCGTTTGTTCATTAAACTATTTACCTTAAAAATCTCTGGTGCTCCACATGATTATGCAAAAAAAATCCACTCCAGAAAACGAAGAGTCAACAACTTTGTAATACTACTTAAGAAAAAACTCAGTGCTGGATATAAAAATGAGCAAAGAACAAAACAACAACAACAGCAAAAAACCCCACAAAAACCTAGACACAATTATTCTTAAATACACAATATTTAGTAGTTTAGTAGTTAGGTACATAATCATCCTTATTTTTTTCTCCATTTGAATGTGCAACATAAAATTGCCTTTTTTAGTGTTTTCAAAACTATGGATACACTCATTCCAACTGGCTTCTCTTGTTGGAACCTGTTGATACAATAGGTTGGCTGGCACAGAATACTCTGTGTTTCACTGTGACTTTGCCTGTTATCTGGTCTGGTCTACTATTACATATTTTCATTATAGAAGAAATAAACACAGTTTCATACCACATCACAAAGACTATCTCAAGCAGTCTAAGTGGTGAAGGCTCCATCCTTCTATGTATATGTGAGATGTGTGGCTGTGGCACTAAGAAACATGGTTTAATGATTCTTGTGAGATGTCATTTACACCCCACCTACTGTGTTCATCTCTGAGCCAGAGGGCCATAGAGATGATCAGAGGGCTAGAAGGTTGTTCAGTCTAAGGAAGAACAGGCTCCAGGAAGATCTTATAGTGACCTTCCAGAACTTGGAGACAGGGTGAACAGCAGAGTGGTAAGGGAATCCTTATCAGAAAGCATAGTGGCAGGACAGTGGTTTTAAGCTAAAAGAGGGAAGAAGTAGATTAGAGATTAGGAAAAAAAAATCATTACTTTGAGGGTGATGAGGCAGTGGAACAGGTTATGCAGAGAAGCAGCGTATGCCGCATCCCTAGAAATGTTCGGGTTCAGCTTAGATGGGTCTTTGAGCCACCTGTTGTAGTGGAAGGTGTCTCTGCCCATGGAATTAAATGATCTTTAAAGGCCCTTCTAATCTAAACCGTTCTATGATTCTATGACTTGTGGTGGAACTCAGTAGGTTAGGCTAATGCTTGCACTTTATGATCTTGAAAGTCTTTTCCAACCTAGATTATTCTATGATTGTATTATCTAGATATTAATGATGTTGTCAGTGTTTCATTTTATACAGTTAAATAAATCTTGTCGTTGATTTCAAATGAAAGAGCATCATTTAAGATTATAAATTACTACATCACTGAAAACAATTTATAAAAATACTGTCTAATCTGTATTTTTAATATAACACTATTTCAAAATATATATAAAAAAATATTTTTAAGAACTTTCTGTCTCTCATGAGACTTATCAGAGAAATTTCATTTCTTTGCCTCTAAGCATCCTCTAAACTTTCATAAAGATAAGTCAACTGAAGCAAAAGAAAAAAAGTTTAACTGAAAGCAACCTGCAGGTTCACCGAAAACATTTTCTACTAAAATAGTCCAAATTCCTGGTTGATTAAAAATGGCAAAGCTCCATTAAAGATCTTGAGATCTTTGTTTCTAGTCTGTAAGTGAGATGAAAAAAAAAAAAGAGAAAAACTGCAGCTGGCTTTCTTACTGAACAGATATACTATATCTCTTTCTTCCAGCCTCTTAAATCAATTTTCATTAGGACTTTCCTGGGTGGATTTTTCTCTCTTGTTTCTGCAGTTACTATTCGGTCTTTGAGAATACAATGCATATATTACCGACATAATGTCAATAGGGATTTTGTATGAGTCAAAATATACCACCAACAGTTTATAACACATTATGGATGTTTCTATGGTGCCCAGACTTATTTTTCTAGACTACTACTGATATCATTTAGAATAGAAAGAATGACCCTGCTGTTATCCAAGAGAACTCATCAGCAGCTTGAGCTATAATTATTATTACACAATATTAGGGTTTCTGTCTGTCCCACTGTGGGTTAAACACCATAGCTGCGACTCCTGTTTAAATTCCAAACTCTGGTAGGGAGTATTGCATATATATTCAGCTATGCATACATATGTAAGTACATACAGAGATGTGTGTTCGTGGCAAAGGACAATGACAAGAGTATGCCATAAAGCCTTCAAGTTTATTTTATAATATGTATTGATTTCTCCAGTATTTATAAAAGGGATTTGTTATTCTTTTTTAATAGTTTAAAAGCACATAAACCTGAAGGGTATATACGCAAAGGGTGGCCATTTTGGTGGAGTTCAGTCAGTCAGAGTTGACATGATTTTGTTGCTGTACAATACCAGACAGCAGAAGAGGAGAGACAATCACATTTAGGGCAACAATGTCATTTTTCATCCTGTAGCAAACAATTATAACAAAAAAAAAAAGTCTTATTTCTCCCAAAAGATACGCTGAAAAGGTAAAGAAACTTGCAAAGTAAAGCACTTGAAGCTCTTGAAACAAAAAATATTAGGAAGTTTTTGCTGTAGTTTCTTGGCCTGACTTCCTTTCGTTTTCTAAGGAAAATTTCTATTAGCAGTTTTTAAATTACATTTATCACTGAGAATTTCTTTGTTATTTTAGGAGAAAGATGCTGAGATTGACTGTTATTTGTTGTAGTAGGCGATAACGGGGTATCGGGTTGTGATGCGATAGGGACTCTCCCGCTCTATGAATAATGTATGATGCATGCTTGAAGGACATAGATGACGTACATAGAAGATATGTAGAGATATGTAGAGTATATAAGCTGCCTTTTTCTTGCAATAAACTGGCCTTTTTGCCATTCACCCTCTTGGTGTGGACATGCTTTTTGGCCCGGGCGTGCTGCGCATGCTGCGCAATGTGCGCACAGAAGGGCGCTGAACTTAAGACCTGGGGTCTCATTTTAGGGGCTCTGAAAGCCGCGCGGGAGGAGGGCAAAATAACAGCACGCGCCCGGGCTCTCCTGGGTCTTGATGGGGAAGCAATCTCATGGGGAGGGGTGTCGGGAGGCCCCAAGGGTGGCGGGTCGAGAGTTCCTTCCAGGACTCGGAGTGCGGACAACCCACCGAGGCCGGATGATAAGACGGCGCCCAGCGATCCAGCTACGCCCTGCAGGAGCGAACAGGAAGAAGAAGCTGTTGAAGGTGGGGGCTTCCCCCCCCGTATCAGCCTGCACCAGCCACCGCTCCGTCGGCTCCACCTCCGCACGCCCCTCCTCAGTGGCCTTTGTATCCTTCTCTGCACAACCCAGGGGGAGGAGAGGGTTACAACAATCTCTCCCCCCTGCAGCTGGTGGGGGGGGGCGGAGTGCAGCTGCCCCCCTCTCTGCCTGCCTATGCGATAGAGGTGGGGTCTTGGGCAATAGGGGTGGGGATAAGGGAGGAGGTGGGCAAGCTGGTGGGCGCGACCATCCCACTACCGACTGGGCGGGGATAAGGAATGCACTAGAGGAAAGAGGTCTGCGGACTGGGGCTGCTGCACTTCCGGTTATTGTTGGGGAGGACGGACCAGAGTGGGTCCCATTAGATCCGAAGGGAGTCACACGCCTGATAGAGGCGGTGGAGAAGAAAGGGCTGAGATCACCCCTGACTTTGAATGCACTGGAAGCGCTAACAGAGCAAGGCCCTATGCTCCCTTATGATATTGAGAATCTTATGCGTATGGTGCTTAAACCTGTCCAATATACCCTCTGGAGAGAGGAGTGGTCGGCTCAGCTTAGGCGGGTGGTAGCGGCTGCCCAAGGCGACCCGGGACACCCTGTGCATGGCACAGATATGCTGAGGCTCACGGGGTCAGCGGCAGGTATGGCCACCCCCCGTGCTCAGTTTGCCCAGTTACGCCCGGGGGAGTTGTTGGCGGCTACTGATGCGGCCGCGTCGGCGTTTAGAAAGTTCGCCCAGAACGCTGAGCCGTCCACTCCTGGGACGGAGATCATTCAGGGTCCTACTGAGTCATTTCAAGAGTTTGCGGACAGATTGATTAAGGCAGTAGAGGGTTCAGACCTACCACGAGCTGTCCACGACCCTGTTATCCTGGATTGTCTGTATCAAAAATCGCATGATGACGTTAAGGGCTTGCTCCGAGCTGCCCCTGAAAAGTTTCACTCTCTGGCAGAAGCTATCAAATATGTTCTAGATAAGCAAAAGGCAGCCCCCATGTCCACGGAAGAACTGACCGCAGTGATGCAGGCGTTGCAGGTTTCAATAGCTACTTCTGGCAGAATTACTGGCCAGGAAGCACGGGACCGAGAACCACTCATCAAGAGGAGCACCACACCTGCAGTGCTGATACTTCCGATGTTGCTGATGTCTATGGTAATGGGCGGGGAGGGAGTGCACCTCTTAGAACAGCCACATAATGTTTGGGTCACGTGGGCGAACCTCACGGGGCAAACAGACTTTTGTCTTAGCCTTCAGTCTGCTACCTCTCCCTTTTGCACTTGTTTGGTGGGTTTGCCGAGTTACCAATTGGAGGAATTTAAAAGTTATACGGTCAATCACACCACATGTAAAAATGATGCGAACGCGGCCGCACAAGAGGCGTGTCTGATTCTATCCTTAAATCGAACCCTTCCTTGGGACCCTCAGGAGTTGGATATTCTAGGCTCCCAATTGGTAAGGAACGGCTCCCATAATGACACTCGCACATGCCTCTGCTTTGGGGGAAAAACAGGATGGTGTACCGGTAGAGCCGCATACATGCTTGGCCAGGTTATTTCTGGCTCGGGCACCGGTTCAGGTTGGCTTTGGGGACAGTTTGTATACCTTACGTGGCCTGATATTTACAGTAATATGACTGGAGGTTCGCAACAATGGACGGTCGTAAACCCAATCAATTCAAAGAATTTTGCATTCGGGGTTAGCCCCTATTGCAGGTACACAAATAATGAGACCCGTGCAATTCTCAATGACACATGCTACAGCAGCAGCTGCAACTCGAGCACGTGTATGGTAAATGTCACTCGACCATGGGATTTTGGTGGGTATGGGTTTGAGAATCTCTCAGCTGGCAAGGAAACACTATGGAACAATGGATCAGCAAAGGCACTCCCCAGGCATCTTTCTGATTTGTGGCGATAGGGCATGGCAAGGTATACCAGCTAATCCTTTAGGAGGCCCTTGTTACCTAGGCAAGCTAATGATGCTAGCTCCAGGTCATATGGGCTGGCTTAACATATCTAGCACATATCACTCTAGAAGACAGCGCCGCAGCATGACTCTAGGGCCTGACTGTAATGATGAGGTTGAGCTGTGGAGTGCCACCGCACGGGTTTTCCCTTCTTTTCTTGCTCCTGGGGTAGCAGCCGCAAAAGCACTGAGGGAGATAGAGACATTGGCTTGTTGGTCTGCGAAACAGGCCAATGTGACTACACTTGTGTTAAATGCTATGCTTGAAGATCTTAATAGTGTCCGTCATGCACTGCTACAGAATAGAGCAGCTATTGACTTCTTGCTGTTGGCTCAAGGACACAGGTGTGAGGACATAGAAGGAATGTGCTGCTTCAACCTCAGTGATCACAGCGTGCCGATTCATAAACAACTGCAATGGATGCAAGAACATACGCAGAAGATCAAAGAAGAGAGTGATCCCTTTGGGAATTGGCTAGACGGACTGTCTGGGGGAATGGGCTCATGGTTAAAGCAATTGCTTAAGGTTCTTGTAATAGGGCTTGCAATTCTTGTATGCTTTCTGATTTGCCTTCCATGCCTTATAGGATGCTTCTAGAATTGCTTGCAACGCACGATGGATACTGCTTTTGATAGTAGTCTAGAATATCATAGGCTTCGCTAGAGATTGTAACAAGAGTAGGTTTAGAATAGGGATGTAGGGTCATTGCGTTCGCGTTGTAACGGGACAAGGCTTTGTCGAGCATAGGGAGGGGGAGATGTTGTAGTAGGCGATAACGGGGTATCGGGTTGTGAAGCGATAGGGACTCCCCTGCTCTATGAATAATGTATGATGCATGCTTGAAGGACATAGATGACGTACATAGAAGATATGTAGAGATGTGTAGAGTATATAAGCTGCCTTTTCCTTGCAATAAACTGGCCTTTTTGCCATTCACCCTCTTGGTGTGGACGTGCTTTTCGGCCCAGGCATGCTGCGCATGCTGCGCCCGTATGAGCAATGCAAACCGGATAACTCATGGACATCAACAGTTATTGGTGCTGTAGTTTCTATTGAAGTCTGAACCTGCGTCCTCAGGACAAAACAAGATAAGAAAACGCCAGTAATATTAGAAAATAAGACTTCAGTTACTTAGGTTGATCTAAGTTGAAATCTTAATGCCTCAAAAAAACAGCTCAGTGCAGTCCACATTTCCAAGATGTGGGAAATGTATTCTGGCCTTAATATGTTAAGTGACTTTTAGTTCCTTTTTCTGCCCAAGTATTAAGAATTGTGGTTTCATCTTCTGAAGTACATTCTTTTGAAACAAACATAACAAGATTGCAGGAAAGAAAAAGAAGGCATCAGTAGGCTCTATTGTTTAAGTTAAGTAAAACAAGTCTTTCTGCATACAACTTTTTTGGCAGAACTTAAAACCATTCTTTTGAACAAGCAAATACATTCTGTAAACCCTTATACAGCAGCAGCTGTAAGTTGCAAAATGATAAGCTCTTTTTAACTAGACTGCCTGTCTCTAGTCAAAGCTTAGGATAGATACCTGTTGAATATATTATAAAAAAAAAAAACAAAACAGAGTAACCACTAGAAATGATTAGGATTGAGGCAGTCATCTTTTGACAGTTTAGTTTATTAACTCTACTAATATTTCTTATTTTCCTACATCATGAATCATCTCTGGTTATGTTTATATAGCTCCCCACAGAGCTCTGTGAAAAGTTGTACTTGCAAAACAGTAAAAGCCATATTTACTTTAGTGCTGTATCCACAAAAAAAATAAATATGTATTTTTGCCCAGTGCTATGTCAGGACTCTGCTGAAGAAATCTGACAGACTAGTAGTTAGGAGTAAAAGGAAAACGGCCACTTTCAAATTTATTTGCTTTATGTTGAATAATTCCTGAGACCTTTAACCACCTTCAATTTCCCTGATTGCTTTTTATTGCTGTTTATTGATATTGATGCACATGCATGTCATAGCATTCAGAATTGTCAATCTGCTAAACAGAAGCGATGGTGATAGTAAGACAAATGTATAATGTTTTGTTCACTGAAATACAGAAGTAAAGGAAATGTAACATTATGAGGCACTTGAAGAAGTGATTCAGTGCTTCTCCCTGTACAGAACAGGGTAAAATGTCTTTACTATACTTCCTTCACTTCACAAAAAAAACATTAATAGTGATGGATATTCCATAATCTCCATAACCTGCGTGCCATCTTAAGCACTGAGATATTAAAAGAAAAGTCTACTAACAAACTCTCTCCTAGCTTCAGCCAATTTACTGCATCAGCTGCTTTGACTTCCAAATAGACCAAAATAACTTGACAAACTACTTTGTAATAATTTGTCTCTTTAGTTGAGCAATCAAGAGAAAATATTTATGTCAGATATTAAAGTAAATTTTCATTGTTCTTACATGTAAATTATCAGGGATTTTTTTTGTTTTGTTTTGTTTTGTTTTGTTTGTTTTTAATATGCTCAAGTTCTGCCTTCTCTTTTTAATTAACGTAGTTTTTCCTGATGATTACCATGATGGTAAATTTCCTTTGCCAATCAAAAGTAACTGGAAAGAATAAACACGGTGACATTTTCACTTGAATTGTACCTTAGGCCAGCACCGTCCTCCCTCCATGATGTATGATTTAACAGTTGCTTCAGGAAAGATAATTTCTGTTATGCTTTATTTAGAGAGGAAAGGTAAATGTTAACTCATTTTTTTATTTCATCTGGTAGATTAGCTACTAAATGTCAACTAGCTACTAAATCTCCTCAAAACATTAAAATCACTCTTTATTCTCTTAACAAGATTTTAAATGAAGTATTTAATCATAGACTTAAGTCTTCTTCTGGGCACTTAATATTCAACACTTGACTAACTAACTTAGGCTTGATTTCTTTGACCTGTAGTGGGAGAACTTACGCAAGTAAGTATGCAATAATTGGATTTCCAAATGTGGCTTTTAGGAAACACCCAAGATAGTCCTTTCACTTGAAAGTAAAACAAAACTAAAAAACAATATTGTATTTAAAGGTGATAAAAAAGAACAAACCAAACTGATTTTTCATTATCTATTTGAAGTTATATGACACCAAAATAAAAATAAAGTAAATTGAAAAGTATTTATCTCTTCAAAACTGGCATCTTCACAACATGCATAAAAGAGTTACTAACTAGAGATAGGTGTCCAGAAACTGAGATGTACTCATCAGTGGAAAAAAATTCAAATCTGAGAGGAAGGAAGCTCTCAAACATAACTGGTCGGAATATTGTGAATCATGATTTTGGATTTAGACAAGTAGTTGCATCTATACAAGAGGTTAAAAAGTTCCATGAACGTTCCTAAGCTCTTCAGCTCATAGGGACAACATGGTCTATGTTGACATAGACCAATACAGTAGCTTCTTCAGACTCCAAAGCTGGATGGCTGCTTGCAAATTGCATAACCAGAATAGCCCCTAGAACTTTTTACATCCTGAATTGTGTCTGGGAATTGTCTGAGAGAATGTTAAATAGCATGTGCAAAGGATTAGTAACAGTTAGTTAATATAGACAGTCTTGTCCTTGTGCCTGGGAAAATTCCCGGACACTATTTGATTTATTGGTACAAGTCTATGTGGGCTTTAGTTTCACCAAAGTCCGACATTACATGCCAAAATGTTATTCACAGTATTCTGGAAGCAGTAGGTGTATATTCAATATAATCTCAGCATAAATCAGTTTTCAGTCACCAACTTGTGCTAACAAATGTGTAGGTTTGCATTACACATTCAAAACTATACATATGAACAAGTCATACAATCTTCTGAATCTTGGAATTTGGGAGCATTTTTGAGAAGAAAAAATAATATAAATACAAGCCTGGTATGGGATTTATAAGCACAATTGAGTTGAGCTTCTGAGTTTTTACTCTGCACCAAACTTGTGTGACCTTGTGTTTGTTTGTCAGACCGTATTTTTCCATTTATCAAATAGTAGCTTTCCTTTTCTGTCTACCTCATAAAGTAATTAACTTACAGTGTATTTATTTCTATACTGTGTTTCAAGTAGAAACAATGATTTTTTTTATGTGAATATAAAATGTTGATTTCATGTCAACACAAAGAATATATACATGAAAAACAAGTGAATGAAAACTTCAAAAACAACCATGTTAACTGGAAAGTCAGTCCTTAGTATATTCAGCTCCACTGAAGTTAAATGAATCATATCAAAGCTGAAATATAACAGATTGTGTTTAACGACCAGTGCAGAATCTTCCTATTAAAAGGCTTGCCTCTTGTTTATTTCTGAGGGTTATCTTTCAGGCTGTCATTTCTGTTTATTTTTTTTTAATATATTCAAACTTAGATCAATAACTTCTGAAAGCTGAAACAGAGATTTTTATCTCATTTTGAAGTGTAAAGGAGCTCCTTTGTCTGTTTAATTGGTCATTTGTGGCAAGCAGAGGCATTTAAGATGCTAACTGGATTGGATTTCACAGATCCTATTCACTTAGCCAAATGCTTCACAAAAACAACAACAACAACAACAACAAAAACAACAAGAAAGAGAGAGAGAGAGAGAAGAGTGCAATCTGAGAGATACTGTAAGTACATCAGTTGATGATGCTTGCTCCTTTGGTCAACCTGCCTAGAGAAAGTTTAATTGGATACTATATCAAGCAACTAGGACAATGGGATATGGCCCTCATTGCCTGCAGATTTTACTTACCATTAAAACACTGCTTGTTCTGAGCATATGATTAGCACAAGACATAGCACACAAAACCAAGCAAAAAAAATGCAAAAATGCTTTTACAGTTTGGAAGTTAAAAAAAGAAGTTTTACAGTGCACACTCTGAAATTATGTCTTCCAAATACTTTTCAAAATCATGAAGAAATCAATTTTACCTTCTATCTTAAAATATATTCAATCAGATCACCAGTTAAAATGGTTGTATTCTAAACTATGTCAGCTGCTGAAGTCAGAACTACTAGAAATCTGGAGCAAGATCTGGATTGGTACCAAGACATTTTCATTTGAGTGACCTATCCTCTGGAGTACAGACTTAAGCTCTGCTTGCTCACCAACGTATAGTGAGATATTTTTGACAGGATGCTTGACTCCTTCTTTGCCCAGCATGACCTTCTGGAGGCATTTGATTATTTATGTCAATATCTTCATGCTCAGAAATTTTTCTACGCGAGTTAAGTTGAGATTCTTCCAGGTCTGCCCAGAGTATGGACTTGCAAGTGTCTCTAGATATTTTTCACATCGAACAGACAGATATACACCCAATTCAGTCAACTCCTGAGCAAAGATGGACTCCAAGTGATGATTGAGGCTCTGCCTTTGGCTTCATTTGCACTGTCTTATATGAGCATTAAAAGAATTAAATATTAGCATAAGTATCACTGTGGTGAACTGTAGTTTATATTAATTTTACCATTTCCTCTTTAAAGTTTCGTCACAGCTTCAGATTATTCCAACTGGATGGTTTCCTTGCTACTTTCTCATTACAGCTAATTTTTTTTTTGGGGGGGGGGTTCCTAAAATATTCTGTTTTTCTCAAAGCTTCAACATTAATCAACCTATCATGTAACTCCATCAGACACAAGCAGGAAACACTTTAAAATAGAAGTCAACTCATATTCTTTAAGACAAATGAATAATTAACAAGTGATTAAATGATAGCTATGCCCGTTTTGTAGTATGAAGTTGTCATGCTGTCAAAATACATTGCTTCACCAGTCATGTTTTCAAACACAAAGTATATGAATGCAATATGCATTTAAACAGTGAAATTTAACCTATCTGGAGCTAAACCATATCTCAAAGTTTCACATAAGTTCACAGAGGGTCTGTCGTTATGATATTATAGCAGTTCTACTCAGCATGTTGAACATGACCACACAATGCAAAAGAATTACATTTCTTAATGAATACATTATTATTGTGTCCTGTGTTGTATTCTACATACGCTTTCCAGCAAATTCCACCACATTTACTTCAGTGAGGTTAAGAACATCTGTTGTCCAGTGAGTCCAGATATCTGAGCAGAGAAACCAGCTCCAGGGCGCCTGGACTGAGAGTTTGTTTAGATTCCTGGGAAGTACTGAAGAGAACTGGTTACCAACTGGGTGGTCAAAGAGCCTTCTCTAAGGGCTCCCAGTTCTGAGTAGCTCAGCAATTCCATTATTTAGGACTGTGGTGTTCAGTCTAGAAAAAAGCAGCAGTCTTCTGCAGGATTTTGCACTGCCTTGGATTTCTACAGCGGTGCTTAAGACGTACTTGTGCATCCCTGAGCAGGCAAACGCAAATACCACATTGCAAGGTGCGTCCAGAATGCTTGCCTACATAAACCTCTGCCATACGCACATCTGAAAGCCCACAGGTCTTTAAAACTCTTCTTCTTTTTTATCCAGAAAAAGGATTTCCAGGGCATTTCACTCCTATCTTCTTTTTCTGAATACTGTTGACTAGCAACATGACCATTTTAAGTCACTTCTCTCAAAGTGGGATTTGGGTTTGCTTCATATAAGAGGATTATTACATCCTATCTGAGAAAATCAATCAAAAGGTTACAGATGTACCTGTACATGAAATAATCTAAAGCAAAACCTTGTTCCAAGAATTTAAGTTTAATATCAAGCACACATAGTGTTAATACTGTTATTTAAGTATTTTGGAGAATGTTACCTAGCTGTTATGAAAGAAATAATGCAAAGTTTATCTTTCTGTAGATTTTGTACAAATAAATCTTGTCTGGATAATTTTTGCCATTAATTTTATATATTAAAAATAATTCCAAAATTAAAAATGTGGGATATGGCAGAAATAGCTGCAAAATGAAATAGCACTAGCAGTTTTATATACACGGACATATGAACCTATTCCATTACCTCTTTTTCTCCTTGATGTTCTTTCAGTCAGCAGTGAGCTGCCCAAATCCTACTTTGCTTATAAAGTCTGATATGATTACAGCCTCTGGCAGTCCAGCAGGTTTTTTTTTGTTGTTGTTATATTTCAGTTCCTGAGGCTCCAATGAATGTAAGGAGCAAATATGAAACGAGTGTCTCAAATATAAACTGTATGCTTTGACCAGTGAGTCAAGAAGCATATGAAGACTTAGCAATACTTTACCTACTGACACAAAGGCAAATATACATCTACTGTATGTGGATGCATATGATAGTGCTCAGAACAAACACATTAGTAATGCAGACGGCTTCAAATGTTTTTTGCTGTTATATCTCCACAACTACTAGGATTATTTTTTTCTTTTATTTATTTACTTATTGCCACAACTGCTTTCTGACTTCACAGATTTTGTAATGATGACAAATAAAAATAAAACGAATCTTTTAATTATGTTTTGGAATCTGTTCAGAGAAGTGGAGGACAGTGGTATACTGCCTAATAGATTAAGTTTACAAGCAGAAATTACAGCAGAGGAGGTCTTCAAATACACACCTTCATGATTTCTCAGTTAATTTGTTTGACAGGAAAAAAAAAAAAAAAAGGAAGGAAGGAAGAAAGTCTTGCAGAAATATTTCACCTGTACAAAACACTTTTAAGCATCACTGTGTCAGAAGGCTTGCCCATCTGATCTCTACTTCCCTACTCTATGGACTATGTCTGAGGAAGCAACATGAGAGGAAGGTGACAATGGGTGAAAAAGACTGCTGGAGTCTACTTCAAGGGTGGCTGTTCACAGTTCACTTTGATCAGCCTGGACAAAATTCAGAAATGTTGGGGCACATTCTGTTACCACTGTCTGGCCCTGAGAGCAGTTGGCAATGCATTGCTGGCCCTCAAATCTACATCTCTTCCACTTCTATACATAATAACAGTGCTGAAGGAAATTTTAGCAATTCATGGTCCATTTCTGATCCCACATCTAATCTGAACACCCATTTCTGCCTTTCTGCTAGTCTGAAAGGTCATGCAGTGAACCTAAACAGGTAATTAATACAGTTAAAAAGGAATCCAATAAAAGGAAAAGGCACCTTTTCCTGTAGGATCAGTTCCTCATTCTAGTGCACTCCCTCACAAATAGATGTGCAGGTGAATATAAGGAGTGGCTAAAAGCATGAATAATGAACAGGATCAAGGGCTAGAGTTTTAGGTACTGCTTAACCTAGCACTGCTGACTGAAAGCATGCATATCAAATGGTGCCTTGTGTATAAAAGGAACATTGTGAAGCTAAGATAGTTGATACTTGAACGAATATATGGATGGCACAGAAATATAATATTCCAAGCCCTTAAGTGCAAGATACTGTGACACTTGCTATAAGATCCATTAACACTTTGTGTCAAAATCCTTGCAGAATTTTTCAATAGCTCCTTTGGATTTGACACTGTACTTTTAACTTTTTACCCAAAAATCAAAGACAAATTAAACTCTGTGCACATTTTTGTTTAATATAGTTTTCAATCATACTAACTTGTACTGGGAATAACAACTTGAGCAAGGCTGTCATTAATCAATAAGGTTGAAATGTTATATTACAGATTATAGAATTAAATATATATATTTTAATTTATGTAATCAACTATTTCAAACTGAACATATCAATTCTTACCAGATTATGATGCTTTTACTGTAGATGAGTATCCTATTCTCTTTTGAAAACTGATAAATGTAGGTATAGGGCATTAAAAGGATGCTCTTAATGAAGTATAGTTTCCCGGAAGTATGTCTTCTACCTTTAAAATTAACTGTTATTTCCTAAACTTATTAATATTATTAATTACCATTGTGATTAGGAAGATTCCTATTATTGGCTTTTAAAGAATAGTATGATAGAGATCATCTAATTCTTTTATTCAGTTAAAATTAAGGTCTGCTGTCTGTTTTCCTTAGCATTTACACCCATTACAAACAAAAAAATATTGTATTTGGAAAAAAAAAAAAATTGAAAACCTGTTGGACTCTTAAAGATCTAAATCTTGACCTGCAAAATTCCCAAGTTCATACCTTCTAGTACTGCTGTTGTTTAAACAATATGCGCAGCATTCAACAACAATGTAGACCTTTCTAAAATCATAGAATCATAAAAGTTGGAAAAGACCTCTAAGATCATCCAGTCCAACTATTAACTCATCACTACCATGTCCACTAAAACATGTCCTTAAGTGCCACATCAACACGGGACAGTGACAACGCCACCTCCCTGGGAAGCCTGTTCCAATGTCTCACCACTGTTTCTGAGACAAAATTCTTCCTAAAATACAATCTGAACCTCCCCTGGCACAACTTGAAGACATCACCTCCCATCCTATCACTGTCATCTGGGAGAAAAGGCCAACCCCCACCTCACCACAACCTCCCTTTGGGGAGTTGTAGAGAGTGATAAGGTCTCCCCTGAACCTCCTCCAGACTAAACATTCCAATTCCCTCAGCTGCTTCCCATAAGACTTGCACTCCAGATCCCTCACAGCTTTGTTGCTCTTCTCTGAACATCCTCCAGGCGCCAATGTCTTTCTTGTAGTGAGGGGCCCAAAACTGAACAAAGCATTCAAGATGCAGCATCACCAGTGCTGAGTACATAGGGATAACCACCACCCTGCTCCTGCTGGTTGCACTGTTTCTGATATAAACCAGGATGCCATTGGCCTTCTTGGCCACCTGGGCACACTACTGGCTCATGTTGCAGTGTCAGTCAACACACCCAGATCTTTTCCTCCATGCAGTTTTCCAGCCACTCTGCCCCAAACCTGTAGCATTGTAAGAGGCTGTTTTGACTGAAGTGAAGAACCTGGCACTTGGTTTCTCTTGTTATAGATTTCATATTTAGAATGGCATGAATCACACTCTAAAGGATGTCTGTCCTATCACTGTCTTGTGATAATACTGGTTTTAGTTTCATGAAAAGATTTTAGTTTCATGAAAAACTTATCTACTTTCCAGAGTGGGAGAAGATCACAGAAAAGAAACAGCTTGAATCTGATTTACAAGGTCCAATATTCTCAGCTGGAAATTAGCTGCAGTAAGAAATGTAACAGTTACAAAATTAAGAGATTTTCATTTGTGCTTTGAGCCAAAGAGAGGTGTAAGCAACAGAAAACATAATCATGAGAAAAAAAACGCTGTGATTGGCATGACTGAAAACTGGTGGAACATATGTTCAGGAGAAAGGAATAACCATCCATAACAGTGTTAAGTAGGACATAATTTTGAAAAGGGTAAAAGGACCACAGGATTCAGGCTGCCCTGAATCAACACATCTAACCAGAGAACTGCAAAGATTCTAACTGGAGTAACACCACTGAATGAGGAAAAAATAGAGCGTTATGGGGGAACTATTATTTAACAAATAAATTGAAAGTCCAACATAGGCTAGTAACACGTCATAAATATAAATGATAAAAATATAATTACTTCATGAAATAAAAGATACTGCATACTTCATAGCCAAGAAAACCGCAGCCAATAACATTAATGATATTTCAATGGGAATAATCACCCAGTACAGAAGACAGTTACTGGGAAAAAAATTCTAGTTTTTTGCTAGAAAAGCAAAAAACACACCGAAACGCTGGACTAAAACAAAGAAATCATCACAAAGGGATGGGCAGAAAGTTAAAAAGATAGAGTTCTGTAATTAACCACAACTTTGGTTAAAATCATTCTAAAATATACTAGAAACATAATTTTACCCTTCCGATTAAAATACTTATTTGTCAATTTATTTTACTTTTAAAATATTTAAATATTATGAAATATAGAAAATTGTGTATAAATATAAAAGTTATACAATCTCATAATTACTGCAGCCAGAGTTAGCAAAAAAATACCCCTAAAACAGCAACAAAGATGCCAAACAGATTTTAAAGACTGCCATGAACAAACGACCACACAAATTAGCAATAAGACAAAGAGCTATAAAATTACATTAAAAAATATATAATGATCCAGTGACAGGATATTTCTCAAAAATGCTTCTGGTGTGCACTGAAAGAGAAGCTGGCCAATATTCTTGTAAAACAAGAAGATGAAAAAGTATTTTCTAGCACACAAGTAACCAAGATTTATGTTAATGAATCTTAGAAGTAGGCATCTTCAAATCAGACACACTAGAGAAAATATCTAAGTGCCTTAAAAAATTATTGAGATGAATGACAAATTACACTACATAAGTGTTTTAATATTAGAGAAATTGATGCCAATATTCATACAGAATAAGCAAAATATCCCAGTACAAAACAACTATCTGCAACTCAGAAAGCATAGATTATGCTGTAGCCAGGTAGAACTTCTAGGATTTAATTTAATTGCAGCTAAATGAAGTTTAGAGAACTGGCATATGAATTGGAAACTTTAGAGATCTTCTTTTTGTTTTTGTTGTTTGTTTTTCACTTACTGCACAAAATATTTTGTAGATTATAAAGAATTGTGGCATGAGGATAAGGACTCCATGAATTTAGTTTCTATCCCTGATTTGACTCTACCCTTGATTTTTCCAATAGTAGCTTTTTTCCGTATGAGCCACTTAAATTATTCCTTTTACATTTCTTTATTGATACTATTTTCCTTATTTTCAAGGCAACTACTTTAACTAACCCACCAAGCCAATCAGCTTATTGTAGGAGGTTGTCAGATTGATTTGGAGCATTTTGTCTTTCATAAATCCATGCTAATCACTCCCATTTCCCTTCTCATCTTACATATGTTGTTTGGAAATCATTTTCAAGATAATCTGCTTTATCACTCACCCGGGTATAAAGGTGAGGCAGATCAGTCTGTAGTTCTTTCTTGAAGAAAGGAACCATATTTGCTTTCTTCCAGTATTCAAGAACTTCTCCAAGTCTCTATAACCTTTACAAGAATGTTCTTGCAGTAACATCAGTCAGATTTCTCAGCACTGTGTGTACACTCCATCATGTTCAATGTACCTTTGAAATTCTCTTATGTTTCAGTACTCCCTAACCTGATGTCCTGACTTCAGAGTTATTTTCCTGATAGTGTCTGATATGGTACTACATTATGGCTTTAGGAGAAGAACAATGCTGATAACATACCAGTGTTTTATTTGTTGCTGAGCAGTGACTGCACAGATCCAGGGACATCTCAGTTTTTCAGCTTCTTGTACTGTCTTGCCAGCCAGAGGACTGGAGGAGCACAAGTTGCTGGGAAGGGACAGAACCAGGACAGCTAACAAAAACTGGCCAAGAGGACATTCCTTATCATATACCAGCATATGAAAAAACAGTAAAATTTTGCGGAGCTTGCTGGAGGTTGCAGCTGTTGCTCAGGGACTGGCTGAGCATTGGAGTAGTGGTCAGCTGGTTGCGAGCAATTGTGTTGTGCATCATTCATTTTGGAATATATTTAGAATACATATATATTTATCACTACTGTTTCTTAGGATCCTGAACTTCCTTATCTCATGGTTACTTCAGCCAGGGCTACCCTCAGTTTTCAGTCCTTCCTTGTTTGCGAATCGGAGGCTTGGTAGAACATTTTCGCTTTGTCAGTTTCTCAAACACATGAGTCCGGAATTGTCATTCAGACACTCCAGATAACTTCTCGTTTGCTTCTGTTCTTCTGGACTGCCCTTTAAGCAAATATTATGGTGGCTGAAGTTCCTTCTGAGAACCAGGGCCTGTGAACTTTTATTATTTATAGTAATTATTAATTCAAAAACACCTGATATGTTAAAAAAAGAATATTAGGCTGCATATTTCAGTGTTCCAGATTACTTTCTTGCTGATCACAGGCTATTCCAAATAGATGTGGTATGAAATCTAAAGTGTTTTTTATTTGTCTTTCAAGAAGAAATATAATAAATAACAGACTTATAATCTTCAAACTCTATCTCCCGGTGGTCAAAACCAAGAAGACAACGTATTATTTAATATTTTACAGGCTTTGAAATTGTCGTGATTTTTAATGGCTTTATATTTTATTTTTAGACATTATTTCATGAGCTAGTCTTTCTACGTACCTCCTGAATTTCTTTTAAATGTTAATAAACTAAAACAGTTTCCTATGGCTTTTTTGTTTTAAACTTATCTGACAAAAGCAAAAGGCAAAGCTAGTTCAAGCCACTCTCACAGTGCAGTCTTTGAAAGACCCATGCATATTATTAACTTCACTCATGCAAATGTTCCCACTGGCTTCAAT
This sequence comes from Pavo muticus, assembly GCA_016647715.1. Lineage (NCBI taxonomy): Eukaryota > Metazoa > Chordata > Aves > Galliformes > Phasianidae > Pavo > Pavo muticus. The sequence continues at coordinate 378,148 of JACDJE010000404.1, forward strand.
ATGACTATTTTCATAAAGAAGTACTTAATCTTAGTGAAGATTGCACAGTATATACATCTGTAATCATGATTTATTTCAGAAGAGTATGTTAAGAAGAAAATACAATAAAAATAAAACAAATCATTTCATTGTCACTTCTCAAAAAGTGACATTAACATTTGCAGTATCTTAGGTTTGTTTGGCTTAGAGGCGCTATCTCAAAGTATGATCCATATAAGCATGTAAAGGGATAGGTGAAATCCTGCCTGGACAGTTATATGAGTAGCAATTGCCCACATCCCTCAGGTACACTGAGCTAAATTTATGTATTTTGTGTAAAAGGATGAAACTTTCAGTGAGTTTAAACCTCTGATCCTGTTACAGATGAGCTGGAAAAAAAGCTAACAGAAATATTATTAAACAAACTTATGTTATCTCAGAACAAGGCATAAGAGAAACAAAGTGGTACAACTTTGAATATTTGGCCCTAAGTTGCTATAAGACAGTTTAAACATAAGAACAAAATTTAATTTGAAAGTATAGTTGCTATGGAATCTCCAGCACCACTACAAGTGGCTGAAAAATAGAGCTTAATTAAAATGAAACAAAACAAATATATCTGTATAAACAATTAATTGTAACCATAGGAAACATTATTTACAGAGAAGACATAAATGAAAAACATGATTATAATTTGATGGCTGTAAGTCTGAAAATATCTTTATCCAAAACCTTTACAACAGAGTTTTATTGCTTGCGTTGAATAGTCTGATAATAAGAAGTTTTATAAGAGCTGCCCACAGATTCACTTTCTTACTAAACTCAAAGGATAGAAAGAAATTAAATAGAAATGCTTCCAACTTTAAATAGCTTCTCACAGAAGATAAACAAAAACCGTGAACTTATATGGCTTATATTATACCAAGGATCACTGAAACATGAATAAATACAGAGAATACAATATTAAAATCTTCAAGAAAAAAAAAGCAGTGAAAAACTACCCTAAACAAGGCTATAGCCCATTTTACTTTAGCAGTCTAAAGATTTTCAGAAACTTTTGACCTTAGACATATGCAGAAATTTGTAAGTGAATAAAAAATAAAATAGAAATAAAATGAAATAATTAAATAGTTTAATATTTTATTAATTAAAACAAAATGAAATAGAATAATACATTTCACAATATTTGGTTGATTTATGGAGAGCAAAACTAGATTGAAAATATGAACTCTGTTCTACTATCTGACCTGTAGAAAACCTGTTAGCATTTTTAAAATGTGGATGAAATTGGAACAACTGAGAGTGCAAGGTAATTTTCATAGTAATCTGTTCATTGTAATCTCATTTGGAATATAATTACTTTGGTATAATTTTGATAAGTGTGATTCAATGTTTAAGAATGGGATAGGTTGACAAAAGAAGACTTTAGAAAGTTAAAAAAAAAAATTAAGCTTTACAAAAGACACTTAGAGTAAGTTTTCTCCTATACATTGATTCTGTAGCTAAACAACAACATGGAAAGGTGGAAAATTAGGAAAAAAAAAAAAAACAACAAGAAGGGGGTGTTTGTAATTACTAATTACAACTACTACCAAAGACAAAAGTATAATTCTTTTAAATATCCACATCAAAAATTCTGCACAGTAGAAGTTCTTTTGGTTTTGGTACTTATATTGTACAGGCTGCCCTAGGAATTTAATAGTTCTCCAATGTAGTCATCCCTGAAAGTACTGATTTAAATATCCAGCCACCCTTACTTTTCTTATCTTGTTTGGTGCCTGATTTTTTTCCTAACAGATTTCCTCTTATTCCTTTCACAAGTCTACCAAGTGCAGCCCTAGCCTGACCTCCACCACACTTTCAGTAGTTAACTCTCCCTCACCTATATGATGGGCTTTTAGACAGTACTGGCATACTTATGCAGGTTAGAAGCCTATACTCTATTGAGCAAAAGAAGGCAATGACAGCGCCTTCTACAGGTACACAGGCTCTACAAAGCAACAGCAAATAACAAAGAAGTGAAATTAGCTAACCCCGTCAAACAACCAGTAACAGCTCAAGAGGAGTACAAAATCTATCCAGAGAGATACTGCTCCCTCGGCTGCTAACCCTAAAATGAGGGTGAGGAGGAACAGATTTAGAGTCCACCCATTCCAGACACTTGGGTGCATTGCTTGCTTCTGAGCTCCCTAGATTAGCCATGCTTTCTCACCTGGTGCTCAACTACTGCATTTGTAATGGAGAAATTTGATTTCAGTAACTAGTGACAACTGTTGAGTTGTTCTATCTGTAGTACACACACACACAGTAAACAGCCAAATAGTGTAACAGTATCATCTGATACTTGATACAGATTAAGTTTATTTCATGATTTAGACCACACAATTATAGTTTCAAAAGCCTGGATTCAAAATCATGCTTATTAATTTCATTAATTATGATCCAAGCCATTTGGAGAGGAAAAAAGAACTTGATGAACTTAAAGATTTTTCTTTTTTAATGTAGAAAATAATAACCTTATTTTCTCTTCTCTAAGAAATTTCTCTTTCTTTCTTTAATCAACAAAAATGGTTTCAAATTGCCAAACCAATCTTTTCAAACACTTTTTTAAAATTAATTTTCATTTTGCTGCCCTAATTTTCCCTTCTTTCAAATGCAGCATTCTGCCCAATTAAGCTATCTTCAGGAATAGAAGCTTAACAGATTATGTTTGTCCAGTGGGTTCTCCCAAGCTTTCAATGCTCTGCTTCCAGTAAAAAGAGCAAGCACACTGACAAAAAGAAAGAATTTGCAGATTCAATAGGGGCTTGACTCACCAGGATTAGTCATAAGAATATAAATTTCTACTTCAGAAAATAATCAGTAGTGATCAGTAACAAAATAAAAGCTACAGTTAGAGCAATTACCATGGTGAAGGGAAACAAGAATGTGGAAGATTTCCTTCTTCCCATACCTAAACTTTTTAGGCAATCTAAAGCATTGCTTTTTCTGGTCTCTACTCGAAATTACCCTGAGGGCACTGAAATTACCTGGACTCAGCAGCACAAAAGATCAGGCACTGCACTTTATTCTCTATGACAGAGAGAATTTATCGTGGTAAAAAAATTTTCTTTTGTCTCTGCCTAGTTGGTAGTCTCATCATGCATTCTTAATGCAAGCAGGATTGTGGCTTCCCAAGAACAAGTGTTGCTTTGGCAGCAATACTGGATTAAGATTCCTCCACACACTAGTCTTCTCCACGTTTTATACTCCATTTTTCTGCACCTTGCCATCAGCTTCATTTATAGCAGCACAATTCTATGTGTGGTGCCATTAAGAACTGGGTCAGGGTATTACTCATTTGAAAAATGCTATCTATAAAATGTATGTAATTAATACACTACCTGGCCTGGATTATTTCTTTTACCAAGTTCATCCAGCAGCCCAGATAGTGATGCTGTTATAGCATCAGACAAACACAGTGAAAATATCTAAAAATATTACAGTTGCTAAAGCCTCCATCTTTTGAAGCCATAGCTTCAGGTATGAGTGCATGTAAAGCCTGTCAAATTGGTTGTATCACTTGAGATTAGTGTGTTCGGTATATCTGAATATTTTCTGCCTTAACTTTTTTTTTTTTTTTTTTTTTTTTTTTTTTTTTTTTTTTTTTTTTTTTCTAGAATTGGCTCATGGCTGACAATCCTCCTGTTACTTTTGCATCTGTGTCTGCGGTTTACACAAAATAAGTCCAATATTTCTGGGAAGTACTACCTAAGACAAGGTGGCTGCCTGCAAAAAGCCACTCAGGAAAGATTATCTGGAAAATCATGCTATGCCACTCAGCTGCTGCATCTGTAGCAAGAGGGAAAGACAGCTTCCTTCTATGTGCCTGAGCTGGTTTCCAGCACAGTGCCTGTCTTCTTTGCCACCCAGAAGCAGGTTCAGCAGCAAAGCAAGTAGAAAATTTCAATCATTGGTCATAAGTAGTAGAAACCCTCCTAAAGGCAGATTCCTTCTTTCCCTGACCTCTGTTTCTATTTTTTTGAGTATACGCTGTGCATAACCAAATATTTTGGTTACTGCTTCCATTACAAGATGATGTGCTTCATTAAAAGAATAAAAATTGCCCTCCTGCAAGAATTTGTCCAGGGATATTTCAATATTAGAGGTTAGAGAGTCTGAGCGTTACAAGGCTTAAAGAAATAATGAGTTCAACCTTGATGTTATCCTCCTGAGATGTAGGCATGAGTGAAACAGATTGCTAGTTACTGCACTTGAAAAACATTGTTGGAGATGTGAAAATTAAGACAGATGAGAAAAAGAAATTTAGTCATTCAAATCCTACAGTAGTAATTTCTGTTTTATGTAATACCCTTAACAGAATAATTGGAACATATACCAACATAATACCTTTGATATTGCAAGTATGGAGTAGAAATAGTATTCCTTACACTATGAAGATTTGTCATATGGAAGAATAGCATGCTGGTTTGGGACTCGTGTCTTTTCCAGTACTGCTTTATAGAGTATAGTCACAAATATACTCTGTCTCACTTCACTCTAAAACAATAGGCAGAAAATACACTTTTGAGAATAAAGAAAAATGTTTATCAAGACAATTTTGGCTAACTGAATACTATTAACAGGTTCTTTGCATTCAAACTTCCTTTCATAAACCTTGATTGAGAGTTTGATAAATCTCTTAACTAGTCTAAAAAGATTTTCCAGTTATGTTCTTATCCACAAGGGCTTGGGCCAAGTGTCGACTTGGACTAGGGCCAAGTGTCGGGTCCTGCATTTTGGTCATAACAACCCCAGGCAACCCTAAAGGCTTGGGGAGGAGTGGCTGGAAAGCTGCCTGATGGAAGGGGACCTTGGATGGACAGTCAGCTGAATATGAGCCAGCAGTATGCCCAGGTGGCCAAGAAGGCCAATGGCATTCTGGATTGCATCAGAAATGGTGTGGTGAGCAGGACTAGGGAAGTAATCCTGCCCCTGTACTCGGCACTGGTGAGGCCTCACCTCGAGTACTGAGCTCAGTTTTGGGCACCTCAGTACAGAAAAGACATTGAGGTGCTGGAGCAGGTCCAAAGAAGGACAATAAGGTTTGTGAAGGGCTTGGAGAATATGCCCTACAAGGAGCGACTGAAGGAACTGGGGCTGTTTAGTCTGGGGAAAAGGTGGCTGAGGGGAGACATTATTGCTCTCTTCCAATATCTGAAAGGTACTTACAGTGAGAGCAGGGTTGTTCTCACTGGTGACAGGTGACAGAATGAAAGGAAATGGCCTCAAGTTGCTAACTTGCCACTTAGCTTTTTTATAACTGCACTGACAGATTTTATTGACTACACTGAAAGCATCCTGGCTACTTCAAACTTTGCTTGTTAACTAGGGTTTTTCGTATTTCTTACTCATTTACCTATTTATCTGAAGATCAGGGCTAATAGCAATGTCCATAGGTAATTGGTCACTCCAGAGACATACAGGGTTCACAACACTCCACAACTGATGCTTTCTGGTAAAAGCTCTTCTTATTTCAATTGCGGAATCAATAGGTATTGATGTTTGGTCATTCCCCTCTCCTTTCTTTTTCTTTTTTTTTTTTTTTTTTGCAGTTAGATAGGAACTTCTCCGTTCTTAAGGACTAAGTGGAACATCACCTTCAGTCCCACATAGGACACTGATGTTTTTTCATTTCAAGTATATGTTATTTATAATACATTTGAGACATAGCTGATTAAATCCAACATACACATTGATTTAATCATGCTGGTTATCTTACAGCCAGTGTCTTTAACTGATGACTCTTATTACTGATACTAATCCCCAAATCTGGCAGTAGGGGTGGAAGCACGAGTGGTGCAGGTTTCTTTGTTGACATTATCCATATTCATGTATAATTTTTACTTTACTTTACAGGTCACTGATACATGTCATGTCTTGGCAAGCTACTGCTCTGTTCTCAATAGTAGGTATCAGTAGGCTACTCATAATCCATATTTTTTTTTCCTTAAAGATGGCTGCAGCTCCACTTCCAGGTAGCAAGGAGGGAGAAAAAAAAAAACCCATCTAGCAGTTTTCAGAGGCCAGGTATAGAAGTACCTCAGCATACTGAAAGGCAAGCATTCTTGCCTTACACTGCCTACTGAGATACAAAATCAGTCAGTGCTGCCAGAAACTGATATTGAGGGAAGCAAATGTCTTCCTCCCTGAAAGACTGGACGGCATAGCCTCCCCTACTCTCAGCTCAGGAACAACTACCTCTTATAGTGAAGAATTACTTGTCTGAATCCTGAACTTACCAGAAACTGTTAGCCTTTGCCTCACAGTAAAGCTAGGAGTCTGCCAAGTGGGAGCCACAACACAACAACACATATGTGTGAGAAAGGGGAACTGGGAAGCAGTGGGCAGGCGCAGTAAGAGAACCTGCAGAGCCTGAAGAGCACTCTCCAGAGCAAAAATGGATGCAGAGAATGCATCGTCACAACGCTACCAAAATCAGGAAGCAGGTGAAGGAAAGAGTAAATGGAAGAGAATATTTCTAAGAATTTTTGTGATAGAGAGTAACAGCAGATTTGGAAATTAGAGTACAAATATCTGAATTACAGTGGTTTCCTGTAAGAGAAAAACTCTCTTGGAAGTTTTCCAACCACAGTGTTCTGAAAGAGCATAGCTGACTTAAGACCACTAATATTTTCTGACACATTTCATTTGACCTCCTCTTAATGTCTATCATAGTCAACATTTCATTCACCCTACCTACTCAAAACAAGATAATCTCAACAAAGTGAAAGGAGAAGGATAACAGTCAAAAGGGACCTTCAAGTCCTCTCAAGAGAAATTGGACTGATGTATGTGATTGGCATCATATTGTTTCTTTTTTTTTTTCTAAAAATTATATGCTGTTCTATAGTTTTAAAAAGATGAGAAGAATGAGAAGATACGATTCTAATGTTGCAGTGCATCAAAATAGTATTTTCAGATTTGTGTATGAGATTTGTATGCTGGGAATGTAATCACCAGCAATCTCTCTTTTTTGCAGTGGGTGCTCATATTTCCTATGTACCTCCCTCACCCAAGCTCAGTTATTTAAAACACTACTTTCTTCTGAATCGAAAGCACGTGGATAAAACACATCTATAAATGAGGTTTGCTTACTAAGTCATTCAAAAATCTTAGTTGAGTTGCACACATAAACAGTCTGTTTCTCAAGCTTTTTTTATATATAACCAATTCATTGACATTGGTAGAGATCAAGAGAGGAGGAAAAAATATTGCAGAGCAAGGCATATTAAACAAAATGATGCTGATTTAATATTTTACTATGGTACACATTGTTAAGCAGGCCTCAAAGCACTAATATTCTCTGAGGTGTTTTTTTGTTCTTTTGTTTTGTTTTGTTTTGTTTTTCATTAATAACACTGTCTGGCTTTAAAATATATACTAATCCCAGAACAACACATTTCTAAATGAAAGATGCTGGCAAGGCAAAATACTGAGAAGTATTTGCTGTAAAATTCTGTGGTACATGTTGAAAAATGTAATACAGTAATTGCCTAAAAGATGACAACTCCTAGAATAGCTGGCTGTAGCTCAGTGAGATTACTGATTACCATATAGCACTTTTTTGTTTGGGAGCTCCTCATGCTCCCAATGAACACAGCTGTCCATCTCTTCTGGACCTTGTCTTTTGTGACAAATCTAAAACACCACCTTCTTTATTTATTTATTTATTTATTTTCATCAGAATGTGCCACAATAAAATTTTATTCTTGTTTGGGATCATAACTTGGGATCTTAACTTCAATACATCAAGAAACTTACAAATCAGATTTTCAAATCAGACAAAAAAGAGAAGTTGATCATAAAGTCATATAGTGATACTATTTTTATAATGATTTACAACTCAGTTATCCTAAAGATGTACTGTGTATTTTAGGCCAAACATTTTTTCTGCAGTGCTCCACTTCTCAATAGAAAAAAAAATACTTCTTGGCATTTGCTAACAATATCTGTGATTTCAGATGGCTTCCAACCAAAAAATGAAAAACACATGGAATTATTTAGTTGCCAAATTGAAATATGTATGAACCAGCCAAGACACTAGTCTACAATTATATATTTATTTAAATAAATATATAACTGTGTAAATACAGGTGTAGAGTTTTGTGAAGTTGTAATTAGTTATATATTTGTTTCTGCAAGAAATACCTTTTTCCGATTTTTTTTTATTTGTGTGTGTGTGTGTCTGAATATCAGCAAGATGTTCCTGAAGCTTAGTGGGTGCCATAGCCTTAATAAGGAGTTATGAAAAACCTATCTGAAATAAGAAACATTTCCCTTTTAAGCTCAGAGCAGTCTGCTTAGGCTAGGCTGATTTTCTGTACCTGAGAGAAGGGAAAGAGAGGAACTGTCTCATTTCACAGGAAACCATCACAAGTTGTTTTCTGTAAGTCAAATAAGTGTTCAATCTTGTTCTCAGTGTCAGTCTTATTCCTCTTACCTATTCTTCTTTACCTTCTCTGCCTTCCATAGAGCTGCCTCATGTTTCTTTCTTTCCTCTTTCACCTTAACATGAAAACTCTCAGCAAGCATCAACAGCAGATGGGAAGGACTGAAGCACATTTCAAAGAACAAGAGCAGTATTTGAACTGTTGCTGACCCTATAACAAGACAGATTCTGATGTGAATAGTATATGAAAATACATATAAGTGCTGGTCGGAAAGTAATGCCTGCTATTTTATGATGTTGGCCCATGACATCAGAGGTAGATGTTGATGGTATGGCAATAGAGGTTGTACCTCCCCACGAGTATTCCATTATGTTTTGTTGCCATGCAACAGATGGCAGCAGAGGTGCAGTCTGACAAAATGGCATCTGACATGAAAGTGCCTATAATGCAAAGGTATGTAAATGAATGCCTCCATGTGGGAAAAATTGCACCTACTAACAGTCATTGACAGTTGCTGAACATTTATGGAGACCAAATAGTGAATGTGAGCACAGTGAGGTGGTGAGTGGTACATTTCAGCAGTGATGACACTGACAGTATTCACCTCTGCTGGTGCAGATTTTTACGAGCGTGGCATGCCAACTCTTGTTCATCGCTGGCAAATATGCATAGCTAATCCTGATGATTATGTTGAAAAATAGTGTTTTGTAGCTGAGAATTTGTTCTATGAAACAGTGTTATTATGCTTTTTGAATCTGTTGTTATTTTCCACGGAAATAAATAGGAGGCATTACTTTCAAAGAGACCTATGTATACAGCAGAGCTGCTTTACCTTAGAATCATAGAATCGTTAAGGTTGGAAAAGACCTCTAAGGTCATCAATTCCAACTGTAATGCAGCACATAAAACAAAGTAATGACAAAATAGTCACAGGATCTTGAGATAACTCAAGTTGGAGGGGACCTCAGGAGGACTCCAGTCCAACCTCATCCCAGGACAGAGTCAACTTCATCCCAGAGCAAGTTGCTCAGGGCTCTGTCTAGGTGGGTCTCAGAAACCTCGAAGGATGGAGATGGCGCAGCCCCTCCAGGTACCACTGCACTGCCTCAGCATCCTCCTGAGGAAATTCTTCCTCATCCCTCTCCCATTTCTCCCATTGCATATTGCTTCTCTTAGATCAAAAACACTTTGAGTGAGGACAACGTTTTCCCATTCATTTCATAGAGTGAGGCCCATGTCCAATTTAAAGAATGGAAAGAAGAAACATACAACAATATTTCAGAGTCTAGTGATGAACTGTGATCTCAACTCTGGCAGTAGGCTCTGAAAAGAATAATCAGAATAATGTTTGCTCTAGATTAGAACACTACCAAGTGATGAAAAAAGGAGACCCAACCAACATAGGGTTGGTGCACTTCTGCTTTGTAAAACACGCTGCCATGCTTTGCCATGAGGAGCTGTACTCTGTATTTAGTGTATTTTCCAATTACACTCAGAAGAATGGAACTATTACCCAGATCACCATGCAGATGATCACCAAATCTAACACTTCTCCAAAGCCTTCCAGTGTTCTTGGTATTTAAACCCAAAAAGCAGCATATGATCCTGAAATATCATTGACCATCTGCACCAATATGCAGAGCCAGTAAGTAAATGACTTCTTGCAAATTCCTTGTATTCCTTCTAAAGTATTTATAAAGGTAAGACCAGCAATGCAGAAGTGTCAGAACAGTGAATCCCAGACTGTGGAGAGGATGCACTGCATTTCTGACTCCTAGTGCCTTACTTTAAGTAGCTTTATCAGTCCTTCGAGCTGCACCATCATTTCCCTTCTGCTTTACTGAAGCACAGACATTCTCTGTTCCAGCTCATTCTTTCTCTGCCACAGGAACCAGAATCTTCCACAAAGTTACGTGACAAGGCAAATCCTGAAGATACAATAAGTCTGAACAAGTGTACTGCAGCCTCTACTTCCACTTTGGAACTCCTGTATACATTGTGGCAGTAAGTTATTTCTTCATATTTACTATTTTAGATGCTTTATGCTTAATTTTTCTCACCATTTTTTTCTCTCCAATTTTTCTTAGGTCTTCAGACTAACACCCTCACTCATTTCCTTTACTAAAAATTTGAAAGCAATGTTCATAAATATGTCTATCATCTGAGTAATAAAGCTAGTAATAAGAACGAGTTGTTAAACAGTTTCATTTTTAGTTATGCTCGTGACCCTCTGCCTTTTCTCAAAGAAAAAATAAGAGAACTGATGTCTTTAATGTTGTATTTTAATTTCATACATGTTGTAATTCTTTACAGATATCTTATGAGCCAGTAGATTGCTCTTACAACAGATGTATAATGCAAAGATAATTATATGACATCAAAGAAGATGTATTCAGCAATATATGTAATGTTATCAATGCTTTATGAATAGAATACAAAATATTACGGAAGTATATTTACAGAACTCATGTTTAACAACTTCTTTACACAAATTCTAAATAAATTTTCTTGATTACTTTTTCTTAAAAAAAAATACTTTCCTGGTTTTGGACTGAAATAAGACAGAAAACAGAAGTAATTAAAAAATTACAGTTATCACTAGAAGGTTAAAAATGTTATCATGGTGTGGGTATTCACTGTATATTTTCATGTATTTTGTTTAGTCAGTATATAATGACTAGAATCTCTAAGATAATAGTCAAGGCTTATGGGATAATTACTTATAGCATTCTACAAGATATTTAACTTACTTCTACAAAATGTTCTTCTTAAAAAAATGTATGTAAAATCAACAAAAAATATATGATGACTGTAAAATAGTCTATTATGAGATGTTCAAAGAATTTTTTCATTTTTTCTCTCATATAAGTAAGGAAAATAGAAGATAAGGAGATCATCTGATGATAATGAGTAAGTATCTGGATGAGGAGAAAAGAACAGACTTCAAAAAGTTATAAAGATCAAATCCAAATTCTAATGAAAAAATATCTTTATACAAGCTCATATTGTCAAACTCACTATAGAATATCAGATAACTAGACGAATTTTTTTGTAGAGTCATACAAGAGGTGAATGTAAGTGACCTAGCATGCCACAAAAAGATATTTATTCATGTCTGTTACATTTTCTTTTTCTTTCTTTAACATCTCCAAGCATGTAAAAAGGACTTATTTTTTTACAAGATTTAAGAGAGTAGTTGGCCTCTACTCATTTCTAGTCAGACCACATACAAGAATTTTGCCATGGTAAAATGGCAATGAAACTGTGGACTAGTATGTTGTAAAAATTACCAAGATTTATTTTTGCATTTATTACTAAAGACATTCTTTACAGAATAGTTATCACTCAAAAAGAAAGAAAAAAAAAGAAAAAAAAATCAAATGAGACATTAAAAGTTATTAGTAGTTAAACATAACAATATCTTTATTTTCATTATCAAGTATACTGTAATAGGATAAATGTCTATATTTTAGATTGCCATTTTAGATCCAAATGTTTCAGAAATCTAGGGATTTCATTGAAAAGCACAATAAAAATAGGCTTGGTGGATACTTTTCTTCTAGGTTTTGCTTTTATACACACGTGGCTCCAAAAATACCTTAAAAATTAAGCTCATGCAAGCAATAGGAAAGTAATAAGATTTGCAGAATTTGAATCAAATGAGAAAGACATAGCACTGAGTAACTATAAAACTCTGCTTTTGATAAATATTAGGAACCTTCTGAAAAAGAATTTTTGTTTATTCTGAGAGAACTCATACAGCAAAAAGAGGTTATATTATTACTCATCTGAATAACTGAGACGATATTTTCCTAAGCAAACTTGTAGTTTCAATTTGAAAATCAAATCATGTGGACAAGACAATTTCCATTTTTGTTTCAAACCAGTGCAAATTTCCTAATACATACTTTGTCCTGACGGACCTGAAAAATGCTGTAAACAGGCTTCTGTCTAGATATGGATATAAAAATTTATTCTGACTCCTGTAATATCTAGGTCTTCTGCATCTACATTCCTGAGTAGAAAATACCCCAAGAAAATAAGTATCTGTTATTTCTGGTATTTTGGAGGGATGCTAGTCACATGCATCTGAGCTGAATGGTTCAATCCCTCCACCTAGCCTCTGAAGAAAAAAAACATTTCTGCTGGAATACAAAAAACAAGTTAGTAATCATTCTATCCACCTCTTACAGAAAAGACAGGTATATTTCCTCAATTAACAGAGATTTGGGGTTTTTTTCCCCACGACTCCAAAGGCAGCAGCTGACTGTCAGGAGTGTTACTTGCTTTGTCTGTGACTTAGCCCTAGAAAACTCAGCTTCCATAACTGCCAAGGTAGGGTCAGTACCCTAGGGGGAACTGAAGAAATGCTGCCCCATTTCAAACACAGTAGCTGGATCTCCATCTCTTCCAGGCTCTCAGGCACTGAGTGAAAGCAAACGTTGTTCTCCAAGGTCCTTCACACTGAGAAACCTAGGACCCAGCTCCTATCCTGAAACTTCAGTTTCCCAACTGTGAACAGGCTCTAAGCATGCTCTCTCTTCTCCCTCCTTCCTGACTTCACAGAATTATGTTTTGTCTATATTGCTGAAGCTTGAGCCAAGCCTTGTTTTCATATTATATGCAATTCAAGGAAATTTTTCTATGGTCATCATGAACAGTGCCTGGTTCACCCTGGATATTTTAGATTTTGAAAATAGTTTCTGTCAGACAGTCTATGGCACAGATTTGCAGAACATTTTCCCATTTAGTTTGAGCCAGTTCCATGTAATAAGAGAAGTGGTACACAATGTAACTGTAAAACCAAGCTGCATTTTTCCAGTTAATAATGCATTTTCCAGTTAATAAAGCATTTTCTAGTTAATAATAATTTTTTTTAAAAAGAAGAGTTATAAGTAGGAAAACAGGTAAGTAATCTGTATTGAATTTACACCAGCTTTAAGTGCAACTTTGGACAAGGTACTGTTATTGCTAAAAATAATACCCTGCTTTGTTTTATGTTACTATTATGTTTGAGTCTTAACCTTGACATTAAATATAGATTGTTGGGATTCTACAGATTATTTTTTTATTAATCCAATCACACTGAAATTTTCAATTTACGATTTCTACTACTAGCTTTTATTCTTCACAAAGGTTATTTTTATTGCTGGCTCTCTATAGCAAGTGCTATTTTTTCATATGATTGGTATTAGGAGTTCAGAATGTCTTAAATTATAGTTTTCTGGAACTATAAATGATGTAAAATTAGTTGAACATACCACAGGCTTTAACAACATTCTCCCTTTCAGGTCTCGGTTTCTCTCAACATTAAAATATTTAGCAGATTCTGAATACTTCCTGCAGCTTGGGGAAAATTAAGCTGTTTGAAAGTGTAAATTTAAAATTTAGTCAGAAAAGGGAACGTGTAACTTAATAAAATGCACTGCAGGTCATTCCAAGTAACAGAAATGAATGATATGCAACTTTAGAAATTAGAACAATTTCATAACATCAATGGCCTTTTTATGAGTAAATTGTTCCTCTGTGAATTTGTGTACTGACCAGGAAAAAGATATGACAAAAAATGATCTTTTACGTCCTTTTAAAATGATAAAAATAAGCTAATCTCCAGGTGGTCTTTTTTTCATAAATCACTTTTAAGCTTAGTGGCTAACCTCTGTTGTGTCCTGACATCTTGACAAAAAAGAAGTGCTTATATGCTCCTGTGGGGTTTGTTCTAAAGCCTTTCCCTACTGTTGAGCAGTAAATCAGTGACTGACAGGTTTCCTAACCTGCCACCTCCCACCAGGGTGACATTAAATTTACACAATATACTCGTTCCAGCTACCTAAATAAGGACAAGAGAAAAGTCACTTTTAGATATCCCAGAAACTATCTCTGGATAGTTTCTTCACAAAAGTGAACTAAAGGAGTACCTAGTTAAAGGCACCTCATCTCAAAGTGTTGTAACAGTCTCTTAAAATTACTCTGCCTTAACCAAAGATGGAAAGTGATTTAAGATTACAAACATATAAATTATCATATAATGTAATATTCAGTTTTGCATGACTGTAGATAAATAGAGCTGTTCATCTATATCTCTGTATCTACAGATTTATTAATCTAGCAACAAAGAAAACTATGAAGACTTATTGTCTTAGGACCGACATGGCTCTCAACACCTGCCTGCTGGGAGGATTACCTCCAGCTACATGGCAATGATTACATTCTGAGCATGGCTGGTTTCCCTTCCAGCCAGCTGGCCTCTGATGCTACTGAGGCATAAATAAAAGGTTCTGATAAGATGCTGACCCTCTTGTTATGCTGTTGTGCTTTTAATCAGCCTCTGGAAATCACCTGATTTACAGCAGTGCCTTATCCACAACTAGGAGGGGAAGAGAACTAAGAGAAAGGTTCAATATAGTATACAGTAATGGCACTGTCATGCCTCAGGAGGGGTGCAGAGATGACACCCAGTAGGATTTTCCAGATATCTGTCTGTTTCATCATATCATGGGATCACAGTGTGGTCAAGATGGGAAGGGCCCTTTTGAGATTTTCTAGTCCAACGCTCCTACTCAAAGATCAACAGCAGCAGGTTGGCCAGGATAGTAAACTGTTACATTCTGAATATCTCCAAGGGTGGAAACTCCAACAACCTTTCTGGGCAACCTTTGCCAGGGTTTGACAATCCTCACAGGAGAAAAATAAACACACAAACAAACAAACAAACAAACAAATTGGAGAAAGCTTTTTCTTATATTTAAATGGAACTGCGACACTTTAAAATATGTGCCCACTGCATTTTTTTTCCTATCAGTGGACACCACGGAGAAGTCTCCATCTTTATTTTCTTTACTTTCCTCCATCAGGTATTGATACACAATGCTAAGATTTATCCGAGCTTTCACTTCTACGGAGTGAACAGTCCCAGTTCTCTCATTGTATCTGCAATGTATCTGTAAGTACTGTATCTGTAAGTACTTCTGTGGTCCTTTGGTGGACTTGTTCCAATATGGCTATGTCTATCTTGTACTGGGGAGCCCAGAGCTGGACTCAGCACTTCGAATTTTTCCGACCGGCACTGAATGAGCAGGGAAAGCCACACCTCAGCAGTGCTCCTTCTCATGCAGCTCAGGATGCTGTTGCTTTGTAATTAAAAAAAAAGCAAGCATGCAGACATGAATGGGGTTATTCCTCCACAAAGTCAGGACTTTGCACTCCCCCTTGTTGAACTTCACAAGGTTCCTGTCAGGACTTCTTATAAAATAAAACTTAGGTTATGGATGTCTGGAAAATTATCAGTCTCAGCTAAGTAACCCTCTGAGTTTTCGTGGGAAAAAGGAAAGAACAATACAAAGAGGGAAAAAGTCTCTCTTCAGTGCCTTTCTGTGTTATGTTACAGAAACTTGTTTGAAATACACTGAAGTAATGACAACACCTACAAAAATGATCAGATTTTGTCTGGCCAGCACAGATGATTTTTAACATGCTTTAAGAACAGCAATGCTTATTCTTACTTTTATTTAAACACATTCTTACACCTCAACTGACTTCAACTGGCTCTACCACAGCTCCACTCTGATAAATTTGTCCTCAGCCAAGTATCAAAGTTCAAAAGTCTAGAGCCCCATTTGTAACCCATATAATAATTTTATGGTAATGTAAAAAAGAATAGAAGAAGAATGAGGTGAATATCTGCTGTTTTACCAGCTATGCAAATTCGGAAACTTAGGTCAGAAAATTCATTAATGTGGCTTTACAACTAAACACTGAAAGAAAGAATTTTCTGTCTATGCTGTATCCAATTTATAAGCAACTCTTCCAAGTGTCAGTCAATGGAGACATAAAGGCTTGGATTAAATATGATGATCTTAATTTATTTCAACAGAATCCAACAGCAAAAAGTTAAATTGAGAACTGGGCTTGAACATTTTTTTAATGTCATGTTCAGAAGATTAATTTATAGGGGCTGTTTTACAAGGAGGAAGAGACTTATACCTCTCAGTATACTTGTTCAGACTAGAGATTTCCACATCAGACACCATTTTGTCAGACTGCCCTCCTGCTGCACATGGCAACAAAATGTAAAGGAATGTTAGTGGGAAGGTTCAACCTCTATTGCCATACCACCAGCATTCACCTCTGATGTCGTGGATCAACATCATAAAATAGGAGGCATTACTTTCAGAGCAGCTGTTTTATGTACATGCACACACAACTAATACAGAGTCCATATACACTCTATATAATTATACATATTTCACGCATTTATAGAGGGAGATACAAATAGAAAGAAAGAGAACTCTGTAAGGAAGGCGTACTAGGAAACTCCCAAGTTTCCCAACCAAGTGTTTACAGGGTAACTTTGGTTTAGATGAGTTGTATGTTGAACTATTCATTTTTCCACCAGGACAATAGCAGGCTTCTGATAGATGTTCAAATATCTCTTCAGTAGTGGCAACATCTGTGACACAAGATCTCTGGAGGAAACACCTTTTGGAATTTTTTCCTTACACTTCTGTCCATCTGTTTTTGCAGTCTGATGCTATATTGCATTTTATATTCAGCTGCAGTTCCCTCATGGTTTTCTTCTTCTTTATTCTTTCCTTTATCTTCCAGCTTCCTTTCCTCCTTAGTACTTCTACAGTCTCCTTTCCTTCATAAACATACAAACCATTAGGTTCCGTACTCAAGATCTTCAGAGGAAGCCAAACACAGCTATCAATTAATGTCATTTTCCCATTTAAAAACATGATTGGAAGTCTCCCTTGAGACAGAGCTATGAACTTGGATCATAAGACTAATAAGAATGTATGAATGTAGCCAAGAATAAAAAGTCAAATCACTGAGTGGAGGGAAAAAAACAAACAAAAAAAAGGATTGACTGCTTTAGAAAGTAGAGCATAACATAATCTCACCAGCATTTTGGGTGATTTTTAAATTTTTCATCCTACTAAGATTATTTTTTCCCCTGTAAAAACATGCAATCAGTTCAAAGCTTTACAAAATATTTCTGGATTATTGTATTCAATGTGAATTAATTATTTCTTGACTTCGTGATTTTTTGCAAGCTTGATCTTTTTTATTATTATTATTTTCTCAAAGAATCAAACCTCAGAGTGTCATAACCTTGAATATATATACATCTTCTTGTGGAATTAAGTCTTGATAGCAATTTAGCAATATTTTAAAGTAATTCTAATGGGACTTTTCCTCTAGAGTTGAAATCTCAGACAACAGCATGCTACAATCCTAATGAAAATCTGTATCTGTCACTGCAAAAATTGCTGAAAGTGGCACTTCAAAAACTAATACTTGGAGAAAATATGCAAATAGAAATCCTAAAGGTAGTAATCCATAATTTTTGATGGAATCAATTGTTCACCATTTACATTTTGGAAATAAATTCATTTTTAAAAAGTGCGCTAGCTCTTTGTGATAGTGTGTGATCTTCATTCTGCTGCAGTCAATCACTGGAAATTCATATCTCAGTCCTATGAGGTGGAGCTGAGCTTAATGAAATAAAGTGACAGCTTTTTGTATCCTAGGTTATATAAAGTTGACAGGAAAGTTTCATTGTTTATGCATATGTCTGCAGATTATACAAATGAAGTGATGAGGAAAATAATGGATTAAGATAAATATTCTCCTGACCACTGATGATAAAGGGAATAACACTATATTTATACTCTTTTATTCAGTAGTCTCTATAAGGAATTGAATTTTTCATCATACAGATTAAGGGGGAAAAAAAAGTACAAAACAGATTCTTAAAAATATTAAATGTACAACAAACATGTAAAACATTTTCCTTAATTCGCTACTACAAGTCAGTACCATTCATCTTCACTCACCTATGTATTTTTTAATTCAGATTTAGCTAGGCCTAATTAATTCAATGCAAAGCCTATGCATTTGTAAAGCATCCAAAACAATACTGCTATTTTTCTTTATGAAAATTAAAAGCCTGTATATGAAATTTATATGAAATAACATATGAAGTGGGTACACAAGAGCTGATAGGAGAAAATAATATTTTTCATAGATATTATTTTGTTTCCTTGTAACCTAAAATATGATACATAATCCAGTTTTGTCACTGCTGAGTTATCTGATAGGAATGCTCCTGAATTACTATAAATAGCTTGCCATTCCCAGTAGAGATGAGTGAAAAATTCAGTCTAAAATGCAGGCTTGTTCTTCTTATTCTACAAGAACTGAGTAACATGTATAGCTATTCTTACTGACCAATAAAGCAGCATTTAATGCCACTGAAGCATCATGAAAATAATATTCATTGTGAATTTTCAAGGTGACAGAGAAAAGGTAGATTTTGTTCATTTGACATTTAGAGATACATAAAACACCGAGGGTTTTATTTACAGTAACATCTTACATGAGTTCAGGAGGATCAGTGTACCAGAAGCCTAGCACTTGTGAAACTTCTTGTAAACATAACAGGAAAGAAGATATTTGCTGGGATTTTCTAAAAAGATAACTCAATATAGTGTTGTAAGTTGTTTAAGGGAATGTTCCCATGCAGGGCAACCCATAAAAAAAGTAAGTTTATTGAAAGTTAAAAAAAATAAGTTTATTGAAAAATGTTTTAAGTGAAAAATGTGGAATTGCAACAAGGTTTAACTGGATGTGGATGTCAGTCTGAAGAGTAAATGAGAGATGAAAGGCTGTGAACAAGAAAAGTTCCATAAATTTCAGATGAAAGGTATAGCTGCTGAAGGGATGTATAAGTATGAATCAAAGTCACAATCTGGGAAAATGAACCTGCATTACTAATTTGAATTGGACTAAGAGTCCACTCTAAGTCCAAGGATAGACTCTAAGGATAAGTCTAAGGATGGGGATACGCTGACATCAGTAGGATTGAAAGGAAAAAAATTACAGTGTTAAAGAGAGAAATGGAAAAGGAGACAAGGTTGATTTCAACTAATTTTAGAAATCTGCAACATGAATATTTTACACATGAGCTAGTCCTCCAAGATACAGGAAAATAAAGGATTATTTATTTATTTATTTATTTATTTATTTTTAGAGTGGGAGGAAAGAAAAAAGTTTTGTGGTATTTGGACATCTATTTTAGTAAAAATTCCATTGTAACCATTAGAATACAAAAGTAACATGGATGCAGATAATAGATATGTCTAATACTGTATACAAATGCTTGAAATCAGACAGATACCATCTAAGAGAATTATACTAGGAATAATAGGAATGGATGGAAAAGTTGTTTCTTAACGATTTAAGTTAAAAGGAAAATACAATATTTAAATGTAATCTATACCCAAGGACCTAGAAAGGTTGTATGCATCAAAGATGTAAAATGATAGGCATAAGAACTTCTGTCTGCAGGCAGATTTAGGGAGGAAGAGCTTTTGTTTGAAACTTTCCTTAAAATATTTGTTTAGTTATGGTTATGTTCAAGGAGGTGACTAGATAGTTATGGGGAAACGTTAGAGAAACAATTCAAAACTTTCCTTTGGACAGAAAGAGATTCTTCTACAGTGAAGTGGCAGGCTAGTGAGTTGTGGTTGAACTTGTATGGTTAAGGTTACCTATGATTAGAAGAAGATGGAAGGACCAAGGGCATAGATATATGAAACATACAGCCATAGAGAAATGAAGAAGGGATGAAGAGGAGTCTTTATAGGACAAGGTAACAGAGACTCAGAAGAGAACAGGGTCACCACAGCAAAAAAGGTCATTGTTTCAAGAGACAGAAAAGAAAGGCAATATTGAAAACATGACTGCTGATGGCAGCCAGAGCAGAGAATGAGACAGGAACATTGATTCAGTTATTTGCCATCAGAAATGACAGAAGTAATAGGGCTTTTATAGAGTGCAGTGCAAAGAAGCCATAACTGAACAGGTTTTTGATGATAAAATATATTGTCTTTGAAAAAAAAAGTGCAAGAGAAATGAAAAATAAGACAATTAATTAAGTGCAAATGTGTGTTTGAACATTTTGCTTCTTTTGGATTTCTTTGTTGTTGTTGTTCTATTGTGTTTTCTTTTTTTCCCTAAGAATAGAAAAAATTAGAGCATGTTTGTAATGTCAGACAAAAGCGAGTTGAGAAGATGGGATGAAATGTTCAAGAAGACACTGTAGAACTAGAGAAGAACAGAATATAAACTTTTCCCATCCTCACCACTGGAGAAATATGAGAGGGTGAGAAGGAAAAAAAAAAAAACATCTAAGAAAGAAAACAAACATATTTTATCTCCTTTCTCTCAAAAGAAAATGGCAAAGTCCTCTGAGGAGAGAAAAATGGGAGCAGAAGGAGGTTGTGAAGAATGAATTGAAGAAGATAGAAACTGTGGTTTTAGATATGAAAATCAATTAATTTACGAGAGTAAACTTATTTTAGAATGAAAAATGTACTGACTGAAGAATGAAACGAATTTGTAAGGAAGTAAGCCTCCACCATGTATATGCTTCAGCAATTTTAATTCTGAGAATATCAGTGGAGCAAGTGAATGCTGACAGTCTTGCAGGGTCAGAAGTTTGTTAAGGCATTTGGACAGAACTCTGGGTGGCTCTGAATTTTGAGTTCATCTATCTGCATGCATTCCTGAAATGACTACACTAAAAACATCCAAAGGATTTTGAATATTCAAAGGAAGCTTTAATTAAAATACAAACTAGAAGAGATCAATTTTAAAGTGAAAACTCAAATCTGGAAGAAAAAAAAGTTAAAATAATCTTTAAAATAAGAAAGTCTCTCACTTTGCGTTGTCTCAGAAAATCTTGTTCACGGTCCCCTAATAGTGCCCTGACTCACACCACCTGTATGTTGCACCTGAATAAAATAAAATTTTAAAAAAAAAATTCTAACCATCTTCGAAACTTGGTTGTGGTTTTTTGTTTTTTTTCTTGTTTATCTTAAAAGTCCACTAATCCTTTTACATATTTCATTTTTTTCTGTTTCCTAAGATTTTAATACCTTTTATTTGCCCTTTTATTTTTATCTGGAGCCTCTCTGAGCTGAGCATAGTCCTCCCCAGTTTTCCCTCCCACTAGATTCAGAATTTCTCCTGATCCAGAGCAGTGCTTAGGGCAAGGAAAACTGTAGGCCTTTTTGGCCTAGTTAAAAGTTTTAAACAAAACCCAGTATGCTACATAGGTTCTGCAAGCATACAGACCAGACAGTTAAGCTATGCATTACACTAAAGAGTAGTAAAGAAATGCAAAGACCTAGTAGGAAAGAAAGTGACAGATGAAAGAATTTTGCTGAGGGAAGAGTGACTAGAAGGAGAATAATTCATCAAGTCTCACATCAGACAAGAAGCAATCACTAGTGAAAATGAAAATAAGAACTTTTAAATGAAAATCACTAATAAGTCCAACCAACACAGAGATAGATCCTGGCAGCAGAAAACAGGTGATGGCCATATAGGAGTATAACAGCAACATAGGAATTACAGATGTCTCAGATGAACACAAATCTGATGCACTTTTCAGTACACGAATTGTAAAATAAAATTTGCAAGCAATATAGAGGTCAGAGAAGAGGACCACTGAATTGCAGTTGTTCTTAATAATGAGAGTGAAGAAAGCAACATTAGGGATTATGTTTAAAGGAAAGGACACAGATAAATGAGAAAAACTTCTAAGGTCTACTCTAAAAGTGATTAACACAGGTTCAAATATAGGTAATTGAAATGTGGAGAAAAAGAGCAAAGGGAGAGGATGAAGGAGATGAAAACAAGTTGCCCGGAGAAGATGCGGATGCCATATCCCTGAAAGTGTTCAAGGTTATACAGGAATGGGATTTGAACAACCTGATATAATAGAAGATGTCTGTGCCTAGGGCAAGGGGCCTAGAACCAGATGATCTTTAAAAGTCCCTTCCAACCCAAACTACTCTGTGATTCCTTCCAGCCAAGATTTTTATGATTCATTGTTTATTACAAATGAATGGAAGAACTGGAGTCCTCTCTACATTAGTTTCTCTCAGATGGCAGAGGCATTGTCAGGACTTTGTGAGAGCTGGGTGCAGAAAATGAAGGATGAAGATAGCTGCTATCTTTCTTAAAAAAATTGTAGGAAGTGAACAGGAGAGTGGTACAAAACTGATCATACTGTAGTGGAACTGGTAGAGGTGGTGGACTGTGTGGAAAGCATGGGATGCATGATGAGTTATAGCAGGTATCACAAAGTATGTTTGGCAGAAGAAAAGGAACAGTCCAGTTGATTATATTTCTTCACTCCTTGCTTCTTACACCTGTTCATCACTGCTTGTTTCTTTCCAAACTGAAGTTCAAGGTATATATTTTCACCTTAGATTTGTGCAGCTAAGATTACATGGGAAACCTGATCCTCCATTTCCTCACTGAAAATTCTTTACAATAATATAACAACCACAATTAGTATTTAGCATAATAAAAATGGCCACTATTCTTCTTTTCTAACTAATTAATAACATTTTGGTTTTTAGCTTTGAATATTTAAGGCTACCACATATAATATATCATATCTTTTTCTTCAAAGAAGAAATTCCTTGAAATACAAACTATATAAGAAAGTCACAGTGGATGAAAAGATGAAAAGAAGTCATATAGCTCATACAGCTATATGTATGTTCTTACAAAGTCAGCATTTTTAGTGGGATTCTTTTTCCTCATCCTCATAAGGAGATTATAAAAATAAAGAATTACATTTGACTATTTATTTGAGGAAAGGCCACAGAATCAGCAGATGTATGTGTAAACAATCCAAAGATGAGATAGACTGCTTTGGTGTTTAGCGTCTTAGAATCTAGGCAAACTGAAAGCATGATGCACTACTGCACAGGTACCAGGGTTTTTTTGCACTTGTCCCAGCATGTGCTGATTCTGCAAAACCTCACTCACAAGTGTTTGTCCTTACTTTATAGGTAGCATGTTAATGCTACATCAATAGAACTTTTGAGATATGATAATTTACATGAACAAAGTTTTCAAGATCATTTCCAAATCAGGACAACCTTCTAAAACAGCTTCCACTTCTTCAGAATACAGCAAGATTTAGCTTAGATTTAGATGTTAGAAACAATAGAACTCTACACTAGCAAACTAAACAGAGCCTAGGGCATTCTTTAACACAAAAGCCAACTGGCACATTGCTACTATTCAGCTCTCTTGCCATCAAAAACAAGCTAACAAGATTCAAACTGCCTGCTGGGAATGATTCCTGCTCTGCTAATTTCCTAGGATGCCTGAGAATTATTTTCTCACATGCTAGTTGGAGCAGAGTGAGATTGTGCTGGAGAGTATACTCATAATTAAACAGTATGGATTATCATTTTTTCTGTATCTATGCCTGTGCTCTGCCATGAATCTTCTGTCATTAATGAAAGGTTAACTGTCATTTAATAACAGCACACAAATGGAATTTAGGTTATCTAACTTCAAAACTGTATCACAAATGTTTTCCTGTTCCCCACAACCACCACCACCACCACCACCATTTCTTGCTAGGCATCTCTGTAAATAGTAGCATCTGTATTTGTCCTATCTATACTTGACATTAGAGTTGATAGTTCTCTAAAATTCCACACTGTAGGCATTGTAGGGATGTAAAACACTGCTCCTCTGTTCTGCTTCCATCCCACTGGAGTCCAGAAAGGAGGAATTTATCTAAGCAAATCACCTTCTCAACTATTAGCAAGTTAGAGGCTTCCAGGGATGTATGTTCTTCTAAAAGAACACCATAAGATGTGGTTGGCATGCAATTACCTTTCCTTTAAGGCTTAGAGAATCAACTGAATTCAGTTCTTGCTTCAGCTGGAGAGAGTTCAAATTTCTGCATCTGCCTCCCCAAAACTTTCACTAGCTGCTGGAATGCAATTTTCTGGAAGAGGAAGAAACTTTCCATGCCACCCATTGAAACTGTGCCACTATGCAGTAAGAAACACAAGATTTAATAGGCCCAAGTCATACCACAAGAGGAAACCCACAGGTTAATTAGGACTGAAAGTGCTGAGATCTCTCTCCGCTCCAGGAGTTGTTTAGATGGTGTATCTAATGTAAAATGCATTTCATTACAGAACTCAGATACCCTAAATTTTGTAAGCAGAAATGGATGAGATGCCCATTTCTTAAATAACCATCACTGCAGTTACATACTGAGAGAAACCAGGAGGGCTGATTTGATCAGCTCTGTTCTGATCATTCTTTCCTACAGAATAGCAATTTTTCAATTGTAGCAAAAGCCAGTCTTATTTTCTTTCCCTCTTGGGAGAACTGTGAAAAGACAGCTAAAGCAGAAGTTGCTATACAATGCTAATTTGAAAAATCCTACAACAGTCAATCAGGCTTTATTTCATTGGTTGATGGTGTTTTGTCAGGGGGTTTTATTATTTAAAAAAATAAAAATAAAAGCCCTGAATTTAGAGAGAGTTTGCAACAGGATAAATGTTATATACAATACAATATGTAAATGTAGTTCTTAAAATGAATATAGTTCTCTTAATCTTTTGTAATAATTACAGGATGGAACAAGTACACTGAACTTGGATTATTAATGGGATAAATTCTGCTCTCTGTTGCACTATTATCAAACCAAGAAACATATTCTAGTGAAATTTTCCACTCACAGTTTTAATTCATTTATACACAAATCCTCATATGTCCTGTTCACACAAGCAGTCCCTATGAAATACTACACAACTGAAAAGACTGAAATTTTCTTCTGTCTAATAGAATTCCACACCAGGAATGCATTTTTATTAGATTCTAAAAAGCTAGCTGTAGAGGCTATGTGTATCATGTTGTTAAAAAATTCTAAACAATATGTTAAAGTAAACCAAATAAAGGATTTAATTCATAACAAATGTGCATGATTTTCAAAATAATGTCTATGAAATCCAGTATGTTGGTCTTTAGTAACTTTCAAATGGCATTCAAATAACGAAAACAATAAAAAACATTCTCGAACTAGTCTTTTTCAGAATTTATCAGGAAGCTAATTGATTTCATTTATACATTTATTTTCACAGAGGCAATGCTATTGTACATGCCCTGTTTCCTTTTCTCTGAAAAATGTAAATAAAATATATATGAATGATAATGTTTAATGGGTTTTATTCTCATACGTACAATTAGTTGAATATTATTCATGAACTGAGAAATTTCAGAATAATATAAGAATCAATAAACCACTTTTTTAAAAGAACATATATAAGCACAAGGTGGGAATATGATCCAATTCTATAAGATAACAAATTAGTTTATTTTTGCAAATCATAAAAATGTGTTTTTTCAATCATTGAGAATAGGCAGTTAAGGACAGTCAAATTTCCAGAGGAAGCTATGTGTTAATATCATAATTATTTATCTGCATCCATAGCACAGTTATTATTGCTGCATATATACATCAGACATGTTAAGAGATAAAGAAAGTAGAGGGAAAAGTGTCAATTACACAGAAGATAATATTTAGCAAAAAGAAAAAAAAAGCTGGTTTAAAGTAAACAACAACCCAAATAAATGGCTGTTTCAGCAGCAAATATGCAGATGTAGACATTAATTCAAGTGGTGCTTTCATCCTTCCTTCTCAGGTTGGATATTAGGATAAATTTCTTCTCAGAAAGAGTGGTGAGGAACTGGAATAGGCTGATAAAGGAGGTAGTGGAGTCACCACCCTGGAGGTTTTCACAAAGAGGGTAGATTTGGCGCTGAGTGACATCTTCTAGAAATGTCACAGGCATGGGTTGATGGTTGGACCTTATTGGTATTTCCAACCTTAATGATTCTAAGATTCTAGATCCGTGCTTGCAAGCACACTGATTCTTCAGTGGCTCTCTATTATTTCAGTGCTTCCTTATACCTGCTCAAAATGTTGAAAGGAAATGTGTCTGATAAATCACCAGCTCTTCCTGTCCCTCTGTCAAAGAAACAGACAAACAGCATCCCACAGGCTTGTCAGCTTTTGAGCACAGTCTGCTTGGATGTGGAGAGAGTGACTTTGATATATCAGCAAGCACTGACACCATTTTTGAGCAAACGAAATAGTGCCCTCATAAGTTCCATGTTTCTCAATCTCTTCACCCGCTTCCTGATCATGTGCAAGCCATTAATAGACATCCTAGTGAAGACTATCACAGCAGGAGCCAGGCAACATCAGCAGGCCCAGGCCTGTTTGCTTCTCCAGAAGGTTCTGCCACTTCATGAACTGAAGCTCTCCACAAGCAAGGAGGAGTGGGAGGAATAGATCAGAGAGAGCATCAGCCAAGTAAAAGAGAGTTTGAAAGTGGCTGACAAGTTAAGGGTGAAAGCTGAGAAAGAGAAAGTTGCCAGGAGCTTGGAGCTGCTCAACTTCCTCCTCAAAACTGTGACACAGCAGAAGCTGCACGTGGAGTTGATGGAGTTGGACAAGGTGCTGGTAGCTCTGAACCAGCAGGAAAGCATTGGGCAGTCGGCATGGCTTGACTCTCTCTACTGGAACGTCATGCAATGACTGAATTACACAAAGCCCAAGAAAGAGAAGACAGCAAATAAACCTGTGCAGGAAGCAAAGCCACTGAAGCATAAGAAGAAAGGGCTCCTACCAGAGACCAAAAAACGTAAGAATCGCAAATAAACTGTCTGGGAGAATGGAGCAGCACCAGTAGCCAGTGAAGATGGAGACTCAGCAGCCCCAGAGGAGCAGCCAGTGGGAACAGAAACCCCTGAGCAAAAAGACGGCTGCCTGCCCAGTAGCAAGAAGCACAGGAAGAGGAACAGAGGCGTCAGAGAGAATGGGGTGGCAGTGGAGAGCAGCGGGAATGGAACTGTTAATGGTAGGGATGCTGTGGCTGAGAAGAAGAGGAAGAAGAAGAGGAATAGAAAAAGAAAAGGTGATGTAGGCAATGAAGTTGAGCAGATTCCAGCTGCAAAGAAAGCCAAGGGGCATGTCAACCAGGAGACTCAGCAGAAGCAGAGCAAAGCCAAGAAGAAAAGGAAAGAGAAAAAATCTGCCATGCTGCAGGAGTAAACCTCATGGACTCACCCCAGTCTGGCATGGCTAATGTGACACAGATGACTGTTTTAATATCTTTTATAACTGTATTTTTATTCCCTCCTTGAATTTAAATAAGCCTTCCATGATTTAAAAAAAAAAAAAAAAATCACACAGAGGGTGGTGATGCACTGGACCAGGTTGCCCAAGGAGGTTGTGGATGCCCCACGGCCAGGCATTCAAGACCGGGCTGGATGTGGCTCTGGGCAGCCTGGTCTAGCGGTTGGCGACCCTGCATATAACAGGGGGGTTGAAACTAGATGATCAATGTGGTCCTTTTCAACTCAGGCCATTCTATGATTCTATGATTCTATGATCCTTCCTTTCCTAGGAAAATCTGAGCACACCCTGTTTGAAAACTGACTCTGTCTCTGCCCTGAGTTTTTAGATCAGAAAATCACTCCCACAGGTATCTAGATCCAACTCACATAAAAGGGAATCCTATGAAGTCACAATGGTCTCTCCTAATGAGGCCTCCCTTATTTAGGAAAAGAGGATAAAACTTCCAGTTACACAGAGGATGCTTTGAAACAATAGTTCTTAAATATTGCCTTGGGAAAATCTTGTCCTATCTTGTCAACTAGTATTTGAAGTTGTGGGTGATGAAATTGGGAAAACTGGAACAGAAATTTTGCTATGTAGGATATCAATTCATTGAATCCCTTATACTATATCCAGATGTCCAGGTTGTATGTATGGCTTCACCTTTACTGTTTTGTGTGTTCCTCTATTTCTTCTGGTCTGCACAGATTCCTCTCCCATCTCCTACAGCACCTATTCTGTACAAATCTTGTCCTTGAGCCTTCTGTAGAAGTGAAGCAATGATCTTTCGGCCAAGTGCAGTGGATTCTCTTTTTACGAGGCCTCTACATATGTTAAGCAAGCCTTCCCAGAACTGTACTTTTATGATTATTCCATTTGAATACCCAAGGGTTTATGACAGCCAAAATTCCTCATACATACATATCACATAAGAGTCTGAAACAATGTATTTTTACCTAACACACAACATAATTCGCACTAATTTCCATAAGCATTTTCCTGATTCCTCTCTCCTCAATGTTCTGGGCTGCTCCCCCAGAAGCAGCCTTAGTTTAGTCTAAGTTGTCAGGTAGCAATATGACATATAACCTGTCTCTCTCCAGATGTTGATCCTTTTCTCCTTCACAGTATTGTGTGTCATTAAAACTAAGTTGTTGTGCAATTTTACAGGACAAATGTGTCTTATCTTGGCTTAATTTGCAGTCAAACAGTGCTTTCTGATATTACAATATGTTCTTATCATCTTCATTTGTGACAAAAAACTTACCATCGTGCTCCATGAATTTTACTTCATTGTGTTTCCTATATGCCCATCCTTCCCCAAGCAAATTTCTCTTTTGCCAGCAGGTTTGTTCAAAACGGTCGTCTTTTCTAGTGTAAATATTGTTAAGGTAGTTGGAAGATGGCTATAATTAACTAGTCTTTATCAGCCTTGATCTTCAAAATCAAG
The DNA here is from genome assembly GCA_016647715.1 of Pavo muticus. NCBI lineage: Eukaryota > Metazoa > Chordata > Aves > Galliformes > Phasianidae > Pavo > Pavo muticus. The sequence continues at coordinate 407,030 of JACDJE010000404.1, forward strand.
AAGCCAAAATATTGACAGCTGCAACACATTCGATATGCATGGATGATTTTCTTATATGAATACTCCTCTTAAAAATCTTTTGAACTTTATTTTGATTCCCCAAACCAGCAAATACAACTCCTTTCTCATACAGAAATATTTTTCTTCATTTGGAAAGATACGTTCCTTGAGAAGAATAGATTATGAATGAAAAGATTTAACACAGAAGCACAGGTTGCTGTTTCTGTTCTAAAGATTGTCCTGTTTTGTTTTTTGATATTGTTGTTTGTTTCTTTTTTTACAGTTTATATATACTTTATAATGAAATAGAAGAATAATAGGAAAACAAATAAGTTCTTCCCGCAACCTCAGTTTTTCAAACAGTAAATGAAATTCCATACCAAGTAAGTTTTGTGCAGTGATTTTAATACGGGTAAATTACTCTCTAATTATAAAAGTCTGGTAATGTACTAGCAGAAAGCCATAAAAGTGCTCCTGAATCCTCCATGCAATTTCCCAGAAATTCTTCATGGAAAGAATTTAACAGCAAAAAGTGACCTGAGTACTATCGACTATATACTCCTTTATCAATATATTCAAGAACAAAGCAAGCAAGCTGGAAATGTTCAGCCTAGAGTAGAGTGGCTGCAGGTATTTTCACATGGTGCTATAAAGCCTGGAACACAGCTGAATAACAATGATCCCAACTTTTCTCCACATTCCTTGTCAGCTTTTCACACTAAACTGCCCAGAATGAATAGTGTTTCCTGAGTGACAAAGTAATTGGGTATCAAATGAACAGCTTGAATTGTTGCTAATAACTGAAAGGATAGCTTTTGGCCCTTCTAGCAGTTCATAATAAAGGAGAAAGAACTCAAATTCAGCATAACTCCTCAGTGCAACTCTGTCAGACCAAAAGGTTAAGAATAGGTATGTATCATTCAGTTATACCCTTGCACCTTTACTCAATACCTATTTAAAGCACCACAATTTTTGCCTGGGCAGTTTCCTCTACCTTCACTGCTGATCTAATTTGGAAGATTTCAGAGGAAGAACCTTTAGGAAAATAACAAAAAGGAAGCTTAGATAGAATTCTGAAGCGGAAATTATCTTTCATGTGCATGTGGCTACGTTTATCTGTGTATGAGAAAGAAGCCTAAAGGAGGTTAGTAACAGTCAGTAAGAGGCACTAGTGGTTGATAGACAGATAAGAAATACAGGAAAGGAAGTGGATGTGTACTCATCAGAGTTCAAGAGCCTAGAGGAAACATATCTATTGTCTGCATTTTGACTTTTTTTTTTTTTTTTTTTTTCTGTAAAACAAGTTGTCCACACAGCTTTGAAGGAGGTTTCCTGAATCATCTTCAGCAGACCAAATACAAAGAATTAGGCATGAAATACTGGGAGCTGTTCATTAACAAACTTATAACGGTGAAATGCTCTGCAGGTATTGAGCAGTTTTTTAACATATTTTATATAGACAATATCTAAACATCTGTGAAACAAAACTACTGTGACTTTCAGGAAGTTAAGGTAATATTAAGATAGATATTTCCAAATAATGTGGGGGATATCACCACCAATCACCCAATTTTTTTTTTTTTTTTGTTTTGTTTTTTTTTAGTATTTCATCAAGACCTCCTGTATTTTAGGGAGGGATGAGTCCTTTTCCTTGGACAAAACAGGCATCAAATCCATGTTCTTTGAATATATGCTCAAACCATGAAGCCTTTGAGTGCAATTTATCCTTTAACTCAGGCCAAAGATCATTTTTCCTAGTAGTGCAGGTAGAACAATCGTCTTTATTGGAAAATCTTATTTCCTTCACAAATGGGCTGCTGGAATACAAAAACCCTACTGTTTAAGTTACTCATGTGCTGATCAGGGTCTTACTACCACAGCCTGTACATATCTAGCAAGAAGAAGTGTGGACAAAAAGGGAACAAAGACATTATAATTCATGGTAAGTTTCCAGGAATATGGATTCTGAGAAAAGGTGTACTCCAAACACATCAACTTCTTTGCTACGCACACACACACACACACACACAAAAGGCAAAAGTAATTTCAAAAGCTGTTATTCTTGCAGCTAAAACAGACCTTTTATTTATTTCCTGATTTTGATCATTAGATACTAAAACTTTTTATGAAATGAAAATGTCGATAAAGTGTCAGTGTGGGTGAGACTCCACATGTGTATACATGTCTTTGCATTCAAGTGCTCATGCCCAAAATATTACCATTCCACATTTTGATTTTGGAAAAGAGATTTTAAACAATGTCTGATACTTACTGAATTTTTTGTAACCTTTATATTCAGATATAAAGAATGTTCCTGATATATATGTGTTATAGATTGATTTTGTACTTTGACATCATTGGCAGTCAAATTCAGATTCTAGATCTAATAAGAACTTTTGCCTTCTTTCATTAAAATGTCATACTTCTTTTTCAGCTTAATCTTTTTGATGATTTGTAACTATTGACTAAAGGTATTGGAAATGAACATTTACGTTTTTTACCCTTTTCATAGATGGTTCTTCAAATAAATTGAAAAACCTTAAGATATTCCTCACACTGCCAACAAAATTTTGAGTTAATGTTGTTACTAGGAAAATAAAGTGATAAAGTGTACTTGTGTATGAGTTTAGGTTCTGAATCACAATGAACTTGGTGGGATTTTAACTGCTTTAAAACCATGTGATCTATCTTTTTTTCTCCTTTGAATCTGTAGTTTCAAGAACCTGTCCAGGCAAACAAAATCCTTAATTTGAGACTTCAAAATTATTACACATTCTTAACGTGGCATTATTTTATTATAAGTCACATATTTTATGGATTATCTGGTCATTGGAAAAGTTATTTTGTGTGTGCATTACTTTAAGCACTGGGAGAATTGCTTGGCAATGTACTACATGTAATTTGAAGAACTGAAGTAGTATGACATGCCTGTTCCATGTTTCCTAGGTTGATTTTTGAAGTATTGATTCAATTCTTGAAGCCTTCTTCTTCTTCTCATTATTATCATCATTTTACGTTGGAGAGCATTTCTTTAGTGATTTTATGGACTTACAGTACAAGGCTTAGAAGGTATGCATGTTTTAACAATGTCTATGCTGTACTAAGAAAACAAACTAACAAGGGAAGTTACAGCCTTCATATACTCTGACATTTTGGAATAAAAAATGGATACATTTTTGAAAGGCAGACATAAGCTACCGGATTCACTGGGAGCAAATAGATAATGTTAATGGCCTTATAATATGCAGGTGAGTATAAAATGTGCAAACTATAAATTCTAAGGGCCAGTAAGTATATTTAAGAAGTCCATGAAAAAAATTAGCTAGGAAAAATAACAATTTAAGCCAAAAGGCTTAAATTTATGATTCAGAAAGTACCAAGAATTTGGAAACAGAAGCAGAAATTCAAGCATACATTTCATATTGTATCAGCAAATAAAATATAGATGGAATTATATTTTGGATGTGTAAGGATATTCAGGGAGACTCTGCTCTAAAAGCCATTTAAAACAACATGAAGAGTAACACTGACTTTAATGGGCTTTACGGACCTATAATGAGTACATGCAATGAAGATAGAAAGAGATATAAAAATAGAGCACTTTTATTATACTTGAATTTTATTGACTAGAATTTTCTATTCCAGAGGAAATTACTGTACCTTGTGTAGTTTATAAAATACTTTTTCAGTTCCTTAAGTCACAATTTCTGTTTAATTGTATTTTACATAGTTACTGATTTCCAGACTTTTAATAATATATTCCAAACTGATCTGCTGTGATTTTAAGTATTACCTTCAACAGTGCTACTCTTTGAGTTACTGCCAATATTTAATGCCTATAAAAATGGAAGTGTTAGAAAGGGTTGTAAGTTAAACTACTTCATATATCACAAGTGGTACCAAGGTCTAAATTCATACATGGATACTTTCTTGTTGTTAGTGTCCATTGCAATTTTTTAAAATCTAAAATCCTTGAATCAGTTCATAGCGCATCTGATACTATGACCTACCTCTGAACATATTTCATAAGCAGCTTTTATACTCTTCATTCTGTAAGTGAGGGGGGGGAAAGAAAAAGAAAACTGGAAGTCTTGCTGGTCAACCCTTGAAAATACTCAGCTGTATTTGCTAACTCAAATACTTCTTATAAAACTGTAATGCCCCAGCAGCCAGGAAGTATAAAATTTGAGATAAATTGCAAGTCTGGACTTTTTGTCTTATAAATGTCTTCAGGATGCAGTTTTGAAATTCTCTTGATTTAAGTAATAAATGTTTTAATCCTTCCAACATCCATTCTGAGAGACATATTCAGAACATTCTGCATTGCTGTTCTCACCTGTGAATGGGATAATTCTGTAGCTGCATATTGTGAGCTTTTCAAGTTATCCAAGAAAGTTAGAGGGCTTGCATGTAGAACCTAACAGCAGTTCCCTGTGTGTTTCAAATGTCTTGGTACTCTGAAACCTACAGGAGAAACTATATTCTAAGGTGACCAAAAATGATTTGGCCTTGGCAAAAGTGATTGATTTTTTTCTTGTCTCTTCTATTCCTAATCAGCGCTTTCAGCAAGGGTTTAATTACAAGTGTACCCTTGCCCTCTTCTGTCTTTAAGCTCTTTTCTGTTATCTCTCAGGTTTAATACATATGTGCATATGAACACATGTACATATACCTGCAGGTTAGTCTGTTTCAGACAATTGTGCATTTATACCGGCCTCTCAAGAAACTCAAAATAATTGAAAGCTCTAGCAGCTATCTATACTGTTTCTCCCCATTCACTACTTAAGCTATCAATAAAGAAAGAGGCATACGTTTAAATACATGCTTAAGTTTAATATATTTGTTTTCCAGAACATTTAAGATCATATAGAGTTGTCATATTTTGTTTCTTGTAGCTTTAAAAATAATTATTGACAGTGCTTAGTGACAAGAAAGAATTAGAGCATTACTTATGTTCTGATCAGATCAAATTCTGTTTCCACTTGGACCAAATCTAATTGTAAGAGAGGAACTTTTATAATATTATATTGCAAATTAGATTATTTTACTGTCACTGTGCCTGCTAAAGCTCCCCCTTCTGGAGTCGTGTATCTGTGTGGCAATTTCAGCTTCAGCCAAAACACACTCTAGTCCTGCAGAAAGCAGCCTAAGATCATGATCCAGGCCAACTCAATAGGCAAGCAGTAAGCAAACAAGTAAGGAGAAAAGCCCTTTGATTGTAAACATCTTAAAAGTCAATTTCATGTGTTTAGCTACCTAACTGGTTAACAAGTTTCATGTTTATTGGATATAGCACTATCAAAATATGATTAGTTGTAGCAGGACTATATCCTGTCTGTAGTGCAGGGGCCACAATATTCACTGAAGTCAGTGGAAAGCTGGTACAGGAATCACAGACAGGTATTTGTCTGAATGTTTTCTTGTCATGCTTACTTCTCTTCCCTCCCCACCCTTTCTCCCATCCCCCCCCTCCTTGTCCTTGTCATCATTTCCTCTGCTTTTTTTTTTCAGACTTTGAATCCATTATTTCTAAGCCAAAGTGGTTTAAATCCCATCATTTGCCCTTGTTCCATGACTGGTGACTTAGTGGTAAAAAGCTGATAGTAAAAAATAGTAAAAAGCCAACCAGCTAAATACAATTAGGGAAGTTCACTTCCCCAGTTATTTACTTTAGGATGCATGCACACTCAGGCAAATATTAAATGCATCCACTGCTGTTTAAAATTATTTCTAAATGAATCATCATATTCTTGACAATTTGATTAAGCAGTTCAGAGCAGATAAACACATTGGTTATCTAGTTTATCAGATTCATGTTTAGCAAAGTTTTCAGTTTTTTCCCGAAGACTGAAGAGGAAGTTAAGTGTCTTCAGCCCTGCTATGCACAATTCACTACTGTTTCATGACTTTGTGCAATCCCTTCCCTAAATACCTCCATACCCTGGCAGTGGTCAAGATACAACACTCAAAAGGCTAAGGTACATAACAAGAAAACATCATCAATGAGACAGCCACTGGGACAGTTAGTTTGAGTAGCTGGGAGATGGTATCACATCCTAGGATAAAGGAAGGAGAGATTAGAGACTGCTGAGGCAATTGAGACATCCCTAAGTGTGTGGGACCATCATCAGTGCAGGGTACTGGAAGAAACTTGAGAGCTGCCAGGAATTCCTATATATCAGAAGAAAAATGGTAGACATTTTTATTTTATACTCTCCATGTTGTATCTTCATTAGTAAACATGCAATTATAAAACTAATTGGAAATTCATACTAAAATTCATGGATTTCCATGTTGAAGAAACAGCTATCAATTCATGCTCAGATGGAAGAATATACTGAATGAGGTTGTGCAGGGTTCTTCCTCAACCAAAACTTGATCAATGATTTTCTTTATATTTTATTATATTCTCAGGTGACACAAACATGAGAGCACTTTGGACGGCAATATTACAACTGGAAGTGTATTACAGAGAAACAATAAGGAACAATTAGGAACTGTATAGACACGTGCAATGGACAGCAAATAAGGCAACAGTAACCATCTGCTCAAATATAGAATAAAACAAACATAAGGAAGTAACATTAGATAACAGTTAAACAAAAAAAAATAAAATAAAAAAATCAGGAGGCTATAGGGGATTCTAGCCTGAACGTATGTCAGAAATATCAGGTTGTTACAAAAAATGCAGACATCATAAGAAAATATGATGGGAAAATAAAGGTATAAGGCAGTCTTTCCTCCCTGTTCAGTGTTGGCAAGACTCCAGTTGAAATACTGAGCACAATATTGGGCATTCTTTTCAAGCAAAATGTTAACCAGAGGAGAAAAATAAAAACAGCCATAAATCAAAAAATCATGACTACTTTGAAAGGAAATATTGAATGATCTGGCCTACCTTAAGCCAAGAGAAAGGCTTAGGAAGGGGAAGGAGAGGAAGAAGCATGTATGTGTATTTATAAGCAGTTACACAGATTTATGAGCATGCATACACAGAAATGTCTGTGTGGATAGACACAGCTGCAAATAAAATAGCAAAAATCAGTTTTCTGTCATCTCAGTCAAGAGGACCAAAATTCGTGCAACAAGAAAAAAAATAAAAATACTAGCAAAAAAAAAAAAAAAAATCCAGTGATTTTAGTAACAAAAAAGACTGAAGTCCCCATTACTGACGATGTTTAAAACCATGTAAGACAAATGTGTGTCAGATATGACATAGACTTAATCATTTAAGTCTTGGGGAAGGAAATGGAATAGAGCTTCTTGAGCCCTCTGCTTCTGTTAAGCATAGAAATCTCCTTACAACAGAAGATGGATGTGTCTTCTATCTTTCTATTTCTACCATGGATTTGATTGTTCCTAGGAAACATTCATTTTGTAGTAATACAAATCATTTATTGGGATTAAACATCTTCAAGAATGAAAAATGAATGTTTATAAATAAGATCTCTGTTCAAAAAATAGATTTAGGTTTATTGAAATTTACCTTTATGTTTTAAGCCGTAAAATATGCCTAATAGAAATGATAAAGTTTAGTAAATTAACAATTTATTAATAAAATAGACACAGTACAAAAGGAGTGAAGACAAGGTGCAAAGATTTCGACAAGCATACTTAAGTAGGTTTAAAGCTCAGATACCAAAAATTGCAAAGTTGCAGAATTCTTGTTGCTATCCGCTACTCCAACAGTCCAGAAACAGACAGTGATTCTTCTTTTTCCTCAAAATTTGAATTCTTCCCTGTTATTCCATCTTCCAACACCAATTTTTTCCATCCTGCTTCTTTTTCCTGTAAATAGTGTTTCTGATATCTCTAACTCCTCTGTCAAATTCAGCCAACATTGCAATTGATATTACAGTAGTCAACAGTTAAGCTTTTTACTAAGAAGTTGCTGGGAAGAGACACAAATACGTGCACAACACATTCCTGAAGCCTCCTTTCAATGGGGGAAAAAAAAAAAAATTAAAAATGTGGGCTCTCAAGTTATCAGAGATTCCCATGCCCCACCTACCATATTTTGGTGATACAAATAGTTAAACAGCATGAAATTCATTCAGTCATAAAATTAGATTGCAATTACTTATATTTATTTAAAGATTGTGTACAGAATATATCAACTTTTGTGTATATCAAATTCAATGAACCTTTTCAGCAAAGGATACTTGTACATACCACATTGTTTTTCAAGCAATTCTTTGCACTGATTAAGAAGATATTAGTCTTTCCCTTGTAGTCTGGTGTCTCAGTCATCCGATGAAGCTTAGCATGGTTTTGCATTTTTTGCATGGATGGATTCACATGAGTCAGTAGAGATTAGGCATTTTCTTTTGTATATCTTCTCCAGACAGAGAAAAGGCAGTTGGGTACATATATCTATCTTTTGTTTCTCTAATTAGGGAACTTTTATATCACCTACATCTGCGACTCTTTTGGATTCCCAGTGGCTGTGCAGATCTTAAGGAGATGATCTCACTCCAGAAGTAAAGTGTTTTGCCATGTATATATGGAAGAAAGTTTCTTCTCACAAATACCACCAGCAGACAAAGCTGTAAACTTTTCACCTGTAAAACTGTAAATCAAAGCCGAAGCAATTTCACTTTTTAAAAAAAACCTGTTATTAAATGTTTCCCTGTAGTCATGGAAATACTGACAATGAGAATTTCAGAAGTACAAACATGGATAAAAAAATGAAAAGTTGATCTCCTCCCTTCACCATCATTTATCAAATACTCATCTTCCTAATTTCAAATCAAAAACTTCTGTTAAAATAAATAGAGTAGAAATTTGTGAGGAAGTTCGTCAATACAATTTGAAAGTAAAAAGAAGAAGCGAAGATGATGTTGGGTGTTTTGTTTTTTTTTTTTGTAGTTGTTTTTGGCTTGGGTTTTTTTTTCAGTTAAATGAACGTTTTGGTTGAATTATTCCTCGTTAATAAATAATTTAACAACAAGAACATCTTTACATGAGCTTTGATTTCGAAGATGTAATCAATCTGGCATACAATACTAACTATCAAGCTTGATTTTTATTTCAGTTTAGTGTCAGTTCAAATATGGAAAGAATCAAGAAGAAAACTCAGAGTTCAGATTGTGAAGCAATTCTAGCATCTTTTAAGAATCCTTAACTCTTTAGGCAGATTTCTCATTAAAGACAAGCATATCTCTAATACTACGGATAGCTTCTTTTCACATAACTCAGCGATATTTACATTAAGGTGATCTAATAACATTTTTTTGATGCCGAATGCCCTGAGATTATGATCACAGAATCTGTGACCTTTGAACTTTAAGTTGGTCAATCTACTCCAGTGTTTGCCCCATTTATCTGTTTGTGATTCTTCTGTGCTAGCATGTGTTTTCACTTGGTCTTAGTGTGATGCTGAGTTTGTATTTTATCACAAACTAACATTATACGTGACGGAGGGCAAGAAAAACACAACTTGAGAGATAGAGAGATCACATAAAACATGGAAAGATGGAGTAGGTATGTTGTCTTAGGTCACCAGCTGGAGTTAAAGAAATAAGGGTTGATTTAGATTTAAAGATAGTAAATTTAGAATAAAGAGAATAGATTTAGATTAAATGTTAGAAAGAAATTCATTACTCAGAGATTGGTAAGGCACTGGAACTGACTGCCCAGAGAGGCTGTGGGTACCCCATCCATGGAATTGTTCAAGGCCAAGATGAGTGGGGCTTTGGAACTAAGGTCCAACTTTCAACTAAAACCATTTCATGATTTTATGGTTCTATGATAACAGACCACAGGAAAAAATAAATACACCTTTTTAGTAAGTGTGAGCACAGGAGGCTATGAACTGATTTACATGAATTATTACTCTAATGTGAAAAAAAAATAAAGTCCCATTTTTAGCACAGAGAGATAAAAGAAGAGCTGGCATAATGCAGCAACATAAAAGCTACTGAGCTGTATTTAGACATAGCATTGAGTAGCATAGCTATCATGTAACTGTAAGAGGACTCCTCTGAGAGTGGACTTTCTGCTGTTCTGAAGCACCCAACTGGTGACTGCTTAATACTAAATTCTTTTTCTCTTTTGCATGTCTAGGTAAAACTATCCTTTAACTAAATATCATAATTTTCTAGAAATTGCACGTTTAGTGTACTAGTAAAAATAGTATACTATTTACCATTTAATACAATTTAATAGAAAGAAAATTATTTTACTGTGAATTTCTCTACCTTTATTTGCATTTCTGTATGTTATTTCAATAACTATAATGGTATTAGCAAAAGCTTTTTCTGCTGTAGTGTAGGAGTTGTAGCAACACAGAGAAGCACTGAGGCCCTGAAAACAGCAGGAGTAGCGGCAGAACTTACATAGTAGGATATAAGGCCCCAGGAATTCCTCCTTATGAACACAGCATGGCCGATATTAAGCAGGTTGAGAGGCTGTCACCTTTAAGAAGGAATGAGCCTAGAGACAGTCACTTAAGTTAAATGCCAGAGAAGCCATTAGCAGCAAAGCTCTTGAGTTTGTGCTGCCAAGAGTAAAGAAAAGACAGGAACTAATCTTTGCACAGATACCCTACAATCAGAACTTGATTTCCCATTGATCCTTTATGCTTTGAGGCACTGCTCCCTAGGCTTAGACATAAATAATCTTTCTGTTCACCTCCATTCTTCTCTTAATCTCCGCCCCACTGTAAAATATATTTTTCAAAGTATTTAAAGATCACATGATTTGAGGAGTATTTAGGGGAGAAAAATTACCTTTGCTGTAGTGGGGTAGGAGTTTTGTTGTTAGCTTCTCCCTCCCTGCCCACAGAAACAAAACAAAACAAAACACTGAAGTACATGAGTCATTTTGTGTTCCACATATATCCATGTGAGAACATTAAGAGAACATGTAAAAGAAAAAGGGGTTAACATATCTGACTGAGACAATTATTCTGTAATACATTTTGTAATTGGTTAACTAGCACAAAAAGATAAAAACCATTTCATCTGCATGTGTCATTATGGAAAAAAATAGAGTCCTTTTACTGTACTATACAGTGTTATGGGTCAGCTTCCAACTTCAAACACACACCTCCACATTTCTTGAAAATTTCCAACAGAACCAAAAACCATATGTTTAGAGATTCACAGATGTACTCAACTGGAGTTAGAATGTGATCCTTATTACCTCAACTATGTCAAACAATTTATGTTCATTGTGGCTAAATGCCACATGGAAATAAATTCGAATACAGGTAAGACTATATGACTAGAGTAGTTCTGTATATTGGTATATAACAAATCTCACACTAAGAGTATACTTACAGCATGTTTACACTGTCTCTCTGTCTTCTGGTTACAAAATAATGAATTTTCACAAGTAATTCTCTGAGGTAGCAAGAGTGATCATTCATGCAAGGAAGCCATTACTTGTGTGAGGGTGAAGTTTGCAAACTGCCTTCTCTCCATTAACTTCTGTCTAGTCTAGCAAGAGCTGTCTGTGAAAAGTATCACCAGATTAAAACACTTTAATAGAAAACTTAATAGAAAAAAATTAAAATCAGCTTAAATATATTTGCAATATGTATAATTTCCTCCAGCAAAGAGTCTAAAGGCTGCATTGCATTCAGAGTATGTGTAAAATGTCATATTCCCAGGAGAAAATAAATAGAAATGCAAGAACTGCTAAGCTAGTCAGATGAAATGGGTATATAACTCAAAAAGCTGTCTGAAGTAATGTCCAGTAATCGCTGTTCTGGGAAAAAGTAAGAGAATTAGACAGCCTGAGAGTAGCCATTTCCTGGTACAGCACTTTAGCTTTCATCTAGTCATAATTACAGTCTCTTTTGTTTGCTCAATTACAAAACTAGATGTCTTAATTAAAAACAAGAAAAAATTCTCTTTTTTTTTTTAATTGAACATGTTTTCTGAACATAGAATTAACTAATAAGAAAAGTTTTATATTCAGTCCCCCTCAAAAAATGTGGAATTTTTCATCTTTTAAAATTCTATTTCATTTTCAAATCATTCTGACACAGACATACTGACACTGCACTGGAAGAGCATTATTCACTGAGCTCTGCTTCCTGTCATTCAATTGGAAAAATGTATGCAGCCCAGCTAGGGCCTTTGTTTTTGAGAAAATCTCAGAATGGAAAAGCACATGGAAATAAGAGGAAGAGAAATTTCTAACATAAATACGAAATCTTCCCTTCCCAAAAAAACGTAAACATTAGAAGATTGCCAATAAATTTCTATTTTGTTTCTTCTAACTAAAATATTTTACTCCTGTAAATTAACATCATGTGACAGTGAACAAAGAACATATCTCAAATTCTCTGGTTGTATTTCCAGCTTAATATATGAAAGATGTCAATCACTTCCATTAAAAAAATATTATTCCTAAAGTTCTAACTGTGTAAAAAAAAATTCTGATAGGATATATTTACTGCTCTGTATAGCCTTTGGATACCAGTGAGACATAGGCAATCATAAGTATATATTTATAGGGATGAATCATTCAGTTTGTTCAAAAGAAAAAAAGTTATACAAATTTCAGATCAAAGGAAAAGGCAACATGAGCTAAAGCACTTAATTGAGCAAATTGGGAAAACAATTCCTCAGCCTGGGAATGGAGGAAGGAACCTTAGGAATTCTGGATTGTATTGGTTTAGAAGTTTGTTTTTAATGTGGCAAATAACTCCAAGTGCCAGATTCAACTTCAGACATCTGCATGCAGCTCCTTTGCTTTCCTAGCTTGGAGACCATACTTTCCATATCCTACCATACTCTTTAGTATGCCCTACAGTTAAAAATAAAGATAAACAGAACTCTGATGAATGTATCAGAGTCTTTAAGATTATGACAGTACTTCATGTGGGCTTCAGCTTTCAAGGGTCAAATCAGAAGAAAAGGCATGGTGAGTCAGAAAAAAAACATCCTGTAACAGAAACAGCCCACAGTGTACTATTCCCATGGTGCATTTAAACATCCATATTCCCACCTAATGTATTTTAAAGACCACCAACTGGTAATCACAATTTAAAATAAAATAAAGTCCATTGGGTTAGGGTTACTGAAAGACTTCCAACAATGTTCAGAAACTGTTCTTAAACATAACAAGTCCTATTAGAAGTTTTACACAGACTTCATCATTACCAGATATCAGGAAAAGAATTATCAAGTTTAAATGTAAAACTACATCAATATTTTCATCATCTACTTATTAATACATCTTTATTCAATTACATCTTGTCTTTTAGTGAAGGCACTAAATTTCTACTTAATAATTACAAGTTCTGGCAGACTGACAAGTAGAGGGTACTTGTTCCAAGAAAGCTACTAGCTCTTTCAACAGGCAGTATTTTCAGAAGGTTCAGGTTTTGCACCAAATTTTAGCCAACTGTTAATTATCAAAGTACAGCAAAGAACAAAAATTTAAATAATTCAATTTCTGAAAGGTCATCGGTCATCCAAACAAAAATTTCATATACCATAGACTTCTTCTTTGCATCCCATTACAGTTGAGACTGATAAATGTATGAAAAGACATACTTTGAATGAAATGCTTATTAACTAAAAAGATTTGATATTCAAACTGTCATTAATGTAGAAATAAGATTTACAATCAATATTGATAACATATTTTGTTTAAGAAACAGATAAATGCTAAGTAGTGGGAATTAGCTTTTATTTAACTTCACACTGACATTTTGTAAGTGGATACAAAATTACTAATTAAATAACAGGATATATTTGGAAAGTGAGAAATATGATTTGCAAAGTAAGGGCATAAATACATAAATAGGATAGCATGGAGAATTTAAAGAAACAGTTCTAGCTGCATTATGCAGACTACTGAACCATGGCCCTTTACTATCGAAAGGAGTGCTCTGAGAAAGAAGGGGTCAGACTCTTTAGCAAGGTCTGCTGTGACAGAACAATGGGAAATGGTTTCAAACTAATGGAGAAAGCTAGATTGGACGTAACAACTATTTTTTTTTTATGATAAGGATGCTGAAGCACTGGAACAGATTGCCGAGAGAGGTGGTGGATGCCCTGTTCCCAGAGACCTTCAAGGTCAGGCTGGACAAAGCTCTGAGCAACTTCTTCTAGATGTAGGCATCCTTGTTCATTGCAGGAAAGTTGCATTTGATGACCTTTAAGGGTCCCTTCCAATTCAAACAGTTCTATAATTCTACAAAATCTGCATTAAAATAAGAAAATTCAATTCATTTCCAGCTCAAGAGAATTTAATCCTGAGGCAAGATAAACCTTTCCCACAGTTCTTAAAGTGCACACTTCTGTCCTGAGGCATTTATCTCCATGATTTTTTTTCTAGTTCCTTATTTTAGGTTACCTCGCTGGTGTATTCCTACCTTCAGTATTAATTTACAGAAATAATAATATTGGAAATATTAAAGAGACCTAATAGCAGTTGATAGAACACAAGACTGGATGTCAACAAGCTGTAAAGTGTAATCTCAATTATCCCATTGATTTGACGTTCTCTAAGACTTAGGAACAGTCCAATACTTGAAATATCATTTTTTTTACATAAAGTTAATGGCTCACATAATTCCGTGAAGAATAATTGAGGTAGGTCACTGCCAGAGATGTGATTTCTGTAATTTGTTATGCTGAATTTTAGTAAAACATTACAGTTCAAATTATTTCAAAGGCTTAGAAGACAAAGTGGAGGTTGGTAAAGAGCAGTGTGCCCCAAGGGTCCGTCTTGGGTCCAGGACTCCTTAGCATCTTTATCAATGACACAGATGATAGGATTGAGTGCACCTTCAGTAAGTTTGCTGATGACACCAAGCTGAACAGTGCAGTTGATACAGCAGAAGGAAGGGATGTCATCCAGAGCAACCTTGATAAACTTGAAAGGTGGGCCTTTGTGAACCTAATGAGGTTCAGCAAGGCCAAGTGCAAGGTTTCGCACATGGATTGAGGCAATCCTAGCTATGTATACAGACTGGGAGAAGTATTCCTTGAGAGTAGCCCTGCTGAGAAGGACTTAGGGATCCTGGTTGATGAAAAACTTAACATGAGCCAGCAGTGTGTGCTTGCAGCCTTGGAAGGACAATGGTATCCTGGGTTCCATTAGAAGAAGGGTGGCCAGCAGGGACAGGGAGGTGATTGTCCTCCTCCATTCTGCCCAAGTCCAAGACCCCCAACACAGGAAAGATGTGGAACTTTTGGAGAGGGTCCAGAGGAGGGCCATGAAGATGATTCCAAGGCTGGAGCACCTCTCCTATGAAGATAGGCTGAAGGAACTGGGCTTGTTCAGCCTGGAAAAGAGAAGGCTGTGAGGAAACTTCATTGCAGCCTTCCAGTATTTAAAGATAGTTTATAAACATGAGGGAAATCAACTTTTTACATGGGTAGATAGTGATAGGACAAGAGGGAAAGGATTTAAACTAAAGGAAGGGAGATTTAGATTAGACGTCAGGAGGAAATTTTTTACCGAGAGAGTGGTGAGGTTGCCTGAGAGCTTGTGGATGCCTCATCCCTGGAGGTGTTTAAGGCTCTGGGCAATCTGATCTAGTACTAGATCTAGTGGTTGGCAACCCCGCCTGTGTCAGGGGAGTTGGAATTTGATGATCCTTGTGGTCCCTTCCAACCCAAGCCATTTTATGATTCTATGAAGGCATATACTCAACAAGCTCCTCATGACTTTTCCTTCTGAAATACTTCATTCTCGTATTTCTTTACAATGAACCAAATAGTAAGCTGGAAAAGTGCTTGAGCTTTACACTGCCATACACACAACTGAAAGCCATTTTGGAACTGTGAGATGGAGTGATGAAGGACAGTTAAATAATCATGATTTTTGTTATACCACATTGATCACCTCACTAAATGGACGTTGAGTGTTCTGTCAGTCCCCCCAAAAAATAAATAAATAAAACCCGGTTTTATCATGGTAGCTTTCTATGTGAAGGACGTTACTTTTTAGTGATAATGAATGACATGCTAGTCTGAAATGTAGCGTTTTTTTTTTTTTTTTTTACATTTTCAAATACATACAGAATTTTTTTATTAACATTTTGTTAATCATCAAGTTTACAGTTTAATGTAGCTTCTAAAGCAAATATTCTAGCCATTACTTAAGCAGTATGATTTATTATCAGCTGAAACTCTAGTCATTTTCGGATTTTTTATATCTGGCTTGCTAGAGTTCACTTCTGGAAGATAACTCATTCGTTTCAGTCAAATTGAGTGACTTTTTTCCTCTCTTCATTTATTTGCAGCCAAAGCCCTCAAGTAGTTTTCATTCCAAACTTTATTCTAGCATATTTCTTTTTTCTTTTTCTGTTATTTGTTTTTCAGTTGGCTGTTGATTTTTTTCATTTCATGACTTTTTTTTCAAATCTTTTACTTAATTTGAACAGATACATTGACTCAATTTTTTTTAATTAGTTTTTCCACTGTTACCTGTTCATGGCCACTAAAAAGCATTACAACTCCATATTTCAAAGCACTAGAAAATCATGAGTTGAAACAGTTTCTGAAATATGAGACATCAAAAGCAGAATTCTACAATCAAGCTCCTATCTCTTGTTTGACTTTCACATATTTTGGCAGAAAGTTAATACACTTCATGCCAGTGGCAGACTTTTTTTTTTTTTTCCCAGCCATGGGATCCACTGCAATATGATATCTGCAGTCTCTGTTCCCTACCCAACTGCTCCACTCTTAACCTCTAACAGAGCAATAAGAAGACCTGTGCTGGTAAAATCCAAAAAAGCAGTTTCCATCTTCCAGTACACAACATAACGTCTCAGTCACATAGTTGTTCTTAGACTTCTCAGCATTATCCACCTACCTCCCCAGCAGACATCTATTCTATCAGCTTGACTGTCTTATATTTACTCCCAGTCTAGAACAGGATGTGTAGGCAGGAAAACTGGTGACTCTTACCTGTGAGAATGATTCATCCAGGAGATGGTTTTTTAGTCCAGATCTGATGGTTCTGTATTACAACCAGAAAACTAATCTGCCAATTTTCACTTTCACAAAACTGTTTATGAATTTCATAGCCGCCTATGTGACAGATGCTGCAGTTTCCCTGGCTCCATCTGTTTCTCTTACTGAGTTTGACGCCCACTAGTGATAAAAGGTGTCAGGTTTCTCATCAGAGAAGCCTTCCTTATCACAGTACTATGCAGAAGTCAAATGGGATGAAGTAATCTGAAAACTTTCTTACTCTGATGCATAGAGAAATTCTTGCACACATGTAACCACCTTTCCTGAAGGCAAATTTCAAAATTACTTCTTTTCCTGCAGAGCTGGTGGGTGAGTAGTTATGATTTTTTCTCTTTGTGGCCTTGCCAGTAGCAAGTGGAACTGCATATAATACTATGACATGTCAAAGTAATTGAGTTATTCATTGCAGATCAGATTATCTGATAAATTTGACGTTTTTAAAAAAATAAATTATTCAAAGATGCATTATATGAACAGATCTAACTTCAGGTACAAGTGTTCTATAAATTTTGTTCTTCCCCCTATTTTGAGAAGTTCAGTCTAATAACCCCATACTTGAAAGACAAGAGTGAAGCCGTGTCTCACACTTTAAACATCAGAAATTAAAATACTTAGCTCTTTACTGACGTGAAGCAAAAGACTCCAAATTAAAAAAAAAAAAAAAGTGGATAAAACACTCATTGAAATATTTGAGAGTTTAAAGGTGTTACATTATTTTATTAATCATTAGTATCAATATGGGACTAGATTCAGGAAAGGACTGTCAGCAAATACCACCTAATCAGATCAACTGCAGTAAGCTGAGTTCAAATAGGAAAGATGTTACAACTAGCTGAGACCAAGAGGAAGACTACCATTCAATCTAATTATTGTAAAAGGACAAACAGGAAAAAATAATGGAAGTTTTTCTGAAGGAGTTAGGAGACAAAGATAATGAATCTGGAAATAAAAGATTTATATTCTGAATTAGCAAAGCAACTTAAGAGTATGTTTGCAGTTTGTTCAAAAATGTTTAATCAGAAAAGTAAACTGCAAGCAACATAACAAGGGATTTTTTTTCCATGTTCTTTCTAAGTACCATAAACTTTTGCTTACAACACAGATTGTTTACAAAAAAAAAAAAAACCCACAAAAAACAGGGAACTGTCTGTTGGGGAACTGTTCATAGAACGTTCATAGCATTCATATAATAACTTAGGTTGGAATGTACCTTAAAGATCATCTGGTTCCAATCCCCTGCCACGGGCAGGGTTGCCAGTCACCAGATCGCGCTGCCCAGGGTCCCATCCAATCTGGCCTTGAATGCCTCCAGAGATGGGGTATCCACAGCTTCTCTGGGCAACCTGTTCCAGTACCTCACCACTCTCATAGTAGAGAATATCTTCCTAACATCCAACCTACATTTTCCCTCTTTTAATTTAAAGACATTCCTCCTTGTTCTATCACTATCAGTATGTCAATCTCTTTCCTACTTACAGGCTCCCTTTAAGTACTGGAAAGACACGATGAGATCTCTCCAAAGCCGTCTGTTCTCTTAGCTGAAGGAGCCTAACTTCCCCAGCCTTTCTTCATAGAAGAGGTGTACTGGCCCTCTGATTGTATTTGTGGCTTTTGTCTGGACCCAATCCAGCAGCTCTGAATATTTCTTGTACTACTAACAGAAACATAAAAAAGGATGTCTGAATTGTTTTCTGTTTAAAAAGGAAGATAATCAAATAGTCTTGGCCCAAATTGTTCTTGCATTAAGTTTTCTCTAACCTTGGGAACATCTTATTAATGTAAATATTTAATATACTCTTTTAGATGGGCTAAAATCAAACGCTTTTTAGCAATGTAATTATATAAAATTGATAATTTTTTAGTATCACTTTCTCCCATAGAAAAACCACATAGTGAACATTTCAGAATTTAAAACTGTTCAAGTAATAAAAATATTGTAAACTTTATAAATTCTATAGAAGGTTAATTCCTAGTTCCAATATTTATGTGTTTTAGTTTTTAATTTACATTTTCAGTTCTACACCCTAAAATTTGGCTTCATTTTTAGGGAAGAATGGAAATATAGATAGGAATGATAAACTGCATTTGTGCATTACGCTCACATTTTAATCCAGTATAAAAAGCAGCTATTTCTTCCAACTGGAATTTTTAATTGAATATTATTTAAGAAGAAAGTAAAATTAATTTAACAGAGGGGAAATAATGCACATTTCAAGAGTGTTTCTAACTTTATATCTTACATGGCAATAAGATAAACTTTATTTAATCATATACAAAGGAATATCCACCTTTATTAAACTTTTAAGTTTTAGATATTATGAAGTTTTCATACCAACAAATCAAAGGAATATTAAAGAATAAGCTTGCTAGACAATAAAAATTATCTTAAGTATTGGGCTCTCACTGATGCTAAATGGAAAGATGAAACTTTCATCACAATCATTTTCAATTTACTTTATGGATCAGGATTTCTGCTAGATCTGTTATTACTAATATATAAAGTTCTTTCAGTCTTCTGTCCTTGGTTGTTTTCTTGCAATGTCCTGGAACCTAGAGACTATGCATTTCCTCCAAACAAGTTATAATTTATAGAGAAAAATATAGACTTCAATATCCAGTGAAAGGACTAAAATATCTAGTGAAAAGCAATATGCACAAGGCAGGAAATTCTGTTGAAAAGACAAAAAGATATACTTTTACTTTGAGGGTGTTCAAATACTGAAAAAGACTGCCCAAAGAAGAGGTGGTAGCGTCACGATCCTCAGAGATTTATGGGCTAAAATCCCTACTGTAATATTCAAGTCAATTATTTCACATTTTAAAACCTACAGACACAGAGAACAGGCTATTTCCCTACAAAATTGTATTACATATTCATCTGTGATTATTTCTCCTCTTATATCAAGACTTAACAATTCACTCGTTTCAGGTCTCCTTCCTGACTTTGTCTTTTCTTTACTTCCTATTGCTATGTTCTGGACTGTGTCCAGTTAAGGGACTGCAGTGGAAAGATTATTTTATTTCTAACACATAATCCTCCTAAATAGGTACATATTTATGTACTAAACAAAAATGTTTTATTTTGGGGGTTTTTTTCCCCTCACAACCATACGACATTGTTGATGGGTGATGAGTTTTAGAATTCATGTATCTAGACAGTCATGCCACAATTTGTAGATGCAGATTATTCTTACTTAATGTAGTACCTTGCATGTTTCCTTACTAATGCACTTCTTTTTTTTCAAGCATTTCTCCAGTTTGTAGTGATCACTTTGAATTATACTCTTGCTCTCCAAAGTCCTTGTAACTCTTCCAGTTTATTATTGTGAAACAAATGTACTTCCAATTATTGCTAGTATCAGAACAGACTGCACAACCTAGCTTCATGAAATCTTTAACAGCAAACTATGTTTTCTGGTGCTATTTATAACAGTTTTAGCTGTAGAGTGTTTAGCTACTTTGATTATGATGTCAACTAAACCATGCTTAGAACAAAACATACTTTAGAACAATAGAGGAAAACACTTTTCCTCAAGGAATAGTTGGAAATGGTATTGATTTAACATGATTGGTCTTAATAAGCATACGTTAGCTACTACTTACTGCCTTATTATCTTCTAAATGCTTACAAATAGACTGATTTCTATTCCAAAGCCCAAAATTCAGTCTATGATGTGTTTCATTTTACGAGTTCAGGTTAGGTAATACATCTTTTTATCAGTTCTCTGGTATTTCAGTTGCCCTTCTTCATTTCCCAAAAAATAATTATTAACTAGCCTGAAATTATTTCAGCCAGTTTCACAGAGGTGAAATCGATGTGAATTCTAGCTTATCTAAGAAGATTTTAACCTATTTTTTTCTACTGTAACTTGATTTTTCACCATTATACAGTCAGAGAATAATATAATAAGAGAAAAAACTACAAAAGACAATGGCACTTCTTGTGCTCTCAGAGGTTTTTCTGATAAGATTTCCCACTTGATTACTGAATTATTGGCTAATTTTTCTCATTCCTAATGCAGTGACTTAAAGTTTCTTTCAAAATTCTTGCAAGCTCTAACTTCCAAGTTACAAAAGAATTTCTATTTTTCAGTTCAGTTTTTCCACCTCCTGGAGAAAAACTTCAGATTTCACACTTCTGTATTGCTCCATTAAAATCAATGAAAGGAAACCTATATTGTCCGTAACAACACTGTCATCTCACCTAATTTTAGCTATTGCTAAAGGCTACTTTAGGGTAGTTACATATGTTCTCCCAGCAAGAATAAATAAATAAATAAATAAAAATAAATAAGAAGTAGATTGAAATGAGGAGAAAAACTTATGACACATCCTATCCTATATTTGGTATTTGAGATAGGAAAAATTAGTTGTCCTTTGGAAGTGCTTTGGAAGTGTTGCCAGTCACAAACTGTGCTCATTACACCCACAACATAGTTCTAAACTGCACCAAATGCTGGGGATCCAGATCCAATGTTTTATTTCTGTGCTAGCAGGGTAACTCATGAAAATATCTTAAACTGCATTACAAATATTAGTTAACTTAGGTCACAGTATCTCTGTGAAAGAAGGAAATAAAGACTGAAGAACCCGTCTGTTCTACTACATAAAACAATGCTACTCAGCACTTAAAGAAATACTTTACAATTAACTAAATATATAGATAAAATACAGAACTACAAGAGATATGCAGAAAATGACCTGAAAGAAATGAGAAATTATCTCCTAAGAGATAGTGTAATTATGATTCAAATTTTAACTACTCCATTCTGAAAAATGTAGTATGCTATTTCTAATGACAAGCTACTTTGGGGATTTTGTTTTTCTACTGCTTTTTGAACTATAAACTTTTGGTACTGTACAAGCATTTAGCATCTTAAAAAAAAAAAAGTTATTCATTCCATGTCATTAATAAATAGTTAGAAATTAACCGCTTTGGTGAATTTGTCTTCTTAGTTCATGCAGATATGGGAAGATGTCTATAACCATACTACCAGAATACATTTTTGCCATGCCTGGACAGCCTTTAGGGAATTCTCATGCTTTAGATATCACATTCTGATTTTCAGAAACAAAGAAACAGTAAAGCAAGAGATTTTTGTCTGGTAATGCTATTTCTGTACGCTCACTGTTAAAAATACCCATGACAGGTAATTTCCTAAATGGGTAAATTACAGAGTGTTACATACTGCAAAATCAATGCTTCTCAGCTGTAGGACAGTGTATTTACTGCTAAACACTGATGATGAAGAACTAATTTGTTCATGTAGCTGTTTTATTTGAGTTTATCTGCTACATTTGTCTGTTCTGCTTATTAATGATGCCTCTGTAGCATTCATGTTAGTGAATTTGGTATTTACAACAGAAATACATAAAAATCATACAAATTCCAAATCTCATACAAGGACATGAATAAAATAATTCACAGGAGAGACATCTGCTTATGGATTCAACCTGTTCAAATCTCTTCTCCACCAGCTATCTGAGTCCAAGAAGAGTTGGTGGTACGGTAGGTTGAGCATCTGATATTGTTAAGAACACAACTTGGGCTATAGGATGTCTTAGAAAAGAAGACTTGAGGCATTATGAATGGAAAGACAGCTTAGTCCAAATCAGACAGCAAAATCAGTCACATTTGTATCATCTTCACAAAGATGGTGAGAATAAGGAGAAGGAAAAATCTTGATGTAATCTCCTGAACTTCACTCTCAAGTGAAAGGGATAGAATGGTACATATTATCAACCCAAGACTGGTGTCATGATGTACAGTATATTCCTAGGTTTTTTATTATCTATACAAGGAGACATTTTGGAATTTCGTTTAGCTTCCCTTCTTGCCCATGCAACATAATTTCCACTGCTGCCATTTCACTCCTGCAGGAGGCAGAAAGCAGGCACCTCCAGCAGTGCACAGTGCATTCACTGTGTGCGCTCACTTGTGTATTAGCACAAACCATTGGGGAGTATCCTGAATTACTGTAGCCAAATACACTAGAACTCATAAGTCAAAACTTTCAATTTCCAGCTCTGTAAAATTAGGTGATAAAACTTTTATGTTTCTGATATGTTCTACAAGGCTCAATTAATATTTGTAAAGTATTTTGAGACACTGTGATTTAAACAAAAGTTCCCATGTATTTTCACTAAGTGCTATTTTATCACCAACCTTTATTTTATCTCAGTGAATTTTCTTAAATTTTATGTATGATAAGTGTTTTACAGTCCAGGCACAAAATTAAAATAAAAAAGATCAAATATAATAAACTTTTTAAAAGTATAAAATCTAGTGGGTGTTCAGAACGTCAGATGATGGCAGAATTTAGACTCTGCAGCTTGAAGCTGATAAACATATATACAGATTTTTAGAAGGAGGCCTGATAATTCAAGAAAAAAAAAGAAAAAAAACTATCAAACCCAAACAAATGGAAAACACAGTTAAGCGATCTTCATGCTGCAGTGGTGGGTATGAAATGGTATGTGTCTGTCCACCCACTACTGTACAGGCACTCAAGATACTAGTCATGAAAATATTTTTACCAGCATGAGTTTGGTCTTTTAGCCACCCACATTTGTCATTTAGGTTCTCACCAGTCAACGATGTAATTCACACCTTTGCTTATAGCCCTGACCCAAAGCCAAGAATAACATGAAACTAACAGCAATTTTTAAAATTTCCTTATTTCACCTTAAGATTTATTGGCACCCGTATTTTTATAGCAATGTTTACATTAAATTATTTCTCCAACAAATTTCTAAAGGAAACCTAAGTTTCTTAGAGAAAGAAAAAGGGATTATATTTGAAATATTCGTTTGGAAGGTAACTGAGTAAACTATGTATTTAGTTGCAGATAGAAAGAAAGCCATTTTTATTATTAATGTTGTTTATAGCATCATTCCTGCTTTGCACTGATTCTGCTTGGATACCTCTCAAAATGCTGTTCTACCCTAAAGAGTGCCCATCCGTCTTTCAGTGCTTTGTAGCTATCAGGAACTTTTGTGCACCATCTGAATTAATTTTCTAGACAACTGATCTGTTTACTGAATCTTTAGAAAGCTTTTATATTCAGCAAGATAGACATTGTTTTCATAGCTGTTCACCTATCTTTCAAGTCAACTGAACCCATTAGCATAAGGATAGGAAATTTACACAAATAGTTCATTAACTAGGATGAAGTTCTGCTTGGAAAGAACACCACTTGAAGTTCCCAAATTACTCTCCTGAAGCTTATCGTGTTTTTGATCTCTCCAACAACAATAGTCACAGAGTATAGTATCATAAAAAATATCATTTATATGATCCAGGATTGTCTTAAGTTAGGATTCTTCCATTAATTAATTTTTGAACTGGGACAGCAGCTAGTAACTATAGTCTGAGAACCGCTACTGGTCAACAAAGCTAAATCAGACATTCAAAGATGATTCTCAGACCATGTATGAGATTTTTAAATGCATATATATTACACAGTGCAATAGACAAGAAACCTAACACTTGGCTGAAAAAAAAATCAGTAACTTTTGGAACACAGTTTAAAAAAAAGTCTTGTTTTCAAAATTGAGTCAGGCAGCATCTACCATAAATTGAATTAGGCCACTAGTCTGTAATTCCATTGATTCTATCGCTATCACTATTAAGAAAACTATGTCTTGTTTCTATTGTAAGTGCATGCAGTTTAAAATTCCAGCCACAGGCAAAAAGACCCAGTGAATTGTAATTATGTTAAATGTAGCAATCAGCTATGAGCATGTTAGTATATCTCTAAGGAGTTAATTCAGGTGTTCCAAGTGAACATGTGCTATCTTCATTTTTGCTGAGTACATGTGTAGTTTGTGTAGAACACTTACATTTATCTCATTAATTTCTCTTGCTATAAAACGTTTTTAGCAGACTCCAGATTCTTTTTAAGTTACTATGAAGATATAGATTGTGACTACTACATACTGTTTCAGAAAAACACATTGATCTCTGGATTCATAGTTTGTACTGTGGGCTCATAGCCTTCACAATGGGTTGGAGGCTCTATTGCTCATTTAAATACATACACAACTACTAAATATCTTTTCCCTCCTATCCTATGTGTGCTAGCTCTAAGATGAATTCAAGCTTTTATGACCACCTTTCAAATTGCACAAGACATCTTACCACCCTGAGAGTTGAGTGACATTTATGAGAAACAACTATTTAGCTATATTACTTCGTGAAGAAACAACTCAGTTGCTATCTTGCAATTGTCAGACACATCATAGCTTTAAGAGTGGACAGCAATATGTCACAACATTAAAGTATTTCTGATAACACATATGCAGCCATTGAAGAACAACATTTACCAACAACAGCACAAGTACTTTGTCAATCATTGCACACAGAGTCATCCACAAATCTTAATGGTTCCATGTCAACAACGTTCCTTCAGAAAGGACATATAAAGATTTGCTGTCACCATAAAAATGCTTTTGCATGAATTATAAGCTATGTGCTTGGTTACCAGTCATTCCCTGTTGTCAAGTGATTTGAAGAGTCTGTCCTTTAAGTCTGACATTTGAAATATGAATATAGGAGTGAATAGTCCTAGAGAGGGTACACAAATAACATGGATGTAACATGCTCCATTCACAATGGTTTATGATGTGGAAACATACATGCTTGTGGTAGAGGTAGCGTAGTGTCAGTGAAATGCAATATATCAGCAGCTTCAGTGCCTCTGATGTCTGATATTTTGGGCTTTTAGTAGTAAGAAGCAAATTCAAAACCCCACTGGAAAAGTGAAAATTGCCAACCACAAAACAACCTATTTCTAATATTGACAATGATAAGAGACTGAAATAATATGTTACATTTTATTTCTTCAAAAGCCTTACCTCACCTATCACATGATCTTATTCACATCTAAGGACAGCACAAGAGAACTGCAGTTAAAGCCTAATGAAAATATTTCCAAATAGTATTTTAAAGATTCCTGCTTATTGTATAAATGGGAGACCTAATAATATACAATTATCTATACAAATATAGTTACTGATTTTTATCTCCTCCAAGCCTATTAATTACCTCTCAGCTTTCAATGCCTCACAGCTTCCCACACCTTACAATCTCTATATAGCACATTGCAGCATGAATGATCATCTCCTTTGGCACTTTCGTCATCTTCACTCTGCAGCTCCCAGCCTGCTGCTACTACTGTGATTTCTGTGGGAAAATATTCCTCTTCCCTCATGGTCTGCCTCCACCAGGGACACAACCACACAGCCAAGAACTTAATTCAAGAAACTTTGACTAGAATAATATCTACTCTCAACTAGTCAAGAAAGATCCTTCTAAGGTCATTTAGACAAGTAATTTATTTAATACGGATATACTAAGGCAGCTTGGATCACCTATTGGCAATGCCTTTTCCTATTGACACGAGACAAACACTGGATGAGGAGGTCAAAGCTAGGTGTATATCAGTAAAAAGAAAAACAAACAAAAATCAGGAGATTGACCATTTTCTGGCCTGAGCCTAACTTGTATGGCACAATTTTAGTACTCAATTATATACAATCTTGTGCCTGCCAAACAGGATGGCTGCACCCAAACTGCAGGTGGAAAGGTACCTGACATAGGCTGTCCTCTCAATATTGTGTGGAAGGTAATAGTAGGGCTGAGAAAAATGTGGTAACAGGATATATACTTATAGCTGGACACTGGACGATTGCATATCAGGGGTAAGGCCCACATTCTGGTTTTCTGTAGTTTACCAGTATAAGTGTAAATTAAGTATATGTAAGTATCTTTTAAAGAGCTAAAAGTGAACCAAATTAATACAGAGTTCATTGCTGAATGTATTCCTTCCTCTCTGTCTCAGAGTGGTAAGAATTATCGTAAAAGAAACAATTTTTTAACACATGAAAAATAAAAGTTATTGAAACCCCACTAACCAATTCACTCACAGTGCTCAAGACATAACTTACAGAGCATTTAGCCCAAAGCTATATACTTGGATATTGTCTACACTAGAATAATCTTTTCCAGTGCAATAACATCAGTTATCAATATTGTTATTGATGATAGCATAACTCTTTAATGTAGACATAGTTTCAGCAGCAAGCAACACTAAACATATTTTTCTATGTCCAGGACAAAAATAAGAAAGTTCCTCTAATAGATGGCTGTAAGGATATGAGACAGTAGATATAGTTGCCTTTAACCAGGCAAATCAACCAAGACAGTGGTCACAACTGACTCCCTTCCAAAGATAAGAGCACTCTATAAACTCACAAAGGAGACAATATCTAAGTAGAGATGCTTCCCCTTTGGTTGCCAGCCCTTAAATGAAGTTTGGGAAGGGTGGACCTGTGCTCCCAGGGCTGGCTACGCCCCTTCACCAGGTGCTCAGTCAGTGGTTCAGGCCATGACCTAACAGTTTCTGTACAAAAGCTAAGCAGAAGTAGGCTGTTTGATTTTACGTAAGGATCCTTACTTGAAAAATTAGTTCTAAGATAGATAGTTATGCAAGGGTCAATTGAGATACACCAAAATTTATTGTTATTTATGTATTATAATAAAAATACTTATTAGATTATTTTTTCTCATACACACCTACTGTTTGAATCTTTTTTCTATTCCTTTTGACATATTTATAGATCCTTCTTCTGAATAGCTATTATGAATATGATACTGTATGATTAACAGCAGTATAACTTCCCAATAACCAAACAGCTCATTCTGTAATCACAGAAGTAGTCTTTCAAAGTGCAGTGGAGCTATTTGCATGAATAAAGGCTTGTAGGCTAAGTCCCTAAATTTGTATGTATAGTATGTTAAAGTATAATAAAATTAAATTACAAATGAGTCACTGATTAAGTGTCCTTTGAAGTGCAATAAAATTTTGCATTGAACTGGAGCTCCTTACTGCTGCTGAGATAAATAAGCATTCAGAACAACAGCACTGGAGGCTTTGCTAGGCATGCAGATTGTGGGATCTGCCTTATCTCATTTTTTTTTATAGAAAATGGCTTTCAGGATTACATACCATCTGAAAAGATATCTAGGGACACCAAACTTCAGTCTAGCTCCTCCAGACATTGCAACTATGACTTTGAAGATGGAAGGATTTGAGGGGATGAATTATTTTCTGACAAAAATTAGAGGACATTTGGCCAAGCCATCAGACCCATAGAAACAACAGGCTCTTGTCAAGACACCTAAGTTACAGCTAGTTACAAAGAAAACTAGTAAGGAAGGAAAACTCCAAGGAGATTTGGATGCTGTCGTGAAAATGTCCCAACAGAAAAGTATAAGGTACATAGTGAGGACCTTGATGCGGTGCTGGAATTGGTGCTGTCAGTAATAGATCTATTTAAGCACAGATATTCTTCAGTCATCTTTCTATCCTATTAGCTTTCTCAATCCAAATCTCTCTTTATTTTCTGCTCTGAAAATAGTCCCCTATCCTTCCTCTGAGACAGAGCATGTCTCTTATTTTGTCCCACTCCAAAGTAGCTTTCTTTCCCCTCTCCTCTAATCAAAGGCATGAAGGAATGATTTTCCCAGCCCTCTTTTACCACCTGGCTTCTTTCCTTGGCTTCCAGCTAGAAGAGACTTTGGGAAGTATGCTTGAAGAGAAGAAGCAATTGAAGTGTGCTTCACTCTTCTTAGCCCCTGCCTTCTCCTGCTGGCTGAAAATCTGTCTCACACTACTTAGTTCCCAGCTAAGAAAATATGGGTCAGTTGTTCAAGTGGTGCTTTTGTCTATATTTAAACCAAAACCTGTAGAGTTCTGATTTCTGTAGCCTTGAACTGTGAATCTGATTGGATCCTGTGTTCAGAGCACGCGATGTTGTATGCAAACAAATGAAAAAATGTCCTTTTTTTTTCTGATCTCAGTTTGTCCTTAATAAGAATAATTAAAATAATAATAATCCAGCGAATTATGAAACCAATCAGAAAAACAATTAATTAAATATTAATCTCATATTAACAGAAGAAACCCTGTTTCAATGGCCTAATGATAAGAATAATATCTGTACAATATATAAAGTATATATGTATGAATTAAGCCATAATTTTCTTCACATTTTGATTATAATCCTTCTGCTTTAAGAATATAATTAAAGCTACTTGAAATATATAACTGTGATTTGTAGTTGGAAAGGGGAGCTCTATGCACACAAAAACTTACAAGGCTCTTTAGTAAGAATCTGCCTCAAGGACTTTCATTATCATTTCAGAGCCTGACAGCAGTTTTTGTGGTATTTAGATCATGCTAAAAGAGCAGAAATATTTACTTGGTTCACTTCAGGATGTTAGATCCAAGGAGTAGATCACTCCTTAGTTTGCACTAATGCTGCTAGACATATGTACACATATAAAATCACACCTCAGAAAGGATTGTGCTTGCTGAAAGGATGACTTGCTGAAGAGGTTCCACTGCCTTCAGAAATGACTTCTGTTATTGTGGAGCCCTGAGGTGTGAAAGGACTGCTCCCCAAGGCTAGCAGGAGTTAGCACTTTGCTAGTTTTTAACAGGAAAATGTAGGCGGTGAAGATTCAAAAATGATTTTTTCTATGACTGATAAGTGCTTTGCACTCCCAAAATTCAAGCAAGGTTAAAGTTAGAGTGAAGGCTGCTCAATATCTCACCTTACATTTTACTTTCAATCTCACTTCACTCCAACTTGAGATTGACATGAGTACAAGTAGGCTAAACTTTGCTGCTGAAATGGCAATTTCCTGCTAACGTTCACCTTACCTCTTACAGAGGTGGCCAGTCTCAAAGCTGGGAAAGTCCAGACCAAATGCTGTTTGTTGACCACCACAGATGGCCACCAATGTAGCAAGGCAAAGGGCCAGCTGTAAAATTATGATGTTCAGAAGCTGCCTCATGCAGACCCAGCTGTCTGAATTATGGGGACAACACTCTTGGAGGAAAAGGTAATGCAGAGTGCTCTAAGCGACTTCATCCACCTAAGTTTAATCATCATATGTTTGTGAGTGAAAACCTTCAATCTCTCTGAATATCTTTTAGACTTTTTGCTCCTATTACTTCATTTACGCCCCAAGCCATTTTCTTTGCCCTGCTCCAAAACCTCTTGCACAAGCAATTTCTCTGCTGTTTCCACTTTCAGGCTTAGCAGAGACCACAGAATTTACTCTATGTTATTTAGCACCTCAAGCTAGACAGCAACTTGGCCGTAGAAAGGAACAGTCAGTCTTTTATTCACCATTAAACACAGACACCTCTTAAACTGTTCACAGTGCATTTTTATTAAACAAAATGCATATTATTGGCTTAGAGCCATTTTACATAAATATTTCTTGGTCAAGATCTAATAACGTAAAACATCCTGAATAACACTAAAAGAATCATATAACAAGATTTGTATGTCAGATCACATAAAAACGAGAAATTTAAAGTTGATTAGTTGGAAATTATTGCACTGTATGAACTGAATGTTGCTGAAATCTATAAAAAATCTTACATGAATATATAAGCCGAAGTTCTGATATATATTCCAGATGTATCATTTTAGTCCTGTTTCTTAGTGTAGTGAGGATTATGCTATCATACTCTGCCCTACAAATAACTTTTGAAGTCACTCACCGGTATCCACCAATTTTATAAAAAATTTAAGATTTCAAACCTCATACGATAGTAAGAATTTATGTAGAGGAAAGAGCCCCAAATTACCATGTCCCCTGAGGGAAGTGCAAATACAACTTATTCCTCGACCTCCTTTTAGAGGAATCAGACATCTGGCCATTTCGCATCTGTATATTTGCAAGCAATCATCACAACTGTAACATCAAACCATCTATAGCAAGTAATAAAAGCTACATAACTGAAAGGAAGAGGGAGGGAAATATCATTTGTGGCAAGAAGAAAGGGAAAAAAAATCACAGGATAGAATTTGCAGAAAAGACAGCTTCACTGCTTCCACTTTCTGTTGAATAACTTTTCCTTCAAAAACTAAATCTTTTGTAGTTGTTAAAGCCCATCAGCATCTTTCCCTTCTTAAATAAGGAAATAAGCTTTGTGTTTACATGCTAGTGAACAGAAACAATAAAATATGTACAGTAGAGATGATTTTTTTTTCTTATTTTTCCCCTGGATCTTGCTATGAGTAGTGGGAAAATTTAAGCATATGAAATAACACAATCTTAACATTGCAAATCAAGATGATGTTCAGGATGTAGCACATGGATACACTAAAACAGGATTTGAAGTTGGTTGAATTTGCTTGGTTGAATCATGTTTTTTTTGAATAAAATATCAGGTTAGCCAACTAAAATATGGAATATTTTCCTCATGAATATTGAGAAAAGACAAACATTTTTAATGTTTCAAAAACAAACCAGGTTTGGGATACTTCCACAAGTCACTCTTTGAAGTGATAACACCAATTTCAGTGGCATGGATACTTAATTGCTTTCTATATTCACCAAAAAGTATTGGGTATTCATTGCATTTCATATGCAACAGCTGGTCTCCTCTATCTCCGGTCTCAGTAAAAGATCTCAAGGAAAAAGGCAGTGAAATTGGCTGAAAAATGGGAAGTGAGTTATTTGACACCAAATTACCCCATTTTTACAGGGACGGTGGTCCAAGGTGAAAACTAATGCTGGAAGCTGTACTGTTGAAGAGAACCAAGGAGGTACCATGTGTACCTAGACACAGACAGTTAGGGAAGCTAAGTGAAATAATTAACACCATAGTAGTACGTGAATTTAAAACACATCGGTGTGCCACAAAAACACTCTATACAGGCCTTTAAACTATATCTACAGTATTAAATTCAGTCATGCCTGGGATTGTTTCCAGGTGCAAGAACACGACTGTCTATATGAGTAAATTCTTAAATGTTCTTTGGCATGACTTTGATTCATGCCAAGTACTGCAATCCAGACCATTCACAGAGACAGTTCATGAGCTTGTACAGGGTAGCTCGTTTCCAATAAACACCCTGTTCTGGCAGTAAGAGTGTTTGCCAGCAGAGATGCAGGCAGCATCATGCCATTTGGCCTCAGCACCAAAAAATGTTCTCATGCACATATAATTCACTGGTATAGACACATTAGTGTGCATTGTGTGTAGTAGTAACTAAAACATCTTGAATAGTAAGTGGTTGGTCTCAGACAGAAATCACTGCGCATATTGATAGTAGGAATCAGTGAAAAGTAAATTCTATTTTTATGTTTCATTCTTGCTCTCTGACTTTTCTGTATATATAGGCCCTCAACTGTGACGTCACTGTACACAATTCAAAGCATACCCTGCAATGCAATTTCTTACATTTCAAGATAGGAGTAGAAATCAAGGATTTCTCACAGTAGCTTTTTAATGAAAACACAAATATTTATTTTTAAATGATCTTTTCACTAGCAATCAGTAAACATGAAAAGGGCTCATCCAGTAATTAGTCAGTACAAGTTATTCTTCCACTCTGTTTATTAATGACTCAAAATCAGCTTGGCAGAAGATATTAAGATTGGTCTCTCAGGGGTCTATTCTGGCTTCAATATCATTCAATATTTTCATTAATGACTTGAAGGCTGAAGTTGGGAATATGTTAATTACATTTGTAGATAAATACGGTGCTGAAAGTAATCAAAATATCCTAGTGGTACAAGAAAGATTAAATCGCATAGCCTGTGCCTACCTCATAAATATAGAGTATGGCAGAAGGCTGATAACCATGACCAAGAATTCTGGGTATGACTTTCCAATCAATAATAAAAAATATCTATATTGACAATAAATGGGATATAATTTCAGAAAAAGAATAGAAAATCCAATAATACTACACAAGGTATTCCTGATAGGAGAAAATAACCAGAAGCACACATACAAGAACCAGTAAATTCACTGTTGGAAGGAAGAACCTAGGTATTTTAGCAGATGATTAATTAAATGAGTCAAAAACAATACGTATTTCAAATATGGCAAATGCTATCTGGGTTGTATTATTATGAGTGTCATGTTAAACAAGCTAGGCAATTATGCTGCATTTCTTAGCAGTACATCAGTGCACTTTTGAGTGCTATTTTCAGTTCCAGTTACTACTCAAAAAAGGAGAAAGATTGGAGTCATTTTCCTAAGTAACAATTTAATCAACATTGGAAGAAAGACTTAAATGGAAGAGTTTGAAAGACTATAAAATATGCAGATTTAACAAATGCTAAGTAAAATTGATCCTGTAAATGCTACGTGGCTCTAATATTTTTGCATAATAAACAGAATTAAACTTAACATTATAGGAATAAATTTAAGGGTAAGATAGATAACAGCCCACAAATATTTTGTAAATCTTTGATTTCCAATTTGGCAAATAAAAGCAACTGCCACTGGAGTAAATGAAAATACCAGTCCATGTCAGAAAAGAATCACATTATGCAGGGTTAATGGGAAAATCATTGTATTACTACAGGGTTTGGGAGTCTGGGGACCGTAAGCCAGATATGTGTCTCAGGGGAAGAAGCAGCAGAAATTCCCAGCAGAAAGGCTAGAAAATGTATTACGCATGAAACTCATCAGTACTGGAAATGTTCCCAAAGGAAATGCATTAATGGGTATAGTGACAGAGATTTCCAGACGAAATGTATGGAGAAAAGCTTTTCATTACCAGCAAAGAAGATGAAACAGAAGCAAACAATCCAGAGGATTGTAAAATTTAACAAACAGACAAACAAAAATCCTTCAATAAATTTAATCCACAGGGAAAGAAGTACATGAGTGCTTCATGTAGGGGATAAAAGCCAGTTTGAGAGAGGTGGCTGAGTATGTGAAGTCATCGGGGAAATCCAATATAGGTGAGCTTAGGCAGCAGGGACTGTGGGGAAATCAGGGGACAGTGGACAGGGTAGCATTGTGGGAGTGGAGGAGCTCCCTACTGCAGGAAAAATAGAAGTTCCTGCTTAGGGAATCTGAGATCCATGTTGTATTTGACAAAGATACCTTCAGTTGTCATGTGGGGAAGTATTCAAATACTGTGTCTGTATATTATCTTCCTACAGGATTATGTGGCCCACTATAATTAAAAATCTTTTAACCTTACTCTATATAACAAAGAGTTCCAGAACAAATGATTATGCAGTCTCTTGCAGTGTAATGGATGTAAACTCACTTCTTTTGTCTTGCATCTGTTTTGAACACTATTCCATGAAGACTGAAATCTCTCTCTTTTTATTTTTTTAAGGTGCCTACCAATTAGCAATCTATTCTTAGTCAGTTGTTTGGATTCTTCTCTAGTCAGCAAAGGAAAAAATACTCTCAGAGGACCTTCCCTTTCTCCTTCTCTCTCTCTCTCTCTCTGTCTCTCTCTTTTTTTCCCCCTTTCTCTCTTTCCTTTCTTCCTTTCCTGTTGCCTTTATCTCTCTCTCTTATGTGGGAAAGTTTTCTTAATTGTGTGTTGAATTGGCTCCAAGAGGGGGATCTGATGAACAACACAGCTGGATGCAGTTGCTGACTGAGAAGTGAAGAAAAATGGTTATGTTGAAGTGTTTCACCTATCAGTGGTGTGAAGTTGTCAATAGTCTACTCATAGCTCCCCAACAGAAACTAATGATAGTTTTAAGAAAACTATCTGTCTTAAGAAACCACAGATTGTATATAAGCTCCTATTTTTTTCCTTCAAATATTTGCTGAATACACAACATAGTCAATGATATTCCATTCTCATTTAATAGAAATGCCCATTCTTTTGTTTTTTCCGCACTGTTCTCTGCATATAGTGTTCTCCCTAGACTGGAAACTTGCTATTACAGACAGTTCACTAGGTGGCACATGGGAAAGTCTTGTACACACAATTATATGTTTTAATTAGTACTAAAGGGACTTACATGTATAAATAATGCATACTTCTGAAACTCTGTTTAATACAAAGCTAGAAGTTTATTGAGCTTCTACTCCGATTTAAAAAAAAAAAAAAAAATTAACTGTTTCAAGGAAACAAAAAAAGGAAGGGATTTTTTCCTTTAATGTTGACAGTTTTTACCTCTTGGTTACAGTCCCTAACTCAATAAACTGTAATGATTCTGTGAAGAAAAGAGGGAGCTGACTTCACTCAAGAACAACTTTTATTTTGATATTCATTATTAACTGATTATTTCTTTATATCTATTTAAAAAAAAATCTGACTACTAAGTGAATAAATATGTACTTGAAAAATCCTTAAGCTCCCATAGATTTTTTTTTTCTAATTTATTACAATCAGCAATGTTTATATGCTTACAGTATTTAGAGGTCATAATGTGGGAGAAGGAGACTAATGCAAGTTGGTAGAAAAGCTGTGTTCAGAATACAAAGGTAATCTAATGTACCACAGACTAAAAGAAAAGATTGCTTGCTTATACTGTGTCATTTGATATCTTGTTTGCTGTACAAAGAAAAGCAAAATAATCATAAAAAGAAAAGAAATTTCTAAGTACTAAATGTGATGAATGATAAGTAGAAATTTAGTTCTCCGCATATTTGGAGAAAAAATATTAAGATTCACAAAGGAAAAAGAATTCTGATATTTTTCATGGATTTTTTTAAAGTTAAAAATTGAGGATTAATCAGAAACAGAAGCATGTTTAATTGCTGATAAATTCAGATGCTTAACACAGTTTTCATGAGCAATCCAAATAGAGAAAATTCTTATACAGTTTAGAGAGAAAAATCAGAAATTTCCTCTTACAAGTTTAAGAAAGAAAAGAAGAATAATCACCACTGATTATACCTTGAGATGTCTTTACCAGCTCCTACTGAAAGCAAATGATTTTAAATGCTAATCTTTTTATACATATCCCACAAACTACAAAAGGATATACTTAGCTATATCACAGAAAGATCCAATCTATTATGCTGTGGATTCATTGTTAACTTTAATCACAGTACTGATATACAAATGTTTGCAAAATAAACTCTCATTTAGGTATTTAAAACTATAAGGAGGGAAGCCACATGATTTTAACTAATTACTGTTCTGTTTACAACTGTGGAATTCATATGCAATATTTTCTCAACATGATTGAGGTAATTATACTGAGGAAAAAAAAACAGAAAAAGAAATTTATTTGAAATGTCTTTCTCTTGTTAAAAGAAATATGAAGGAATTCAGCCCTGGAATTTCACTGAGCTTAATAGATAAGTGACATGGGTAAATCACACCTGTCGTTTTATAGATGAAAGGATTTGCCAGGATATGAATTGCAACTATAAATCTTCTGTGCATTAATAGGATACTAGACAGTGTTAGGTTCAGTTTTCTTAGCCATAATTTGTTGACAGTAATGGCCCTGATAATTAGCAGCAAGTTTTTATAATATTTAAGCAGCAAACTTCATGGGTCACTGCTTCTAAATCAAGCCATGAGGTTATTTGTGTTACCTTGTGTTGTCGAATCAGAAGGCTTGCACCTCATAAATCCCCCTGTACTCTTAACTGGTATTGACAAGACTCTGTTGCTGCATTACATGACTTCTGATTTATTTTGTATAGGAAATTCAGTACTTAGTCAGGAAGTATTGCAATACTGGAAATTCTCAGAGGGTGGCTTTATTGTATTAATAGAGCAATACAAACAGAGTTTAAATTGTCTATTGTCCAATAACCTGAAAAGAGGAGCCTAAAAGTGTACTAAATGTTTCTTTATACTACATTTGGAACAAAGCTTACTTTATTACTACAGTCTGACAGCTAGATCCTTCATTATGAAAGTTTCCCTTATAGCAGATCAGAATCAAGTCAGGCTATAAGAACACTTTCTTCACAATTTGCTATGCTGGGAACCACTTCTTCCTACACAGCCTCCTCATAGGGGATCATCCATATTGGCCTCAGAGAGAAAGAAGACACTTCCAAAGAGAAATTTCATTTATCTCTGATAAATATCTGTTACAAAATGAAGTAATCACTCTCTTAAAGCAACTGCTCTGTCTCTAAACTGGCCTGGGAAAACACTTCTTCACGCAATTTTTTCACACTGTTTACTCACTTTTGTGCCCCATCTAGATGCTAAATGGTATGCTCTCCAATAGGAGATGGTAAAATATGCCTGTGGCAGAGAATATTTCCCATTTCACTGTGAGGTGGACATGTTCATGGAGCAATTCTTGGCGTCTTTTGCATTTCCTGAAGCAAGAGGGAGACAAATGTATACCGTGTGCACCAGCAACAGTCCCCCTTTCACTTCCTTAAGGACTCTTTATCAATGTTACCCTTTGCTCCTTTACCTTATATTTTCACCCAACTATCCTGAGGACCTCCTATGACCTGGAGCCTCCTCACCTTCTGCTGGCTTATACCAGGGAAAGGAAGCTGCACAAGGAAAGGTAAACAGCCACAGGCTCTACTTCTGTCACCTTGTCCTGTCACATCTTCACGCATCACATCAGCAGCCAATGCTCACCCACTCCTTTGATTATATTTTCAAGTAGAAATGAGAGCTGTTGGAGCACTCCTCTTGGTGTTTGATGTTTCCGTGTCCTTATCACAGAATCACAGAATGGCCTGGGTTAGAAGGGACCTCAAGGATCATCAAGATCCAAACCCCCGCCACAGGCAGGGCCACCAACCTCCACATTTAATACTAGACCAGGTTGCCCAGGGCCCCATCCAACCCGGCCTTGAACACCTCCAGGGATGGGACATCCACAACCTCTCTGGGCAGCCTGTTCCAGCACCTCACCACTCTCATAATAAAGAGCTTCCCCCCTGACATCCAACCTAAATCTTCCCTCCTTCAACTTAAAACCATTTCCCCTTGTCCTGCTGTTATCTACCCTTTCAAAGAGTTGACTCCCCTCCTGTTTGTAGGCTCCCTTTAGGTACTGAAAGGCTGCAATTAGGTCACCTCGCAGCTTTCTTTTGTCCAGGCTGAACAAGCCCAGCTCTCTCATTAGCATCCTCCACCTGACCATCCGTTTTTGTCACATTCCTTTCTTTTTTATTTCTCATTTTCCTCACAATCATTCTGCTAGCTCCAGAACAACAAACAGAATGTGGGCATTGGGGAAGACTTTCTTTGGTCAGGCCCTGTACACAAGAAGAATAGATAGGAGAACTGGTTCTTCAACTGCCAATTTATGTTAAGGGAAGAACATATGATACATACGAACTCTCTCTTGGTGCTCTCCTTTTCTTTCCTCTGTTCTCCCTAAGTTTATAGGCCTTATTTACATATCTTTCTTTATATGCTAACATACCTTTCTGTATATGCCACCCTCAGTTCCTGTAATTTGACTTCTAAATGAGGAGCTAAATGGATTTAGTTAACTGCATATGGTACTGATAGCTCAGGTTTATATTTTTGCTGTTGTTGTTCAGATGGTATAGAGTTACAAACGAACATGGTATTCATTTTGGAGTCCTCCTATTTATTTTCAAAATATAAAAAGTGTCCTGTTCATTTTTTTTCCTTAACTGAATAATTATCTCCTAGCCTCTTCCCAAATTATTTTGACCACTTTTAG
Source organism: Pavo muticus (assembly GCA_016647715.1). Taxonomy (NCBI): domain Eukaryota; kingdom Metazoa; phylum Chordata; class Aves; order Galliformes; family Phasianidae; genus Pavo; species Pavo muticus. The sequence goes on from JACDJE010000404.1 coordinate 445,409, forward strand.
CTGTACAATCATAGTTCTATTGGTAGTGGTGGACTAACTTTCTTATGTAGTTATGATAAAATAATAAACAAAATAATTGCAAACATGATACACAAAATAATTCTGTGCCACTGACCTATTCCAATTTGCTTTTCAATCCATTCTTGCAAAAAGTCTTCTTTAGCTTCTTGTTGGTATTTGTTTTATTACTTTCAGTTTTTAAATTTCTTGCTTTATATCCTATTTATCTCAGTTTATTTGTGGCTGTATTTTGCCACATTTGCTCATTGTGAGTCCTTGTATTGAGTAAAATATTACTTCTCAGTCTTAGTAGTTTACTTCATTGGAGCACTCATGCCTGCATTCAGATACTTGCATTTTAAGATCTTGAACTGAAAGAAGATGGCTTACTAAATTTTTGTTGTTATATCAGTTTTCAGAACTGCAAGAAATAATTCCCTGGACAGTCTCATCTAGTGATTGGCAATGCTGCCCATGGCAGGGGGCTGGAACTCCATGATCTTTAAGGGCCCTTCCAACTAAATCATTTTACGATTCTATGATAATAGTATATTTAAAAACAAACAAACAAAACCAAACAATGTTCTGATCACAAAAAAAGGCCAGTAGAATCAGTCTATACCCTAATGGTGTAAAGAAAACAGATTAAAAACAAAACCATGATTTTTTCTCTCAGAAGTCAAAAATTCATGAAGCAATATACTGCATCTCCTGAAAGAGTTTAGGAATGGCTGCTTTCCTCTGGGGCATTGCAACTTCATACCACTTTCTTCCTCTGAGCTGTGCCTAAGTGGAATAATTGAACCGATAATTTGCAGTTACACTAGCGGGAATACAATTATAAAGATTCTCACTCCTAAAACACGTCTTTTTTTCATTTGATTTAGGCACTTAGGAGTCTAATTCCTATCGACTTTCAAATGTGATTTAGCCTCTTGTGCCAGATTTGTAAAGGTATTTAGGTTCCTAATTCCTGTAACCAATGGAAGATAGTAGCCTTTAAAAATCTGGCCCTGAGGTGCATAATTTCTATTGACTTTCCTAAGTGTCTAAGCCACTTTCAAACTTCTGAGGCACACAGGTGTTTTTGAAAAGTAACTAAATAGGGTATACCAGAACACCCTCTCCTGTTACAGAGTTAGTAGTCACTGCAGCTGCAGTGTGAATATTCTCAGCCTTTTATGGAGGGAGTTGACACTGCCTGCGGTTGGAGAGATGACACAGAAATAAGTGATTCATTGATTGGCTGCAATTACTATATAAGGCATGACTGCTAGACTTATCTTGCTTGCATACCATGGTCACTATTATTGCTATTGCAGCTAGTGGCATTCATGTAAGCAGCAACTTTTACCCTTGTCTACATAGGAATCAGAACTGGACTTTTAAGGCACCAGCTACAAAGTCCTTTGCTCTGGTAAATTAAGTTCTTTCATCAGCAGTTTATTTCTATGCAAAAAGTTATTAGCCTGCCTGAATGCTTGGTAAAAAAAAAACAACTGAACCTTTCTGAAGCACTGTGGAGATCTAGCTGAAAATAAAGAAATACAAAAAATAAATTTGCTACTTAAATTGATCACGCTTTGCAGCTAACAGAAGTACAAAGCACAGTGCCTGTGTGCATGTGCATGTGTGTGTCTCTTAAGTGTGGGCAGAACACTTGTGTTCCACAAAGTGTGGGCCATATGCTAGTTTTAGTGCATGCACTTCTATTGATTCAAGTGGATTTTCTGATTCATATCTGAGGAGGTCTGGGCTTCTTTATATGCAAATAAGAATAGATACTGTCCATTTTTTATACAAATTATGCCCAGATTGAGTCGGTATGCTTTGAAGCCATATGTGTTTTCAGGCATTGATGTACGGGCACATATTCTGTAATATGGCAGTAAGGATCTGTACAGAGAGGTGGTGTAGATGGAAGGTTAGGCTTAATAGGCTTAAACTGGGCCTATGTTAAATATTTTGTAATAAATGTGACTCTGAAAACTAAACAAAAATTTTGCATTTCAGACACATATTTCTCTGTTCTCAAATGGATAAAAAACAAACAAAAAAACAAAAAACAAAATTGCATGCACCAGAAAACAGCTGTGATTTTTATAATGAAATTTTGCAAGACAGTTAGCCTAAAATGTAGAATAATCAGTTTAAGTAATTTAAATTGGACAAGATGTTGTGGTTTTAAAGCAACTACTGCGCATTCTCAGAAGCCACTTGCCATTAGGATGTTTACTTTGCATTGAATACTGCAGGTTATAATATGCAATCTGTACTATTATTGCAACACAGCATGTCCATGTTCAAAGGAGCCATTACCTTAATGCTGCAAGGTAATGTATAATGAAACATAAAGGATGCTTATGGTGGAAAAGAGGTTACTAAGCTTGCTTTTTAACTGAAGAAAGTGCAACAGAATTCCTGTAGCTATTTTATATTATTCTGCATACATATTCATACATGTAAGAATGACACTTGGGAACAGCAAGAAAAATATACCTCCACGTTATAGAAAATATCAACATTATGAAGTCTGCAAACTCTGTGCATTCTAATAGAACATCCTTATAACTTTTTATGAATTTCCATGAAACGGGAGAAAAAATAAACATTAAAAAATTATCCCCAAATCAGGATAACAGGTATGCTACATTTCCTACACAAATCAGAGAACACAAAATACGTAGTTTATTTTAATGTTGTATTCTCATAATTTGTTATTCTGACTATACTGGGGCTGCCATATGTCCAGATTTTTCCCTGACATGTCATCTTTTTCCTCCCAGAAATGATGTCCAGGTGGAATTTGAGTATTTTTGACATTTTTTTGAGAATTCCAGATGCCTGGCAGCTTGGTTGAAGGAGCAGCAAAGACTTATTGGCTGCATATGGGCAGGTCAATGCATCTGATTTTCTGAGCATATTCAGGCCATCTGTATAGCTCAGGTGCAGCAAGCCCATTGCTTTCTGGAAGCACATACATGTATTTCTTCTGGGAAATCCTGCAGAGAAAGAAGGTAAGCCTGTAAATTACTCAAGCTGAAAGCATACTTCTATTTACAGGAAGTTGGAGAACTTCAGACTGAAGGACTCAGTTCCAGGTATTGCTCTGGTGTAATGCCATATTTTGGGGCTTTTCACCAAATAAGGTTGAAATTGTTATCTCCTGCAGTGTTGCCTCTGTAGTTCTATGGAAGTGCTTAAGATGTACAGTGTAGTGCAGAGCCAGAAATTTTGACCTGTGCAAAGCAGTGGATGGCCTTTTTAAGCTGACACATCACAAGGGCACAGGTTGGATAGCACCGTAGATCAGATGTGGCTGAGGACATAACCCTTAACTGTATGCCTGCACCCTCAATTGGTAATTCACTGTTTTGTTGGTTCACTGTACTAAGGCACTGTAGCAAAGACTGAATACAGTATAATTCCAGACCACTTCAGTATTTCATCACAACACTGTAGGACAATTCTTTATAAAATATAGCATCTTTCATCCCAAAAAAATCCAAGTCAGTTTACATACAAAGCTAGGAATTTTTATTCACTACTGACATCCTGTCCCAAATCTGGCCTGAACTTTAGCATTCCTGATTGTAGTGGGTTAAGTAAGTTAACACCAGCTTAACGCAACCTTTTAAACTTAGTGATTTAATAATGCATGGGGTCTTCAGCTCCAAAATTAGTAACAGATGTTGAGGTGGGATTCATTCCCAGTCCTGAGGAACACTTTGCTATACTTTCTTTGCTCCAAAAGTGATTGAGAATGCAGGCCAGGAAACATAGGTGTGCAGATTGCTTCTCGTGGGGAAAGAATTGTTCACGCAGAATCCCCTTAACCATTGCTGTGCCTCACTGTTTTCTAATGTGTAAATCTAAGCATGCTAAAATTAGGAATGAAAGAGATGACTTCAAGGAAAGTTATATACTTCAATATTTCTAGCTAATTCTGTGTCAGTACCATACATTTTTAGTACAGCCATAGCATTCAAAGAAATGTTTTAGCACATTGCTGTAAATAAATCATTTTTTAAGAATTAGCTGGCTGTATGTCACAAATAAATTGGAGGGTAGAAGTTTTAGTTATTTTTCTTTTTGTAGAATTTCTCCAAAATACTTCATAGTAGCATGCAGTATAATTGTTACAGTTCAAAAGAATATTTTAAAATAATCAGCATTTGAGGAAAAAAAAATAAACATGAAATAAAAATTTGAACCTGTATATATGCAGAAAATCATTAATTTCTACCAAGAAAAGTCTGATATAATGTTATTTGACTTTCTACCCATCATTCTCTTCATGTTTTAGAATTAGTCTCTTTCCTCTGTTCTCCACTTGACTCACAGGTAGCCTTCGATCCCAAGAACATGTCATTCATTTTTGCTCCTTCCTCTTATCCACAAGCTCTCATTTTCATTTTGTTTTTCTCCTAATGATACAAACATGATTTAATCTACTCTCTCAATTAAAAAAAAAAAAAAAGAAAAAAGAAGAAAAATCAATCTCACTTTCTTCTGTTTTTGAGTTAATTAACTATTCCATTTATAAAATCTGTCCTAAGTTTTTCTCTAACTTATACTCTTTGTTTTCCAACTTCTCCTCCTATGCATAATAAAACAATTCTTAATAAAAATTCTCATTACTATTTTTGTTGTTTTTACCCTAGCCCTGTCATATCTTAATCTGTCAGTTCTGTTTGATAGTACTGACATTTCCTAAACTCTTGTCTCACTTACCTTCTTTGATACTTCCTGAATTGTTTTCTGCTCTAACCAGCCTTTCAGTAACTTTTTCAAAGAAAAATCTTCATTTTCTTGCAGCCTCAGCATCTACTGACTCTGTAAATCTACAAACTGTGTTCTAGATAACCCTCTTTTTCTCTTCCATTTTCTCTTCGCAAGTTATCTTATCTTAAAATGCAAACTGCTTTAGTTCTCTCTCTGCTATGGTAACTCACAGTATTACTTTGCCCAGAACTTTATTCTCCTGTACAATTCAAATATTGTTTCAACTCTCTGATATGTTCTTGAAGATACTGAAGTATTGAAGATATCTTGATGTCATCAGCTCAGACTCCATAAGGCTGAAATAAGATCTTGTTCTTCTCCCTAAAGATTACCTCTATTATTTCCTTTCTGTCGAAGAATGCAACCAACTTTCTATCTGACAATCAGATCTATCACTCAGCTGTCATAGAAACTGGTATTAACAATTAAAGCTGAGCAGTCATACATTAATACTTAATAAAGATGAATAGTTATTTCCATTTTTCAATTAGAATTTTCTCTAGATCTTTGTTTCCTGCCTGTCCCTAAGTATTTTTAATTATCTCTATACTTCTGTCCTATCTATTTCAACTGATTCTTGCCATCTGGCGTTTCTTAGTGCAATGTCCCTCTCTCAGGCCCTAAGATTCTTTCTTTTTCAGTTCATTCAAAATGGTTCTGTAAAGATCATTTTGATAGATTTGCACTTTGACCACCTCAGCCCATCCTTTTGTGTCTTCTTCTCGGCTTCCCTGTCTTTTTTGCACTGAACTCTGACTACCTGCTTACACATTCAAGGAAGAGTATTTGTGACTTATCTCAGACATTTTTGTTCTACTAAGTGCAATCAGTTAATTTTTCAGCTAGGGTCCTTTTTTTCTTTTTCTTTTTTAAGCTCACATTTGGAAAGGCATCCCTGTGAACATCTGCAAACCTAATTCAAAATCTTCCTTTAAATCTTAAAACTCCCCTTTTCCCTGATGCCTTTGAAACACTTCCTAACAGTCTGGCTTAGTGCTGAGCCAAGTGCCTGCATTTCTCACCAATATGCATTATTGTTTCCTTATATTCCTATCATAAAAGTCAGTTGTTCAAAGTGGTTAAAATTTCACAAAAGAATACATTCACTGTTTGGTGGAAGTGGTAAAAAGTGGGGAAAATATAATTTATTCGTATAGCAGAGGTTTTTAATAAAGCTTAACACCTATGTGAAGATCAGGCTTATTAAATATAAAGATTGTAGCAATGAAAAATCAATGAACCTAAACTAATAGAACAAAAGAAGGGTCCTGAATATTGAATAAAATAGTTTCAGATAGTATATTCCACCTTTAAACTCATTTTTCAGAACTTTGAAATGAAAATCTTTTCCTGTTGAATGGATTTAATATTGAGTCTGGGGGAAAAAAAAAACAAACAAACAACAGCAAACAAACAAAAAAAGACCCTATTATTGTTGAGGGTTTTTTTTTTGTTTTTTTTTTTTTTAATCATCATCAAGACTTTTCTGTTAAGAACTTGTGATCATCAGGATGTCCACTGTAAGGACCAGTGATCCACACCATTACAAAGACTGTTACCAGACAAAGCAAATGTTCATCCTCTTTCATCCATTCAGTGTATTTCTGTGTTTTCCTTATATTCTTATTGCCTCACTTCCCTTCATCAGCCTCTTCTGTTTTTCTATCCTGAGTGCAGTTGTAATGGCTGCAGAAGTGGAACAGCCCAGACATTTCAGCCTAGCCTCAGCAAGAGCAACAAGGGCTGGACCTGGCCAGATCGGTCACAAAATAAGCCAGAGTAGTTAGCAGATGTCTGGAACAAAAGCTGTGATGTTAGAAATGAATGACATTATTAAAAATACCTTCTGAAGACAGACCTCTTAAAGACCTACTAAAGTCAGTTTTTACTGTCTTTTACTGTTTATTGTCATTTATATATTTTTAAAACTGGAAAATAATATTTATTCCACTGATTAATTTATAATTCACCATCAGAGGTAACACTGTTACACCTTAAGAGAATACGGCTACATCACACTTGCTTCCTCTAGGTAGACTGGTCTTGTTCATATAGCACAACCCTTAGCCTGAAGTTCCTGTGGGTCTTACTTGGCCTGCCTTGAAATGAAGAGTGAAAAAGGCTATTCTTTTCTTTGTGTGTGTGCATATGTATTTTTTTGTTTTGTTTTGTTTTATTTTTGCGGGGGAAGATTTTTATTTCTGGTTCTAAGTACTTTCTTGCATCAGTAATTTTCTGGTGTAAATTAAGAGAGTTAGGTCTTTCCTAAACATTAGGTGTTTGTAGACTGGATTCTGTTAACATACTTGATCCTCTGAGGCACTCATTCATTTAAAATGAAACTAATGATTCCAGTAGGTATTATTTGCTATTCCTTGATTCTAGATTATAAACCATAGGTCTTTAGGGCTCAGATTTTCACTTATGATCATGTAATCCCTAACCATGGAGATCCTGCTCCATGATAGTAATTGTTACAAATAGCAGTTAATGCTAGCATCTGGGCTAGTTCACTCCTCTACAGGATTAATATTATTGTTATCGTGGGAAGAACTTCCAATTACAATCAGACCCCCTGTGTTTTGTTCTTTACAAACAGCTCCAAACCTCTCCACAGAGAGTCAATACCTTCTTCTCTGACAGAAAGGTCCCTCTGACTCCCCAGCAGTAGACACAGACACGTACACAAGGCGAAAGCTACAAAAGGACGAGCTGAAATAACTCTCTTGAGTGAAGGAGCCCCAGGTTAAGGAACAGGTGTTTCAAGGAATAAGGAGTTTAGGAATGGATGAAGAAGTTAGCACATTTCCGTGAAGAGAGCTTGCCCCCAGGCAGTCCTGTAACTCACTGTTGAAGGCTTTCTTAGGGACTAGCCATCTGTCTGCAGCTGACCTATACCCTGAATAAGTCAGTCTGCCACAGAGGCATGCCTATAGCAGTTGAGAGTTTGATAATATAACCCAAAATAAACTGTTGCATATGACTCATCATTACTCTTTGTCCATAGGAAAAGTAGAACTTTTCTTTCCAGACCACTATGAGCCTCCCAAATAGAAAATACCATACTAATTCTCTGTACTGCCAAAGGTGGGTAAGTCTATTAATCGTCTCTTGAAAATATTGTTATACTTTTGTATAACCTTATTTTATAGTTTTGGAGATAGTGTTAGAAAGTTTGTATAGTTATTGAATGATAATACAATCAAATTTCAGAGATAAATTAACAATATGTTCTACAACAAATAGTTCCTTTATGGCATCTGGTAGACGTTTCCTCTTGCTGTTTTCATTGTCCTATAAGAATGTATGTTTCTCAGTCATGGAACAGCATTTTTTTATGTCTCCTGGAATTGTTGCCCATTGTACAGATAATTAGCTGTTCATTGGACCACAGAAAGAACATAAAGGCAAGTCTAGGACCTGCTAGATGAGGAGAGACTCTATGCAAGAACCACCTCACTTTACTACTTGCGTAAAAGAGTACTTTTAGATAATCATCTAACTAAACTTCCTTCACCATCAGGAGAGAGAGATTTTCAGATCAAGTTGATTCTTAGATAGTTTTTAATCTACTTTTTTGTATTGTCGTTGACAGTAGAAGTATCCTAGAGGGTGGTTTTAACAAAATGCTTATGATTTAGTGTTCTGAAACTAAACCACATAAAACCCATTCTTACATCTTAGCTTATGCCTTGATGATGATTTCAATGCTATGCACAATGCAGAAGAATTATAATATGGGAAAATGGAACAAGAACAATGGATTGCCAATATCTGCACAATTTGTATTTCTATTCAAAGAGAAATAGCATTAAACTCTTGTCCTCATCTTGTCTCAGAGAAGGCTTCAGAAGTAGGATTGCCAGAATCAAATATTACCACCTATGCTACGTGCCACTGTGGGACTTCCTTGCTTTTCTAAATAGTGCTCGTACACACAAGCAACCAAAAGAAAAAATAAGGACAGGAAAGCTGAACTAGACAATTTAAGTGTCTCTTTTCTCATATTTTTTTTTCTCACATTTTTCCTTCTATTTTGTTCATTTTTTGTTTCAGTAAAAGTATTTGTCAAACTTAATCCAAGTTCAAATATTTTTCAGTGCCCTAAGGTTTTAGTTTTTGGTTCGAAAAATAATCCACTAAAATACTTTCACCTAGCTCTGAAATTAAGTCTGCCAAATATTGCTAAAAGAAGACCAAAAATATTGTCTGCCTTGGAGATATTCCACTATTCCCTGAAAACGTAGAGATTAAATCTAAGACTATATCTCTCTTCCACACCACTCAGTAAAAATTATTTCCCATTATTTTTATGCAAACTAGTAGTGTTTTGATGGTTTGTACTCTTTCTTGCCTTTTGAACTGTAAGACCTTTAAAATCCTTCTTGTCCATGAAAGAGCTTAGATATTTCATATGGTTTCTTCCCTGGGTGAAAAACATGCTGGTGTTACAGATGAACTAAAATGCTGGGAAATGCTAATAGAGAGTGTAATCTGAACAACAGTCAATTTGATCATTCTCAGGAGAGGCCGTCTGTGCTCTGATATGTGCTCAATGGCCATTAGCTCAGTCATCCCAAATTTGGAATATCTTCAAAACTGTAGGCCGCAATCCTAATGTTCTCATAATCCTGCCATAATCCGTCACAGTTAATTATAATAACTTTCTCAATTTCTTGCCATATTGTTCACTGTTTCTGTAAGAGAAGATTTCCAAAGAACACTCTTACTGAATTTCGAACATACTCAATCCTTTTTATTTTATTGCATCCCTCTTAGTCCATTCATTTAATGATACAGTCACATTACAATCAGTAGATAACAATTTTTGTTTGACTTCCTCTTTACCTTCTTTTGTAAAACTCAGTTAAACAGTTTTCCTTTCGTAGCTGAGAACCCTGTGCAATGACATGGCTGAAGTTAAAACTAGTTGAAAGGGAGTGCGAGCTTTTGTTGGGATCTGGCTGTAAGTCATTGCTTAGTGGAAGGCAAAAAAGTGTTCCTACTTTTTCCACAAGGCAAGGAACTTTAAAGAGGAATGACAGCAAAAACTATTGGAAGATTAATGAGGATCCCCGCAGCCTGGTCTTTTATGGATCACCAGCTTTTCTTTCATCAGCTATATTTACTCAGCAAGTAAATCTGCTGCTAAAAAATATGAAAAGCTCTTCCACAAGCCTGCTTAAAGGTAAGAGACCCTAAACAAAAGAGTTAACAGCATTCTACCGACAAAGAAAGCCCCGAGGGCGGGGAGGGTGGAAAAACCCTTAGGGAAACCTTCGTTTTTCCTGTCAATTAGTCAGTTTGCTATTCACTGCCATGCAGCTCCTGAACTATCCTTTCTCAGAAGTGGAAAGAAAGCAACACAGGGTGGTTAATCATATTACTGCATTGATCTTTTATTAAGCAATATGCTGAACCTCTTGGATTGTTATTAAAACTAAAATGCATTTATAGCATACAGCATGTAAATCTAGTCTTTTGGATCAAAGTGTCTCCTGGCGCTGTCACATACTAATGAGGGCAGTCGAGCCTAGCAAACTTTACATTTATCAGGGGAAACAAAACTGTGTATATTATACATTTTTAATCATTTGTCTCAGTCCTGATGTTATCTCATAATAAATTACATTTGTAACTTATTATAGCAAATGCAATTTGTAATGGTACAAAATAGTCCATGGAAATAGCATTCTATTGACAGAATTTTCTCGTGCATTTTTGCTGTTCTCTATGGCATGGTGGTGATTCACACTCTATTAAAAATAATCATTCAAAACAATCTGCTCCTATTTCATGCCAAAAGATCTTTCCTGTTCTCTGCTTATCAGCAGTGATACTCCCTAACACGAGAACAGCTCTCTAATCACTGAAGATCAAGACCTGCAGCTAAATTAGGCTGGTATCAAAGTTTTAGGAGAAATCTAGTTCTGTTGCTACATCTTTACTCAGAAACAAAGCAGGACCAGGGCATGGCTTTAAGCAGGGAGCTGTGACCATCTATGCTCTGTACCATACACACTTAATTGCCAGTGAGGGCTCTGGGATGGCCCAGGGCCAGCACTTACTAAGGCTACACAGGAATGAAGCAGTTGGGACTGTTTTGGGGAAGTCTGTAAGGCCGCTGTTTCAGGAGGACACATAATGTGTTATGCTACTCGATTTCAGGAGCAGATCATTTCTCTTTGACAGAAAATAATATCCAACCATTAAAATCTTTTTTTTTCCTTTTGAGATTTCCTACAGAAAATATGATAAAACTGAAAATATGAAAGTTGCTTTGAAATATTTTTTAAAATAAAACTCATCAGTATAAACCAAAGCTTAATCTTCATGCACATCCACCAGTAAGGTGCCCTGGGAGACTGAAAAGTGTCAGGTTCTCTATGAATGCACCATCACAACATACAAAAACTATGTTTATGTCAAGGTCCCATGGTCTTTTAGAGAGGACCCACTATGATACTAGGATAAAATCATATAAAGTGAGGTAATCAAGCCAGCAGAGCTTATACCATAACACTTTCATTATTACATAGCTGAATGAGACATATGGAAAAGCTGTGCAATCTGAATTGTTGTTGTCTTTTTGTTATACAAAACATGCAACAGAAGGCACAGAGAATCTTCAGTATTTTCTTCAAAGGCACAACAGAGCTTCTCTCTCTTCCTTCTATTTTTTATACTGCCTTCAGCCTGCACTGTACAGAACTGCATGCCTATATATACAAGTGTGTATGTGAGAGAAGAGTGGTAAATCAAGAACAGCCAGCTAGTTATGCATCAAATCCAGCTGCAATCAGACATTCTCCAAAGTTGATATCATACTTTCCTACCATCCCGGGCTACCCTATAGGGCTGTTCTCATTCCAGTTTTGCTCCTAACTTTAGTCTATTCGTATGCAAGAAATTCTTTAACATATGTTCATAGATGCTTTTAGTTTGAGGCAACAAGACTGAGAAACATTACAGGCACAGATTCAAACAAACAACACAGCAGAAACTTACACTGCCAGGCTAGGGACAGCACAGTCAATTGTGGTCAAATCTGCAAAATCTTTTTTTTTTNTTTTCCCCTTCTTCCTCCTGTTTAAATTGCCTCATTGTTAGCGGGTTGCCCTCGCTCCGTGCTACACACGACGGGCGGAATATAAGAAAAGCAGCCGCCCTTGGCCCCCAAATGAATACCGATGTACTATTGATCAGTTCTTAGCGATTGCAGAAAAGCACAGATAGTGGAGTAAGGAGAAACAGAGCCACACGGGCGGGAGCCCGAGCGATGGCAGTCCCGAGGAAGTTGACTTCTGGCAGAGCGCTGACTCAGGTGCGCCTCGCGCCGAAGTTCCCCTGCAGGCAGCAGCACTCGGGGCCGCGAGCGGGCAACGCACCAGGACCCCCTTCGCTCCCTGTCCCGGCGCGCACACGGAGCCGAAGGGACTGACGGGCTGCCTATCTCACTCGTAGGGCCGAGCGCGCCAGGCAGGCGCGCGAAGCAGAAAGAGTCTGCGGAGCGACTCCGCACACCGACCCCACTTCATCCCACCACCTCCCCCACGCTCATCCCGCGGGCAGCCCAGCACCGCCGGCAACCCGATACCGCCGCTCGCTCATTGGCCGAGTACACCGACCCCGCCCCTCCACCCCCAGCCACTCAATCGGCAGCTCGGCCCGCCGGGCCGCGGAAACTCGTCGCTGGTTGGTTAAGAGGATCTGTCAGTCAGGTTGAGGGACGGGCCGCCGAGGCGCAGCGGTCCCGCCCCCCAGCCCTTATTGATATTATCGGAGCGCGGCGCGGGCGGCTGGGCTGCAGTCGGGGCTCACGGGCGGGCGGCCCGGTGCGGGAGCCGGAGCTGAGCAGCAGCACGGTGGAGGAGGCGGGAGAAGGAGCAGGAGGAGGAGAAAGAGAAAGGCAGCTGGGAGGGAGGGAGCGCCGGGCCGGGGACTCGCAGAGCAAATTCACCACCGTCTTCTCGCACCCACCAAGCGGCGGCGGCGGCGGCGTCTAGAAATAGGGAGCGAGAAAGATAACATTTCCCCGCTCCTGCACCATGGTTTTGCGAAGTCGGCTCCCTCCTTGGATTATGTTGTGCTCCGTCTGGCTGCTCCGCTTTGCACACACGGGGGAGGCACAGGCTGCGAAAGAAGGTAAAGGCGTGCGGAAAACTAAACTTTGGGCTTATTTATTGCTTTTCGCAACGAGAGGCTCAGCGGAGGGAGCCGCGAGCTGCGTGTCAGCCCCGCGTTACGTTTATTTTTTGTATGTGCATTTTCTTGAGACTAGGAGAGAAACGAGTAGGAATTCTGTGCGTGAATGTGTGTATGAGTAAGAGACCGGTACAACCGCTTTCGCTGCGGGCAGTGAGCTCCGAGAGGCAATTGCACGTGATGGGAAGGGGAGACAACCCTCGGCCCGGGGCTCCGCGCAGAGCTCTTCCGCAGCCTCAGCCCTCTGGGACGGGACGTTGCGGGACCGCTTCCCGCCGGGGCGCTGCGGCGCTCCGGGGCCGCGCGCGGAGCGTGAGAAGCGGCAGCGGAGTGCGGTGCGCTCCTCCCGGGGGTGCGTCCTGGCGTCGGGTGTTCGCAGCGCGTGTGCTTATCCCCGGCATCGCTGGGCAGAGGGGGAAGGTTTGGGGCTGAGTGCCTGACACCATCTGCATATCGCAGCGGGGTTTCCCTACTGCCATCAATCCAATGCTGTCGTATCGGTGTAAGGCGAAGCCCGGACGTCTGTTTTCCTGCCCATCCCATCCCGCGCGCAGTTTGCTGTCGGAGAGCGATGGAGGTGTATGAAATCCATTCCCGAAGTCCGTCTGGGAGATCTCTTTTCCTATGCTGGGAAAATCCGGGATCGTTTAAAAGAGCGCCCTAGTCGCGTTTGACAGTCAGAGNTCAAATGACCTTTTTGATATCATTTGCAGGTGAGTCATTAAGCAACTGCAATACCTAGGGAAGGAATACCGTTCAGTAATTCCTCTTCATTTCCGCTGATTAGGCTATTGGTTAACAACACTTGGCAAACATTTGGGTATGTTATGACTAATGAATCACTGATTACTTTTGTTAGAGTTTGGGTGGATCAATAATTTTCAGGCTAGAAGTGATGTGTGTGAGCTCCAGGCAAGTTATGATGTTATTTCTATTAGTCAATATTGTCAGTAACTCATTGGTTACCTAAGTCCCACACTATTGATTCTACTCCATGACAGAAACAGTAGAAAAAACAGAATAAAGGGAAAAAATTCTGTCTTTGCAAACGCTTACACATATTAAAATGTATGGAACCCTGGAAACCAGCAAGGATCTGCACAACTAACCTCTGTATTTTTCACTAATCAGATCTTCCAGTCTCAGAAAACACCAGCAATCATAAGTTAGTGCATTTACCTGAGAATGTTTATGAAATGAAGGAAATGTCCAGTAAATTTATTTCTTCAATAAAATCATTTTTTTAAAATATCATGAGAAGAAGAGTATACTAGCTAAAGAAAATTATGTTAATTATTTATTGGTCTGTTCTCTTGACTTCACTTTTCTACCATTTCAGCTGCTTTCACCATTTTTCACTTTAGTTTATATATTCTCAGATTAATCATATTTTAGTTTCTATTGCTTTCTGCATGGCTAGTGTTGTATCAAGACAATTAAATACCAAATAAGTTAAAAAAAAAAAAAAGACATATTTACTCTCCAGCTATAGAGAATATTAAGTATGTCAGTCACAGAAAGTTTAATTCCTTTTTATCCACAATGTTGAGCATCATCTCGCTAACTGAATCAAGTTTATCAGAAGAATCTTTAGCTGTTAGAAATACTGTTTCTTAAATAAGGTAAAACACAAGATCAATCATATTGTTATTTATATCTTCTGTCTTCTAGAAAAACAATAGGTTTGTAACTTTCAGTGAAACAATAATAATGCCATCAATAATAATGCTATAAAAAGCCACTCAAATTTTTAATACCTGAAAGTTGTTCATCACAAAAGTTATTCCTTTAGAGGGAACAGCATATTCATATGCCTTCTAGTAAGCTGACAAATTCCTGAATAAGCAGAAATTGAGTTTTACTTTAGTGTTGTGTTTTTTTTTTACCTCAGTGTTTTATGCTGAATCTTTATTATATCTTCTAGTTTATGTTTTCTTCTCTCTCCTTCACAAGTTGTATTTTTAATATTTTCCTTGTATGAGCATTCTCCTTTTTTTTTTTCCTTACCTATTCAAATCTAGTTTCTTGGTAATCCAGTTTGAATTTTGGCTCTTGGGATTCTATTTATCACCAGACAGCCAAGCTTGCCAAACAACAGGAAGCAAGGGGTATGTTTAGTGGAAGCACGTGCCGTATTGTTGTACTCATAAATCACATGAGGAAGATGAAAAGGCCAGTCTCTTTTTCAGTCACTGAAAGGACTCTCTGGTTCACTTGCAGTATTCGGTAGGTTCATTTACAGGTTCATTTGGTATACCAGGTGGTAGGCAGTGATGTTTAACATGTGTCCATTACAAGACTACTATGAAAAGAACACAAATTTTCACGAGTAGTGGCTGAAAGATTGTCTTTATTCTTCTGGTGTGAAAGCATGCACAGAACAGACGGAGTAATACATTATCTCTCCTCAAATTGTCTTTTCTTGCATGGTAATTTAACCAGGAATTTGTTTTAACATTTATATCATGTGCAGATTTCAGAGTATGTCTATGTGCTGGTTGTTCAAGTTACCAGCTCCACACATAACATGAACTTTATCAACCTGGAGTTCTGTCTCTCTGAAACTGTTTCTCCCATTTTGTACTAGCAAACTTCACCTTGATCTCACATTTCTATTCAGTCCAAACCACCCTATAGCCATCTTCTCAGTTTGTGTGGTGTCAAAGTCTATGTCTGTATTAGTAAATAAAGCAGTATTGTGGAAATTTGTAAACACTGATTATTTATACTGATAGAGCAATATAATCTAGCCAGGATCAGCTAGAACTTTCCTGAAAATTTGTGGGCATGAGAAGATGGAATTTCCAATGGACAACCTTGATTTGGTGGTTCAGCCAGATGAGGGATAAGATAAAGAATCTCCTCTGCCAGATGGCTGGTTCCAGACCACAGTCACAAGCACAACTTGCTAAAACAGACTTGACTGAAGCGGCAAAGAAAACTATGGCAGAGCTGTAATCACCATACAGTGTTCTTTGTATGTTGTACATAGTCCAGCCTCATGGACAGGGAAATTCTAGTTCAAATCAGTAGTAAAGAGCTACTGGATAACATCTAACATCCTTCAGCAGCAAGTACATACTCAAAACATGGGTCTGGTCTTCCTCAAGATGTACTTAAGGAATTCTCATTGTCTGCCAGAAAATTCAAAAGCCCAACAGAACATCTGCCTTCCTGAGTCATAATACTGAGAATCTACAGCACTTCTGAGCTTTATACTTGTTGGACTTCCCAGCGGTACTTATTCTGTGCCATAAGTAATAACTTCAACATTCGAATTGGACACAAATTTATAAGAAAAAGAGAAGAAAGAAAAAGGTGTAATTAAATCATTAAGAACTGCTAACTTCAGATAAGATCGTAAGTTCTGTAGAAATCGTAGAGACTCTGCTGGCAACTCCTGCGCAATCCCAGTGACAGAACATCTTCTGGGCTGGCATAAATTCTGGTGAGATGGAAAACAGGTGTCAAATCCCTGATTAGTAACAAAATTTGAAGAAATGACCTGTAGGAGTTGGCTGAGCAGAGAACTTCAGCAGCCCTGCTACAAGCTGACCTAACATTAAAATAAGTGATCCTTTCAGGGATGAATGAAAAACAATGTGTGTGTTAGACTCTCTTTACAACACTGAATAATCATTCCCCCAATCTATTAAAGTCTCCTTGTTTAAAGTTACATACACACTCACAAAGTCCTTCCAAACTTCACACTTATGGATTTTCTTATGGTTTTGTGAGGAAAAGATGATCCCAGGCAAATACCACATTTGAGCCCAGGCTTAAATTTTATAGCTTACCAATATAGATATGAAATATATGTTTGTAATGGAAATACTGACATAGCTTTAGCAATACTGTTGTATAATAATAAAATTTGTCATTTATGATTAGTTGTCCTTAATGGGCAGCTTTAAAACATCTATTCTGAAAGCACTGTCTTTCCACGTGCCTTAGAGCCATATCATAAAAATAAGTTGCCCAATTTTGTCAAATACCAGAGATGTTCTGCTTATTTATCCTTAACAATGATCTAAGCTTCTGACGTATAATAATTTCCTGCGTGTCACTTCAACCAAAATGATTTGAATGAAAAACTACCAAAACAGATTTGGGAAAACTGCAGTTTTTAATAATGTATTTCCAATTGTGATATTATTTTAAAATCTATAGAATGCAAGTGGGTTTAAAATAGATAAGTGCCTAAATACAAGATTAAAACAAGAATACAAAACAAAACAAAAAAACTGTTTAGCTGAAGACTATTTTAAAAATGTTTCATTCTAAATGTTTCAGTGAGTACATTAATACCACTTTGTGAATGCAGTTGGTTTACTCTAGTGTAATTGAATTTGCTTGTTAATCTGTTTCCAAAAGGTGTTTAGAGATACAGCTGTATAAGCAAATGGAATCTTTCAAAAATGAATATTGATGAAGATTCAGATTTCCTTATTCCCAAAGGAATGTTCAAATTTTACTCTAAATCTTTAAAAAGATTTTTTATCTTGTTGTTGTGTATGTTAGTGATGCAGGCTGATTATTAATCAATGTTAAACAATGTAATTACAGCTGGTTTTATTCTTACCAGATAACACAGATTAATAAATGACCTGCAACTAGTGATGTGTATAGAAAGGGTAATGAATTCCTTCCATCAGCACATTAATTTATTAGTAATAAACAAAGAGTATGATGGATTAGAAGAATTTGTAGTGTTTCTGAATATTGCAACAAAATTTCCAGATGAAAGCATTTAATCATGCAGTTTTCATTCATTTATTTCAGTTTGTGTGCTGTACTGTGCTGGGATTTGCCATTCTGAGCTGCATTAACCAGTCATTTAAAGCTAGGTTTCCACAGTTTTGCATTACTATGCATTGTTTCAGCTAATACTTCTACACACCGATTTTGCCCATCAATGAATGTGGTGTAACTTTGAAGTGAACTACCTAAATTCATTCCATACAGCAAAACAGCTTAATGAAGGTGAGTAAGGCACTGGCGAATTAGTCCTGTCTCTAAACTGGCCACAACAGCATGAAATTCCTTTTGAAAAAGACATGCAATTGCAGGTAGAAAGAAGCAGTTACTGAAACAGCCTGATTAATGTGACCTAACTGTCAGTTAAGTAGGGTTATCAAGCGCATCTGCATGCTAGAGAGACATAACTGCTAAAGCCATAAGCAAGTGTCATTTTTAAATAATCTTGGTTTTTTAGCCTCCTTATGAACTTTTCTGGATTTCCATCATTTGGTTACAGACAGACACCTTTTGAAATCAAAGTTACATTTGAAAAGAGATGAGAAAAGCCTTCCTGAGAATTGGATAATTCCCAAAGAATAGCAAAACTGAAAGAGAGAAAAGAAGGAAAGTCACGGATGACACACCATACCCAATGGCAACAACATAAATTATTTCAGACAGCAACAAAACCATTAGGTGGCGGTCATAGTCACCTTACACACTTTGCAGTGCTTCCAGCACAGCAAGCAGCCTCCCCCTTTGGTGGCTGTACCCCTGCTCCTCCCCTTCCTTGAGCTGCCCCCTCCTCAGCTCAGCAGAGAGGTCAGGAGCAAGGTGAGCTGCACTCCTACCCTTTCTCATACCTCTCATTTCCATCTTGAAACTGAGCCATAATAGTGAGCATGTGGAGTAGTGTAGACCTCCTGTGTCCTTAGATGAGACAGGGTGCTGTATGGGAACAGG
This sequence comes from Pavo muticus, assembly GCA_016647715.1. Classification (NCBI taxonomy): domain Eukaryota; kingdom Metazoa; phylum Chordata; class Aves; order Galliformes; family Phasianidae; genus Pavo; species Pavo muticus. The sequence continues at coordinate 464,102 of JACDJE010000404.1, forward strand.
CAGTACTGTGCCTCAACAAGGATGGGCAGAAGACAGTTCTGACATCCCCATCCCTCTCCAGGTTACTGTCTCAGCAGTATAGCAGATGTCCTGGGAACAAGTCCCAGCCTCCTGGCAACATTAGAGTGGTGGGAAAGTGAGAAGCTGGTGAGAGAAGAGGTGGAGAGAGGGCCCCCCATTCCCACAGAATCCTGCAGAAATCTGGTTTAAAAAAGAAAAAATCTAGTATTAACCAGATGCTTGATATTATATATTCCTTTTAAATGATTACAGTTTGAAAGATTGAAATGGTATAATTTACCATTAACAGATGCATAGAGCGTTCACATCAGGTAAAGGCTCAGGCCCAGCGCGCTTTGTAATCTGAAGCGTCTGCAGAGGGATATTAGAAGAGCTCCAAACCTACAGTGCTTTGACCAGCATCCAGCCCTATTGCGTAAATGCTTCTAAATTCTGCACTGACTTCTGTGAGAATTTCATACATGGAGTGGTTGCAGGAGTAACTATCAAAGTGACACAGTGACAGAAGCACATCCAAGGGGAATCTGAGGGCATGTCTAAAGGGAATCTGCAAGCAAAAATCACTGGGACTATGTGAACTATGTCTAAAAATATGCTTAGATTTCAGTAGGTTAGAATATGCTGTAATGAATTATGTAACTGGCGTGAATTCTTGCCAAAAAGCCCCAACTAGCATAATGTTGTTGCAATTATGGCAATTCACAGGAGATAAGGAACTGGCCCTCTGTACACAGTATTGCATGCATGAAACTATATTATCTCTACTTTGTATTTATCTAAGACTATTGAATTTATGAGGAAATTATGTATGCAGACACATACATATGCATATTTTACAAATAAATGTACTGAAAAGTCTCAGCCTGAAAAGATACAGTTGCATACTTGTTTTGAAAGAAAACGATCTTAATCTCTCAGTGAATCCAAATTCAGATGTGGCTCTTGCCAGCTGACAGCAGTTACTCACAGGTACAGTAGAGGCAGTGCAGACTTAAAGCTATGTACTGATTTCAGCTGGAAGGAATGTGACAAACTATGCCATTTTCCTGAGCCTGATTAGGCATCTAAAATCCAGCTTAATTATGCTACAGCTGGTCATATTCAAGGCACTTTATATGGCAGGACAATGGGGCTGGACTGGAGTCTTGAAATCATTGTTTCTGCATGAGAGAGGAAATCCTTTGCGTGGGCTTGCTAGAAGACAGCCTTCAGTGCAAATTGAAGCAAGGGACAAAGCTGGAGGCAGGAGGAGTGGGTTGAGACCGGGCTGAGAAGGCAGAGATTGAAACAGGTGCTGTAGGACATCGGGCAGCCTTAGGAGTGTTCCATCATTTATCCAGGCCCCAGAGCACTCTCAGATACACAGAGGGCACTTCCAGCTCACAGAATCAGAGGGACAGGAAGGTGACAGTGCTCTCTCAGGCTCCAGTGCCCCTTGGCTGTAAATCGTGTAGAGGCTCACTACAGGGTGGTTTGCACAGCATCATTCATTGAGAGCTCCGTGCCCTTTTTGGGAAAAACAAAACTCCCACTATCCATATGGGATGATTAGGAAGAAGTATATGTTAACACCTCAGAAGGAAAATGTAGTGTGGTTTCTTTGTTTCTTTGTTATTACATTTTTTTTTTTTTTCTCCCAGAATTCAGGAAGCTGATTCTGCTGAGATGTCCTTGGCAGATGCCCTGATCTGGAAGACTTCTTTGACTCTCTTTTTTATTATTTTCCTCAACACTAGAAGTTCAGTTAGGCAAGTTGCTTTGTTTCTATGGGGGCTACTACTGTAACACGGTAATTATGGAATTTTGCTTGGTAGTTTGTGTACTAATGAAATATGTGGAAAAAAATACAAAATCATATTGCCTCACAGACAGCATAAGTCTGAATTTTATGTTTCAGTCTGACAGCTATGCTCATTCATTTGCTTTCATGTAATGTTATTTGAATACTTGGTTATTTGTAAATGGAATAAAGAACAAAATTAAAAAGCAAAGGGATGTCAAAGATGCTGTTAATTTATATATTTGTTTATATATTTGCTTATATTTTAATGATTTGGATAATGTAATTAAAAAGAGTAAAAATAAAAATTTAAAATAAAATGGTACAAGACAGTTTGTTGAATCTCTCCAAAGACAACTGTTATGACCTAAATAAATTCAGAGTGCAAGGTAGACATCTGTCAAGAATTATTCTGGCTATGAGATGGAAAACAAAGTGCACTAACAAAGAAATGGTTGATTTCAACATAAAAACAAGTAAATTATAGGATGCTCCAAGATCTGTACTAGAAGTAGCAAAGCTTAATATATTTATTATCTTTTGTAGAGGTGGTAGCTAGTGATATGGCAAAATATTTTTCAGATTAGTCAGGATTAGGAAAGGTTATGCAGTAGATTGGAAGCCCTACCTCCAAGCCGCTAGGCACTACAATGACAGACGAATTACTACAGACAGCTGCCATGTTATTCACTAGAAAGAAGAAGATAAGTTAAAAAANCATTTGGGGTTTTTCCCCTCTCAACCGGATATGTCAATATTTTCATCAAACAACTGGCACGCAGTAAAATCCCACTCCGAGCCTGAGACTGAAGCTTTAAAAAATAATAATAATAAAAAAATCCCTCAATTAAAATGTCCTCTGCCCTTAACCAGAAGAGAGAGATGGCGAGGTCAGAGAGGGAACAGGGAGAAAGCCTTTAGCGAAATTTCCGAAGCTGACGCGGAGGGGCAGGGATGCACCGAGACCCCCACGCGGGGGGCGGTCATGTATGGCCGTGTGAGCAGGGAGGGTGCGGGCTCCGGGGCTGCGGCGGCGCCTCCGGGCGTCGGTCCGCTCCGTGTTCGTGTGCGGATGGGGATATGTATGCATACATATACGTGTGTGCGTGTGTAATGGGTGTGCGCTTGGGGAAAATCAGTGCAGCCAAAGGAGGGTCAGGAGGGGGCGAGCGGCGGACAGGGATTAATAGCGGCTACCTGCTGCGGGCTCGGAAACTCCCGCAGAAGAAAGAGCGAGGAGTGAGCGGCGGGGAAGGAACTTTGCAGCCTCGCCCCCCACCTTGCCCGAGGGCTGTCCGCGGCTCAGCCCCGCGTGCTCCCACCGCTCCCCTCCGGGCGCGGAAGAGCGCTGCAGAGGGCGAGGCGGAAAAGTTTTCCGAGTTCCCTTTCTGCAGCTAAACAAAAGACGCGGAGAGATGCTAGAGAGGAGCGGGGCGGGGGCTGCCCAGCCCTCCGGGAGAGGGACTGACGGCTTTCCCTGCAGAGCCCTCCGCCAGCGCGGGTCTCCCCTCAGAGCCTCCCATCCCCCGCTGCGAGCCCTCGGGGCTCGGCACGGCTCCGCCGCCCCTGCAGCTGCCCCACAGCCCGGCGGCGGGGCGGAGACCGCGGTACCGTTCCTCCAAGTTGAGGCGCGGCCGCTTGCGCGCAGCTCCCGGAGCGTGTGCGCGGCCTTGGCTCCCCGCTGAGACCGTTCCTCGGAGCTCGCACCCGCGGGTTTTCCGCCTCCTTTCGGTTTCTGGAGCGTGCGCGTCCGCGGTGCGCATCCCGCGCAGCCGCTGGAGGGGTGCGCGGAGCCGCCCCGCCGCTCATAGCTCTGCGAGCCCCAAGAGCGGAGCCGGCGCTGCCCCCAGGCTGCGGGACGCGCAGCAGCTGCCCGCCGGGCAGACTCTGCCCGGTAACTTTCGGTGTAACGAGGAAACGCAACGCTTTTCCTTGCTGGGGGTATTTGCAGAGCAGGGCGTTTCACTTATTATAGTTTTTTTTTCTTTTGTTTGTTTGTTTTCTTTGTTGTCTTTTTTTCTGGGATGTGCCCGTTGCTATGTGCTGGTGAACTGCTCCCAGATAAAAAGTATAATGAATTGCAGCCGTGGGATATTGTGCTGGTGCTGAAAAGGTTAAGTCATGGTACCTTTTTTCTTTTTTCTTTTTTTTTTTTTTCNAAAAACCCCACCTCGTAATCCCATCAGTTAACAATGCTTACTGCTTACAGATCAAATCACCTCCTCAAAAAAAGATGTACTAAACGATAAATAAAGGATTTCTTGAAAATGAAGTGTTTCCTATCTGAAGGAGCTTTAAAGATACTTAGTGCTTACATAGGAGTCACTCTCATTCAGCTTGAGTAGCACTGAACTCTCACCTAGATCAATGCAACCACTTACAGGAGGAAATCATTATCTGGATGGAGGCTTTAGACATATGACCATGATGAGATGACTTACAAGGAATAAAAATAATTTATAAAACTTTAATGGTGACTGTCTGATCCGAAAATATCCATTTTGTGGTGCACATTACCATGGGTACAGAGATAGCTAACATGGTTGCATGAGGGACAGGTGGGGTCCAGAGGCAGTTTTGCAGTGTTAGGGTTTATTTTTCAGACTGCATTTCCTGATTCAAGCAGGTGTTAGCTTGCCCTTTTGGGTCAATTATAACAAAACCTCTTTTTCTCTGTTATGCAATATAGCTTAATTTTACAGAGAATATGCATCAACCTCGCCTTCATATTAGAGGATTACTACTCTAGATAAACCAGAGTTGACTGTCTAAAGACAGTTGGTTAGGTATTTCTATTAACCTTTGTCACACCACAGTAAATACTAAAGAAATCACATCCTGAAAATACAGTTAGCAAATTCAAGCCAAAAATAAATGTGCTCTGAATAAAGCATTACTTAGCTGCAAAACTCACCATCATGTGAAATTCCACATTTGGAGGAGATAAAATACGTAACGTCTTGGGATTTAACAGACCCTTTAAGTATAACTACCTTGGAATAAACTACCACAAATCAGCATGCATGCTAACAGGTTATGGCTCACCTGTACTGGATAATGAGAGAGGTTTGAGGGGAGGGTAGATCTATGGATCAGGACAGAAGTGCCAGTGTACGGGCAGAGCAACTTGACTGAGTATGAGAACATGTGAACAATGGCAGAGGTTGACCTGCAGAGGGTTGTACTCCTAAGAGATGCAGTTCTTCAGTTCTTAAATTACTCCTTTTTAAGGAACAACTTCTCCCATGCACATTGGCACCTTTCCTGTCAGTGGTGAGGCTTCACATCACTGCACCTCCCAGATCTGGAGGTGAAAGTATGGGAACTCCTGCCATTGCAGTCTGTCGTTTATCTTCCAGCACTAAATAAGGGTTATAACATCTGTACTTTTATCCTTCCTCTCCTACCTCATAACACAGAAGGGAGACTGAGAGAAAAGACTTTTATTTTCTTTCCCCCCCCATTCGTGCTCTTTCACAGAACCACAAGGAGATTGAGACTGGCTGCAAGAGGATGCAATATCTGGCAACAGGAAATCTACTGGGTCTGATTTTCACCTCAGCTAGGCTGAAAGAGGAATCCAGGAATCCAGATGGAAGTGATCAGATATCTCTGGTACAAAGGAAGAACAGGAAGATACTGGCATCACTGGATCATATTTCTAGAGTTTATCTCCTTCTTACAACTAATTAACTAAAGTAAGAATTAGATATTCTTACGATCACTATTTTCAGCATGCAATTTATAATATGACAAACATCTAGAAAACTGAAACTTTGACTCTTACAGAATATTGAAGACAGCAACGTGCCTATATATATGGTAATTTCCTGTAGCACCTGGGCACAAAGGCATTCCTTTAGTTCATAGATGAGCAGTGGACTTTGTCTCCTTCCAGGATATCTCCAGATGCTATTATGGGATGATGACTCCAGCTTGCCCTGCTCAAGCTTCCCAGGGGAAGATCCACAACACAGTGAGATATACAAACAGACTCTGAAGTGTGATCAACAGAGGGACAGTGTGTGCTCCAAAGACTCGTGTGCCTCAGGAAAACAGTTTCCAAATTCAGATTTATCAGGGGAAGCAGTCTACAGGATCCAGATGCGGGATATTCTTGGACTCTGTACAACTCTGCTACTGTGCCTTGGGAAAGGCAGAGACATTTCATGCTCACATGTGTATTTAACATGAATTTAATTTGTATTTTTCTATAGAAAGTATTTCATTTCCGTTTAATGACAAGATGACACACCAGCTTTCCGCTATTTCTGAACAATGTTTTTCAAGTGTACTGAACATTCACAGATTTGAAAAACAGAATCTAAACATCTATTTAGCACATTGTATAATTTTAAGTCTCTTGAGATAAAATTTTTTCACTGAATTATTATTACCATTCTGGTGTATCTGAAGACCCTGAAGTATGAAGTTTTATAGCACTATTTTTGATTTGTTCTAAATGAAATAATTAAAATAATAGAATTACTGAAATTTCAGCTAAAGAAAGGACTTTTTATATGAGCATGCCTTTTCAACCAGATGATCCTAATTCACTACAATTTCTCTGTGAACTCGTAGCATGTATTTAATACATCAACTTCATTGCCATAATAGACTGATCTGACTCATAAACCCAGGAGAAGTTCTGAAGTTGACATCATAAGGAAAATCCACTTCTAGACAAGATTTGGAATGTAAGTGTCATTATGCATGGAACACTAAATGAGAAGTTTCACAGAATTATTTTTATGAACATATTACTTGAAAGTCAAATGTCATGATCCCATTGTAGTTTCGTATTAAAAATTCCACAAAAACTGTACAAAAACATGTGCTGCATAGTTCATGGAAAATCTTGTGCACAGATAAAGAATTTCTTAGATTACAACTACAAATAACAAAATTGGGGGTTTAAAAATATTTTTCTATTACTTAAGCCTAATTTCCACTTTCACCACTGTGAAACAAAGTTCAAATATTTTTGATCAGAACTTTTTTTAAGCCATTCTTGTATGAACAGACCCAGGATTCAATATCATTTCCACAGACCGTGCCTGGGGAAAACTTTCAACACCTTTGTGACGCTATTCAGAATTCACTTCAGTCCTGTACATGGTAGCCAAGAAAGAAAGTTAGTATAATGAAAAAAGGGAATTTGTGAATTTAAAACTTCATATAAGTTGTGATCATTCATTGTGTATGCTTGTATAGCCTTAGAATTCAGCCCATATTTCTCACATCACAATTTTTAATTGAGTTATGTGTTGGAGATAGTTAGCTATTAGTGGAGGGAATTTGGGTAAGTATCAAGCTAGTAGTGCAGCATCAGTATGAAGTCAGTGTCAAGAAAACTGTTCTAAGTACACACAAGATTAAAAAAAAGGCGGAATCTGGCCTACAGATTTTCAGTCAGGAAAAAACAAACAAACAAACAAACAAACAAAAAAACAAACCAACAGAACAAAGCAAAAGGCAACATTAGAATCTTTGATTTTGTTCTTTCAGTTAACCATTTACTCTGATGGTGTTTGAATTGTAACACAATGAGTTGAAAGAAGTTTCCTGATGCCTTTTTTTTCCCTTCCTCTCAGAGATTTTCATGCCAAAACCGAGGGTTATGGTCCATTTAGCTTGAGCATTTTGGTTTAGATGTAATGTTTTTCTTCTCTGTTTTTTGTTCACAAAAGATCTAACACTCAGCTGGACGAGATACAGCATGGGCTGTGCCATCCTAAAGAATACAGTGAAGGATTAGAAACACACACCACATAAGCAGAGGAAAAAGAAAAATCAAATTCACTGAAAGGACTGTCAAGTTCTGAGTCAATTTCACAAAGATTTCACAAGTAGGAAGCCAGATTTAAAAAAAAAAATTAAAAAAATCTGTAAAATGACTTCTCAATGTATCTGCATTGCTTTGGTGTAACTGTGAATGCATTCACAGACGGTTTTGGGAAGAAGTATACACAGTAAGTCATTTTTAGCTCAACTTATCATTATCAGGAAGATAGAGCATATAAAATGAGTTCATTGGGAAGAAAAATACACACTTAAAAAAATGTATTCTGTTATTTAATTTCTTTACAGACTCAGCAATGTAATAATAAATTCTTCGTGTGCTTAATATGTCTATGTAATTTTAAATATCCTTACACGAACACACACCCTCTACTCATAGTGGGTTGTACAATGTGGTAATATTTCTCCATAAATGCAGGTGAAGATGAAAATAAGTGTTCTAAAACTATATGGACGTGGATATATCATTACTGTTCATGTCCTTCTCCTGTCATCTTGCTCACTGTGTAAGATCCTGTGTTTTTATGAATAGTCATTCAAAGTCTCAATACAAATCACTTAAAAAAAAATCTGCAGGCTGAAAATTTTCTTTTTGGCATAATGGTCTTGTATTGAAATGCCTCCATTTAATGGCAGGAAATCATAGAGGGCTGACCAGGTCGTAGGCTTCCTAAACTTGCTTTAACCTCTGTTACTACATATGCCACAGGAAAACTAGTTTTAACTATGAAAACTTACAAAGAAAATACAAAATGCCTGTACAGAAGTATTCTTCAAAAATAATCTTTCTGACAGAATAGATGCAAACTCACTGCTTGTGCAGCTCCCCTTTCTGAGTGCATACGTATGAGGATGGGAATGTGAGACGAGAGGATGAGGGGATCAAGAGCATACACTTTGCTCATTGTGGTATCCCGCGTACGAAAAGAGCATTCTGAATGGAAGGCAAAAAAGTGCCACAGCCTAAGCAGCGAGTGGAAATTCTTTGGCAAATGGGAAGCACACGGTGCACTCTTAAGACTACCTCCACACCATACTCAGAAGTGAAGAGGAGAGCACAGAGAAAGTGCTCAAAGCCCAGAGAGTGTGGTGGCTGCTCTTCTGACAGTGCTGAGTGTATATTTTATAGATACGTGAAATTTTGATTTATCCACCTAAAGATTCCCAATGCAACTCCTTACTATTTATATTACCCTTCACAATTTACATTTCCATCTGTGTCGTATTTTCTGTACCAGCATCCCTGTTTGTGCAAGGACTGTTTCGGATTCTCGCATCATCTTGCTACTGAATCGCAATGACACCCCCTGCGCTTTGCCAGCCTCCACGACAATAACCAGTTACCCCATTCACACGGCAGCTGCCTCCACTCTAAGGACGTGGCACAGCCGTGCGGATCCCGTCCCGCGCCGTGCGGCCGCACGCCCGCCAGGTGCGCCCAGCCAGGTGCAGGCGGTGGGGAGCGGCCCAGCCCCGCTCGGCGCCGGTAGCGGTCCGGCGGAGCACAGCGCTCGGACGATGGCCCGCAGAAGTGATGCGCCGCGGCCCCGCGTGGGGATCGCAGAGTTGTGTCGGTGTGTGTCGGTTCCCTCTCACTGAAGGAGCAGTGGGGCAGGGGCACAGCACATCCTCGGGAGAAGCACTTCGGGCGCGGAGAGTGAGCGCTGACGGAAGGAATTTGGAAGTTTCTCTGCCTTTTTTTNAAAAGAAAAAAGAAGAAAAATCAATCTCACTTTCTTCTGTTTTTGAGTTAATTAACTATTCCATTTATAAAATCTGTCCTAAGTTTTTCTCTAACTTATACTCTTTGTTTTCCAACTTCTCCTCCTATGCATAATAAAACAATTCTTAATAAAAATTCTCATTACTATTTTTGTTGTTTTTACCCTAGCCCTGTCATATCTTAATCTGTCAGTTCTGTTTGATAGTACTGACATTTCCTAAACTCTTGTCTCACTTACCTTCTTTGATACTTCCTGAATTGTTTTCTGCTCTAACCAGCCTTTCAGTAACTTTTTCAAAGAAAAATCTTCATTTTCTTGCAGCCTCAGCATCTACTGACTCTGTAAATCTACAAACTGTGTTCTAGATAACCCTCTTTTTCTCTTCCATTTTCTCTTCGCAAGTTATCTTATCTTAAAATGCAAACTGCTTTAGTTCTCTCTCTGCTATGGTAACTCACAGTATTACTTTGCCCAGAACTTTATTCTCCTGTACAATTCAAATATTGTTTCAACTCTCTGATATGTTCTTGAAGATACTGAAGTATTGAAGATATCTTGATGTCATCAGCTCAGACTCCATAAGGCTGAAATAAGATCTTGTTCTTCTCCCTAAAGATTACCTCTATTATTTCCTTTCTGTCGAAGAATGCAACCAACTTTCTATCTGACAATCAGATCTATCACTCAGCTGTCATAGAAACTGGTATTAACAATTAAAGCTGAGCAGTCATACATTAATACTTAATAAAGATGAATAGTTATTTCCATTTTTCAATTAGAATTTTCTCTAGATCTTTGTTTCCTGCCTGTCCCTAAGTATTTTTAATTATCTCTATACTTCTGTCCTATCTATTTCAACTGATTCTTGCCATCTGGCGTTTCTTAGTGCAATGTCCCTCTCTCAGGCCCTAAGATTCTTTCTTTTTCAGTTCATTCAAAATGGTTCTGTAAAGATCATTTTGATAGATTTGCACTTTGACCACCTCAGCCCATCCTTTTGTGTCTTCTTCTCGGCTTCCCTGTCTTTTTTGCACTGAACTCTGACTACCTGCTTACACATTCAAGGAAGAGTATTTGTGACTTATCTCAGACATTTTTGTTCTACTAAGTGCAATCAGTTAATTTTTCAGCTAGGGTCCTTTTTTTCTTTTTCTTTTTTAAGCTCACATTTGGAAAGGCATCCCTGTGAACATCTGCAAACCTAATTCAAAATCTTCCTTTAAATCTTAAAACTCCCCTTTTCCCTGATGCCTTTGAAACACTTCCTAACAGTCTGGCTTAGTGCTGAGCCAAGTGCCTGCATTTCTCACCAATATGCATTATTGTTTCCTTATATTCCTATCATAAAAGTCAGTTGTTCAAAGTGGTTAAAATTTCACAAAAGAATACATTCACTGTTTGGTGGAAGTGGTATAAAAGTGGGGAAAATATAATTTATTCGTATAGCAGAGGTTTTTAATAAAGCTTAACACCTATGTGAAGATCAGGCTTATTAAATATAAAGATTGTAGCAATGAAAAATCAATGAACCTAAACTAATAGAACAAAAGAAGGGTCCTGAATATTGAATAAAATAGTTTCAGATAGTATATTCCACCTTTAAACTCATTTTTCAGAACTTTGAAATGAAAATCTTTTCCTGTTGAATGGATTTAATATTGAGTCTGGGGGAAAAAAAAAACAAACAAACAACAGCAAACAAACAAAAAATGCACACAAAGAAAGAAAAACAACCAACCATCAATTTCTCTCCCTCCAACATCAGAGTGGCAACTGCAAGGTCTAAGCATTTATTTATCAAAATCACTGTAGATATTTTCTTCACTGGAAAACTCAGTACTTTAAGCTGAAATCATCCATCACAACAGGGAAAAGGGGAAAAAAAAAAGAAAAAAGGCTCTTCACCTTCATGGATTTTTCCCCTCCCTTTGTCTCACCTTATTCATGTTTAAATGGGTAGAAATTCATCTCTTTCTCCAAAGATCCAGTTGGCTGCAGCACACCCTGTGCTTAAACAAGCCGTCTGCATTGGAATCATTTTTCAGTCTTTCTGTCTCCCCTTCCCTGTCCCCTTGGGCACCGATTGACGTCTCTTCTTGTTTTTATGTTTGACACCTCAAAAAACAGCTTAAACGAATAGCCCCTATTTGTAAAGAAAAGCAACTTTTCTCAAAGACAAAACAGGCTTCTCACTGGAAGGTATACAAACTCCTTGGAAAATACTGCTTGCAAGCAGTATTAGCAAGGTGAACTCCAGCTGTGTTTGTGTGTGTGTGTGTGTATGCATATATGTTAGTGCTCATATCACCATTTTTNTTTTAAAGTCACGCCACCTTTCCATTCATTGAAATTTTGTATGAAATTCTGCTAAAGCTGAACTCAGTGTTCAACCAATTCAAGAGACCTAACAAAAGTTGCATCATGTTGAAGCCGTAAATTATGCATTGAAATACCAGCATTTAAATGCTGTAAGTAAACTTATAAATAGCTTGAATGCTAAAAATATACTGAATGTATTTAAATTAGAGACACAACTTTACAGTTACCAAATAAAAGTATGAAGTTAAATGTGTTTTGAAGAGGGAATCTTCAAAGCGTACCAAGCACTGATATGTGGCCAATCGCTCTACAGCTTTGACTGTGTGAAGGAAGGTATTACAACAAATTATTTCATATGTATGTATTTGATATCATGGATTAATGTATGTGCCGTTTGAATGTGACTGTAAATATGCTCGGGATGATGCATGTAACTATAATTTAAATATGAAACATATCTAGAAATATATGTTTGGAGGCAATAGAACATCAGTAATATATCTTCCAAAATGTACTTTGAAATAGTTAAGAGTTGGTTTATTAGGCTGTGATTAACCACTTTATGAAGCGGGGTTACATTTAGCTGCAAATAATTGCACTGCTGCCAGAACTGATGTCTTTTTGCAGAGGTATCACTGGCTTATAACGACATGAAGATTTCAGTAAGCCATCACCAGAAAGTAAATTGGTTGGATTTGTGTATGCGATGTGTGAGGTAATTGCAGAGTCTCTTATTTTCTGTATTCCTGGCTGTCATTTGTTTATAGAATTACTACTTTATCACCTAAAGGACGTATTTTTTTCCTTTCTTACTCTGAAGTACATTACTTTGCAGTGTAACTCCCGGTAAGGTACATATTAGCCCTGTCTGAATCAGTTTGGATAAGTGTTGAAATGCTGTTTGTTTAAGCTCACTGTAATAGCCAACATATGGGGAATATCCTTATCACAAAGGAGGTAAAGGGAGCATGCATATTAATGACTGATTATTAATATTTTAGGGCACGAAGAAAAACATTACACTTAGATGTAAGCAGTGAGGTTGCTAAGAATAATGTATGTCTGCTTGTATGGGGATTGTACGTAATAATTTAATCATCTGTTTACGAGTAAGTGCATAGTTGTACTCGCAGTTGTTTTTCAATAATGTGAATTAAAAAGATGTGTTCTGTTTTATCATTTTTTAAATTCAGAATTTATGCTTTGATTTTGTATTCACACATTATATTTAACGAACAGTGAAAATGCCTTTCTTTTCCTTTTCTTTTTCAGTTATATTACTGGACTCTAAAGCACAACAGACAGAGTTGGAATGGATTTCCTCTCCTCCCAATGGGGTAAGTAGTCCCTGCAAAAATTGAATTCATAAAGATAAGTAGTTATTTCACCAAAGCAATTGAAATACTGGCTTTAAACTAACTCCCCATCATATTTCTCTTAGTAATTGTACCAAGTGTTTATGGATCTTTCAGTTTTAGAATGGAAATAAGTGTACCTTGGGTTACAATGTACAAACATAAGCTAATTAAAAAATAGAGACTCTTTAGAAGTTCACCTAAATGTTTTCACTAGCTTCATCTTTTGTCGCATAGACCTCTGTGGTGTATCAGAAAGCTCTTTATATTTATAACACAGTATTTTAAATCATTTTTTCCTTCATCCTGTAGAAAGAGCAGACTTTCTTCTGTGTGGAAATTTTCTGAAAATATGTTTTTCATTTTCTGTATAATGGCTGATCATAAATTTGTTTATGATGTTTTCTTTGTAATTGAATAGCACAGATTGAAGTGCTCTGAAAAAAAACATTTATACTGCAGATGTGTTTGAAATGACATTCCAAATTTGAAACATCCCCAAGTCTCAAGGAGCTTGATATCTGGAACGAGGAACCAATTATGTGGTTAAGGCCACCTCCAGCTTGCTTACAAATGAATCTCATGGTATTCCATGAAACGTACTATTGTGTGGTAGTACATCATTATAAAAAATGAGACGTTTAGAAACATCTGTATTATTGTTTTATTTATTGTATGCATGAACTTGAAAAATGCTGCTTTCAGCCTGAATTAGAAGTTATATAAAACCCCTTATTATTCCTCAACTCCCGAGGAAGAAAGAACATTTTCAGAATGATACAGTGAGTATATTGTCCTACCTTAGCTCAGTCTGATAAATGATAAATTATATGGCTAGTTCTTGTTTGTGGAAGCAGTCTTGCAGCATCCATCGTGACTCCTTGCATGAGCAAGGACTTGGGAGATCAGGCCCTTAATCTTCAGCGCATTAAGAAATCTGGAGCCAGAAGAGCATGAAGTGTGAGTAGGGATATAAAAGTGTAACAAATCCTTTAAATAAGAAGAATGAAAATCTGAAAGTGTCTTTCTTTAAAAGCAAGATCGTAAAATCAATACAAGCATAAACTGGAAACAAATGTAAGAACTTCAGAAGGAATGTAATGTGAGCTCAACATTTATGATGGCTAATAACCTCGGTATTAGCGTTTTGCATTGATTGAAGCCGCTACCAGAGGTGTTTGAAAGATTAGGTTGGTGGCAATTACATTAGGCTAACCTGTAGATAATGAAAGACATGTCAACACATGTTACACATGTCAGCATATTTAAAGATGAAAGAAAGTAGTCAAATTCAACAAACAACAAAAGGCGACTTTCAAAAGTAGAAGACAATTTCAATGAAAAATTAAAAATGTATTAAGGCAAATGACAGGATTTGTTTGCGTGAAAATGGTCAGAAGTAGTTGTCTGTGAATCAACATAGAAGTACCATTTTAAGTATATAGTTTTGAGAGAAAATATTTACTTTTAGTTACTGAGTTGTCTGCTGTGAAGTAAAGATTTCATGAGAATGAACGCAGAAAATACACTTCTTGAGAGAAACTACTGCTTCAACAAAGTACAGATTATATCACCCAGACACTCGTTAAATGCCTCATTCAACTGCAAATGTTACATCTAACAGTGATCTCAAATATTGTTAAGATAACTAAAGAAGTTTAAATACCATATTTTGGAATAGATAGAACAGGATATGCTCAAATAGAATGGCATGTGTATCACTGTATGTGGAAGCAGGATAAAGCAGAATTGAATTTTCTTCCTGTAAAAGGCAACGTGGAATTAGTCACTTTAAAAATACTAATGAAGTGTGAACCTGATGATATAGGTGAAAACCTATCCTGAAATACTCTTGATTTCTTTTTTCTTTCATAGAGAAGCAGGTATGCCTCCAGTGGACTATTTGAAGTAATGGTTCTTTGATTACTAAATTAAGTCATGTTTTCCTATTTTTTTTTTTTAAAGAAATGCATATTCCATGGCTTTAGGAAAATTTGGAAAGCTAGACTGCAGCATGCAGAGCTAGAGATAACATAAAGTAGGGCTTTTAATCTGAATGTAGTGTTTTGTACTGTTTTTCCTTGACTGTAGCATTAGAGTATCCCTAATACCTACTATCTTCATGCGGTGGTGGGTTCTTGAATCTGCAAACTCATTAATGTAGTTTTCAGAAAAGTGATTTGATTTTTGTTAAATATACTTTTCTTGTCTTTATTTTGCTTTGCTTTGGTTTGGTGGGTTTTGTTTGTTTGCTTTTTTTAAAGTGGCAGGACCCCATCAAAGCTCAGAATCTGGTGTCAAATTCTGTTCCATGTTGAGCTTGTGTTGCTCGTGCTTCACAGATACATTACTTTCTCTAACTGGAATGTCCAGAATCTGGCTCAGTGCCTTGAGGGAGAACATCACCTAATGTGAAATTGAGATTATAAAAATCAGTAAACTTTTAGGCTTTGTGTCTTTTTTTGTCATATTTGGGTTGGTATGGAGTTTTTTTTGGTTTGTTTTTATTTTGTTTGGATTATTTATTAATTCTGAAGTGTGACAGTGCCAGTTGCCCCGATCCCCATTTTTTTCCTTCCTTTGTTAGTACTAGTTCTTAGAGGGAGAAGAGTGTTACTCATTCAAATCTAATAAATCTGTTGTAACAATGGACTTTCTTCTGTTCTGAAATGAGTACAGTTCCATATGCAATCAGTGCAGTTCATGACTTTTTAATATTTCAATATTTCAATATTTAATACCGCATGTATAAATTTATAATCCCATAGGTACCATGTCTTTATTAATTGTAGGTCTTTGAAATGCACTTTGATATTTGCAACTTCTGTGCATTTCAGCATCTACAGCCATGATGCATTCTGTGGTTTCCAGCATCAAGTCAGCCACATCTGCTTTTTCTTGGAGGATTAGAGCAACATTAAAATGATCTCATTTGCTGTCAAATAAGCTTGCGAAGTACTGTATACTGCATGGTTTCTAGTCTGGGAAATCAGTCTGGATAACCAACCTTTCACGCTTGGTTACCAGTGTGAGGAATGTCAAGGGGTGCTCCATCCTGCAGAGGTGCCAGGCATGCTAGTCCCACAGAACACTTAAGCACATGCTTACCATTAAGCTTATAAGTACTGTCATTGATCTTAAGCGTGAGCTTAAGTGCATTATTGACACAGGGCCAGAGGGCTAAGTGCCATAAGAAGTCATGGTTGCCTATATCATTGGGTGAGGATAGTTTAAAAAAAAAAAAAAAAAAAAAAAAAACCCTAATTTATTTCAGCTGCAGTTTCTGCAGTATGTTAAGTGTTATAGGAAAAGTGTTATGAAAAGAGGTGAGAGATGGATATTGTTTTGGATGTACCTGTACAAATTTGCCTGAATTTCAACGGGATTACCATTGCTGGAGGTGCACATTCCAAAGTAACCGAACTCTGTAACTCTGTTAAAGACTGCAGGTCTGTTACACACTTACTGGTTTGTTTCACAGTTCTTATCCTAAGAGGGAATAACAACAAAAACCAAGCTTTGAACCAGTAAACTTTCAATCATGTGGGTTGTTCTTAATTGAGTATTTAATCTCATGGTTCATTTGAACACCCAGTCAACCGAAGTTCATTTCTTTTAACATGGATGCAGCCACTGAAAAAAGTGAGGTGAGGAGCATCTGCTTACATGTGCTGGTTTCTGAGTAGAACAGAACATGGAGTGAACAAAAAGGGGATTGCCAAAGTGTTTTCTCACCTCCTGATTTTTAATTCTGTCAATTTTCATGTTTTCTCCTCACGCCACTTTCATTGTATAGGACTGAAAATTGTATACCTGATAAGTTTCAGGAGCCTTCTGCTTTCTGTACACCAGAAAGCTTCACTCGGTGTTTTATACAGAAAGGCTGTAACAGTAAGCAATTTGAGTTCCTAAGACTTCTCTGATTGTAGATTTCCCTGGAAATGGAGCTACTATTTAGTCTTTGCTTATGACCTTAATGAAATGTGGGAGAATCCGGTGTGGAGTTAGAGCTTGATACACTGAGCAGCTTGCCTTTCCTGAAGCTTCACAGAGCTGTAGGGATTGTTAAGGATCTCTGGAGATCATCTAGTCCACACCCCCACTAAAGCAGATTCACTACAGTAGGCTCCCCCTTAGAATTGGATCTTTGATGGGAATATGATTTTTGAAGGTAGGAATACATGGAGGGAGATCTTGCATTAATATGTATTTTCTTCATTTGAGTGCTTAAGAATATTGTAATAATAGCCTACTTTTTATGATGTCGTACTGTTAAAAAGGAGTGAGACTTAAGTTGTGTGAAGTTTTTTTCAAATACACAATAGTTACATTTGGTGGAGTCCTTGTTTTTTGTATTACTAACTGTTTTTTATTGTTTTAGTGGGAAGAAATTAGTGGACTGGATGAAAACTACACTCCTATACGAACATACCAGGTATGCCAGGTCATGGAATCGAACCAAAACAACTGGCTTCGGACTAACTGGATTGCAAAAAGCAATGCACAAAGGATTTTTGTAGAACTGAAATTCACTCTGAGGGATTGTAACAGTCTTCCTGGAGTTCTGGGGACTTGTAAAGAAACTTTTAACTTGTATTATTATGAAACTGACTACGATACTGGCAGGAATATCAGAGAAAATCAATATGTAAAAATAGACACTATTGCAGCAGATGAAAGTTTTACCCAGGGTGATCTGGGGGAGAGAAAAATGAAACTTAACACAGAGGTGAGAGAAATTGGACCTTTGTCCAAAAAAGGATTCTATCTTGCATTTCAGGATGTAGGGGCCTGCATTGCTTTGGTCTCTGTCAAAGTCTACTACAAGAAGTGCTGGTCCATCATTGAGAACTTAGCTATTTTTCCTGACACAGTGACTGGCTCAGAGTTTTCCTCTTTAGTTGAAGTACGAGGAACTTGTGTCAGCAGTGCAGAGGAAGAAGCTGAGAACTCTCCAAAGATGCACTGTAGCGCAGAGGGAGAATGGCTAGTGCCTATTGGAAAGTGTATCTGCAAAGCAGGATATCAGCAGAAAGGAGACACCTGTGAACGTGAGTAAACATACAGCTTGTTATAATGTGCAGTATAGATTATATTGTACCATTTTGTTATTTCTCTGCAACAGAAATACATGTCACTCTGCTGTTAAAGTTTCAGATCCTCAGTCTGTACTCTTCCTACTGAGCAGTCTAAAGCAGTCACTTCTGGGTATGGAAATCAGTGCTTGTGTACTGCATTTTAATTCATTTTTGTTTACAGTTATGCCTCATACAAGTTTTTAAATACAGATTCAGGACTAAAACTTTCAACAGTTTAAGGTGACATTCCTTGTACTTCTTGGTACAGAACTTTGTATTAATAATCTCTGGGCAGTTAAACACCTTGTTTTTTCATATGGCCTGTGACAATTATAAGGAAATTGAAACCGAGGAAATAAATGTAGAATGAGGTGTGGTTAGTAATGGGAAGAATACACACACAATAAAATCTGCTTTGGAGATTTGAGTTGTAAGTGCTTACAAATTTAGACACAAGAGTATTGTTTTAGGTCTTTCATACAGAATATCATATTTCCAGATTGAAGTATGTTTCCCTTTCTGCAGTATCACTTTGCATAAAACTAACTCGAAACTTCTGGCTTTCTAGGCGATCATGGTGAATAGTTTGAAATACTAGCAAATCAGAGACTATTGAGTTGTACTTTCTAATTCAGGCTGATTTAGTTACACAGATTCCTAGAAAAATACCCTTCGTGTTGCTGTCAGTGGGTCTACATGCGTAAGAAGTTTCTGCTTAGTGTAGGAAAGGATATTTTACCGTATCTGCTTACAATAAAATCAAGACAGTTTGTTTAAAGACTGATATTTTCATAAACATTTTTAAAAAATTATATATAATTCTTATCATAAGATTACACAAGCTATTTATGGTCACATCTTTATCGTAAGAGGCATGTTAGTAAGAAATGTTGCATGCAAGTTAACCACACCCACATACACTCCCAAATCTGTGAAAAAGAAAAACCTACAGAATTTCAAAACCAAACCTGGCTGCAGTCACTAAACCTGAGATGTCCATGTAAGGACTTCAAATTCTGTAGAGGCTTACGGTCACCCTAAAGGAAAGAAAGTAAATGTGCTTGTTATTAATAACCTGTCCTCAGGGAAAAACACTGTTGCGTTCCTGATGAGTTTTTTAGTAGGAAATTCTATACAAGGTGAAGTTGATCTGGGGCCTTTGTAGCCTCTCACAAATCTTTCATTGTTATGCTGAGAAAGGATGAGGGCTTATACACTGTAGAGGGTGATCTCATTAGGAATAATAGTGATGTGAAAAACTGCCCCCCACAAAACCACTCAGCAGACTGTATTAAGGTTCTGTTAAAAATATTAACCAGTGTATCCTATTGAAAACTGTTTTGAGTCTATCAAATGTTTCTTTGGAGTGACTGACTTTTTCTCGTTTCTCTTGATTACAGACCTAGTCATGGTTGATGTAATGAATGTACTAATTTTATTTCTCTTTAAACAGAGAAGAAAAAGTATCCAAACAAAGAGGCAATATTATATATATACTGGGTATATATATAATATACTGGGTAGTGGCTGAGAGGGGTGAGAGGTGGTGGTGGGGATAGTGAGAGGAAAGTAAGTGTTTGGTAACTGGAATTCAAGTAACTTATTTATTAAACAAGCTTCTTAATTTCTAACCGCACTGATGTTGACAAAAGAATTAAATGATAACTTGTACTTGAGTATAGCACTGTGCTCATTTGCAAGAGCACTTCTCACTGTTGGCTTGCTACCAAAGCAATTGCTAAGAGAATATGCTACACTGGAAACAGTCCAGAGGATCATTTATAGTATTTTTTTCTTTTCTTTCACTGGTCCTATTAAGAATTTGAAAACAAACTCTGGCTCCATATTGAGGCAAGTTAATGTATTTGAGAGGGAAAAGGTGGGAGGCAGCCGCTCACCAAATGTGTGCTGCTGGCAGCGGAGTCAGGCTGATCTGAGTGACTGTGGCTCACAATAGTAATTGCAGTCTGTAATGCTTGTTAGCCATGTCTGTGCTTGAGGGTGTTATTAAATATGATCAACTATGTAGTGACCAATAATACAGCTGGCACACTGATACAGCGTCTGTTTTTTGTGACAGATATTGAGGGAAACTTATCTGAGCATTGACACTAATGCAACTGGCTATCTGTTACTGTCAAGCTGTGTAACAGATCAAGCAGAGGCAAGTCGATGTGTGCTTCCTTAACCCAGAGCTTTTATAGCCTTGTCTGAGGGCTCACTTCTGCAAATACTTTGTACCTGGCATGCTGTGTGACTTCTTTGGGACTACTGGTGGTAGAAAGCATTGTGCTTTGTCAGGACTGGCTGAAGTCTGTGATTCCTCTCTCACACTTACTGTAGCTCACCTGAATTAATTTAACACAATAGGAAGGCTTTTTAAAGATACAGAATAATGCCTTATCTGTCTGCATTGTAGCAAAGATAGGAGTAGATGGCCACATTGTAGTTCCAATAGCTCTTCAGCCTGTAACTCAGTGGGGATTTTCATTTGTGGTATGCTGGCTTGATTGGCTGACTGTGATTGAAGAATGCGATCCTTTTGCATACAGCTTTTCTTCTGTATGTGAAATTTCTTGAATTCAGATACTAAAACAATCGTCTTTTGATTTATACTAATTCTGCACTGAATGTGCTGCCAGAACACTTTTGTTGTTGTTGTTTTTATTGCACTGAATGCAAGAAACTGGCAGAGTCTAGAAGAATAAGAAAGGAAGCAATCATGAGTGGTGAAATGCACCAGCTAGACACCAAACTCCCATTGGTTCATTCTTCAGTGTTCAATCTTCTAACCTGAATTAATATCTTTTTCAGATGTACACTGATTACTTCTTGCTATTGATGTGCTGATAATTCCATACCATCCCAGTGATCTATTGTAATAACATATACAAAAAAGAGAGCTTAACTCCATACAGCTCACAGTGCGCATGTAAGGCAAAATCTTAAAGCTTGTTGTAGAAAGCATGAGAAAACTAGATAACAATATGAACTTTGCATTGCAGTTGTTTTTGCTTACATACAAGGATACTGTCTCCTCAAAGTTGATCATGTCTGCTAGTATTTGGAACTATACTGAGGCATAGAAATTTTACATTGTAAAGGACTGTACTGAGGAGTACCTAGCAAACATACCTGGAAGGTACTTGGCAAATCTTCTAACATCATACACTGTGCCTGCTCCATCAAGAAACAAAACAAAGAAAAAGGAAACAAAAAAAAAAGCCCACCCAAATGCAATGCAATTCTCTCTATCTGTAGTGGACTCCCAATAGATGTAACTTCGGTTTCTTTCTCACAGTGTAGTCCAGTCAATGTGTTGCACATATCAGTGTGGTCCTTATATCAGTGATTGGTATGTGAATGAGAAAATGATTCCTTGAGAACTCCTAATGTAATGCATTTTTCATCTGTTTCATGTTAGTTGGGGGTGGGATGGGAGAATTATATATACTCAATTGGAGCAGTAGAGTGATATTTCAGAAGGTAAGAAGCATCTCTTAATATGACTGAAGTGAGAAATTACAGAGATGATTTGGGACCAAGTCCAAAAAACTCAGAATTTGAGGCAAAGCCAAAGTGTAAGTTTTACTATTAAACATCTTGTAATACTATATACATTAACAGTTGTTTTAGTGCCTCCTCAAATAGGGGGGGGTTATAGTTTCTTGTACATTCTGTCTTCATGACGTAAAAAGGAAGCTACAGACTTTTCTTTCCAAACTTTGCCATATGCTGTACATTGTGCCAAACTACAAGCTCCATCTATTCCTTCTTTTTTTCTTTTCAGGACAGACTTTTATCTTTAGGCTTTGTGAAATATTACTTGATAACATAAGGCAAATTCTGTGTTGGCATCCGTTTGTCATATCTATGGTAAAGTGGTGTTTTTTGTTGTTGTTGGGTTATTGACTTTTTTTATGTGTATGTTTGTGGTGGTTTTTCGTTTTTCCCTTTTAATATTCAGGAGCTGATGTGCCACATGTTTGCTAGTAGAGGACAATGAATTTATGGGGGAATGTGAATGAGTTGTTAAAATAAGGGTTACCATGCTTCCAAAAAGCCTGGTTGGCATGATTAGGTCCAGGTGGTGTGTCCCAAAACCTGTGGGAAATTTGCTAATTAAGTAGCCTCTTTAGACATTCCTGTTGCTACCATTCCTGTTTCACTTCATGGAGAAGTGGCAAAATGGTAAAATGCATGCTGCTGAAGATGTTTTCTATCAAGACTCTAAATGTTTCTTTCTTGAAGAAGTGTCACCTTGCTTCCATTTGCCTCTGAAATTACTCTTGGGAAGAGAATGTAATTACTCTCAGCAAATTGAACCAGAGTAAAGCATGAGGATGTTTCTGACAGTTTTGCCATTTTCTCTAGAGCTAATGAAAGTTCAGTGGGAGAATGTCTACCTCCTTTCCTTCTCCCTCCTAAGATATCAAGTAGTTTTTCTGTCCTTTTGAAACAAATGCCACTGTGATCAGGTATCAGGTCCATGACACTACCACATAGAAACTGTTGAATTTTTAAAAAAACCATAATGTTAAATATCTTTCCAGCAAATTCTAGCAAGATTTAGAAGTATAGAACATAAGGTGAAGGTAAGACCTTCAAGCTAGATGATCAAGAGTACAGAGTTGTTTCTACTATTAGATATGGAGCTATGATCTCTACTTCAGTCCTCGTTTGGAGTTTCTAGATAGTTAAGTGTCTTGGTTTATCTCACTCTGGATTAACAAGCAGCCTTTCTAAAGTGTGATGTGAACATATGTGAGGTGTAAGGTGGTGTTAAGTTGAAGTGAACAAGAACCATACCGTAGAGGCAGTTGAAACTGGTTAGCTCTCATCTAAAGTGTCATCAGTGATGACATTAAGTAAATCAAATTGAACAAACTGCAGACTGCTGACTGATTAGGTTTCCATGAACTAGCTGGTTTGCTCCAGAAGAATTGACAGGGGTGAAATATTGTATGCGGATGGGCTATCAGGAGCCCAGAAGAAGCAAAGTTGTTGGATGATCTTGAATGTAGAGCTCTCTTCTCATCTCTCTTCCTCTTCCCAAATTTTGTTGTCTCTGGGAATTAATTTTATATTTGCATTTTGCCAGAGCTTTGCTGATTATCAGTTTTGTAAACAAAATGTGTTGTACTTCTTTTTTCCCCCATCAGATTCAATAGTGAGTGCAAATCTTGAAAAAACAGCAATGAAATCAAACAGAACCTTAATAGCTTCTCCTTTAGTTACAGAGGAAGCACTAAAGCTGTCTTTACAGATCTGAGATGCCACTGCTGAATTAGCTCTGGTTTCTCAACAGCTGGGCCGTTAACTCCTCAGCCATAAAGTCTAGATCTTCTCTTTGTTCTAAATGAAGCATTAGCTGGTGGTTAAAGCTGGAATATCTTGGTGACAAATCTGTTGTCCAAAACCATACATCGTGCTTCTGCAGCAGACTCTTCTTCTCAGAAATCTTTTGTGAAAAGTTGCAATAATCAAGTGGTGGCTTTGCTATTCTTTTTAAAATATAAAAGGCTTTCCTAGGTGAAAAAGCCACTGGTTTGCTTGAAAATTTTGTTGTTTTTTCTTTTTTCTCCTACAGTTTCTGTTGATCTCTGGGAATTAAGCCACTGAAAATAAATTTAAATGTTCTTTCATTTCTGAGTCTAAATGTCACAAGTGAAACACATAAACCTTATTAGGTTGTACCTCATGTACATCCATTCCTTCATGTTATTTTTTTAAGCAAGTCAAAAAAAAACAATAACCAAAAAGGCGCCGAAGACTGAAAAAGTGAGTATCAGTAGAATACTGAGAAGTCAAAAGCAGAAGTAATGTAACAGAAAACTGATCAGAGAAAAGTGGGAGCATGTAAATAAATGTTTAATCTGCTGTATGCATTTATAAGACATCTATTATACAGATGGTAAAATGCTGACAAAGTAGTTCAAGCAAACTGTGCAGTTCAAAGTAGATATTGTCTGAAAACGGAGAGGCTTAGGCAGAGGAGTGAAGTTGAAGTTTGTATTAGAGAAGTGGGACAAACGCAGAGATCTATGCTTGATATGACACTGAAGTTGAAATAAATGCAAATTATGTGTGCAAAATGTTTTCTTAATTAGACTAGCTTTTGGTTTTTGCTGGATCCCAAACTCCCTCCTTTCTCATGAAAATGTTAGTCTCCCCGCATCATTTTTTATATAGTAAGCAGCATTAAATCTTTGAGACTGCCTGCTTTTACTTAGGTTACTAGAGAGATAGTATCTTATTTTCCTTTTATGTGGGTTTTCATCTACTTCAACTACAGTGTAAAAACTAATTGTTGATTGTTGACTTCCCAGCATTTAATCTCAGTGTTTTCACTGTACAGTGATCTGTACAGCTCTGTCTGGAATACTAATTGAGTTATTAAAAACAATAAGCTAGCAAAAGTTTATAGACTTAACACTTTTTAAATTGAAAACAAAACGTTTTCAAATATTAACTTCAAAGGCAAAATGGATAAGTGGGTCTTTCTGAGTCTTTCTAAAGACTCAGTTTAGTAAATCACACATTTTGTCTTTTTTTTTCCTTCTAGAAACGCTATGAATTCTATTTTTTTTAATAAAACATTAAGGCTCTAACCAAGTTAAGAATAAAACAGTTTTTAACAGCCTTTCTTAAATGAGTTTAAAAATTCTGTTCATAGAGCTAATTGAAAATGCAGCATGGTTTAGGAGACAGTAAAAATATGTATGTTTTCTACTACAAGCATTCACAGTGTGTTGTGGCATCAAGCAGGAAAAAAAGTCAGTTCTGTGTTTAATTTCACGAAAAGTGACCTCTCCTTATAGAATGATGAGATTTCTAATTCCTTTTATTACATTGCCTTATTGAGAAAACAGCAGCAATAGCAAATATATTTAAGACATTTAAAACATTTAAATTTTATGAAATATCTTCCATTTACTTACAAAAGCTTTTATCCCTGACCAATTCTTTTCTTTGCTCATCTCCACGAGTTCCATTGTTCTTCATGTTAATAAAAAGGTATGGAGTATTTGAAAGAGAATAGTACTGTAACTAGTAGTTGACAGCAGAAATCACCTATTTTCTGTAGGAATCTCATATTTGTTTTCTTATTCCCAGACATATTGGCAATATGTCTAGTGTTTCTGAGTGTATTTGGTAAGGGAGTATTCTTATGCACTTTTGCACTGGTGACTTTCTGACTGGATTAAGTCTAATTATTCAATGTGTTAATAAAATCTAGTCAACATATTGAAAAGTAGCTGTATTTAACATCTTTTGCTTTACTTCCATTTTTCTCTTTCAATTAAAAAAAAATCTTCTAGGAAAAATATATTTTAAAAGCTACGTACATTTTAGGCAATTTCACTTAATATTAATGTAATTTATAATTCAGAATAAAAAAGGCCACCTGGTATAAAGAGAGATAAGAATAGTATATTATAGTTCTAGAGTCTCTGTCTTGTCAATCTGTGTATGTACATAGCTTTATGTAGCTGATTGGCCTTGCTATCTATCTTGAAGAGGATAAAGTTACTTGAATCTGTAAGAAACATGAGGATTTTCCTACCCTAGGTAAATTGATACTTCTTAATTTTTATGGTTTAAATTAGATGCATGTGATTATTAGCAAAATGCAGCTCTCTTGCAATAATAATATCAAGCATCTTTCTAGTAAGTCTAACATCAATTATTTAGTATTTTATGACACTTGACATAGCTCAGATGTGTGACTGATTGATAAAAAGGAAGTACGTGATCAAGAAATGTAATTATAATTATTATTTCACAGTGTATTTAGTATATATAAATGAAGAACAGATATCATTTCCTGCTGTAATTGTGAAATAAGTTAAGGACCCAATTTTGAGAAGCTGGTGCAAATCTAGAGCCCTAGTTTTCTGGTGAGCTACTGACTTTTGAACAGAAATATTTGATAGTAGCTCTTACCACAAATAAGCATGCTTTAGAAACTGTACTCCTAAAATGGGGCTCCTGCTTTTCAGTAACTGACTATTTTAAGTAGGCAAAGCCTTACACAGAAAACTACCTTTGTAACTGTGGGCTGAGGTTTCATCCCTCGTACTGAGTGTCAAGAGTCCCACCAATTCCATCAACATAACACCGTGTGTTAATATTTTCCTGCTGAGGAAAATGCTAAAGTTCTAAGTAGCTGTAAGCATATGCATAAACCTAAAGCTTTATTTGATGAAATGTATTTAAATGATTTTTTGATTAGGAGTGCTTTTCTGAACTGTAGGTATTAAGTTGGTAGAAATGTGTACAGAGAAGCATATATAAATGGCACTTGAACATTCCACAGACGGTTCATGAGATGTATAAAATGTAGCATAATTAATGGATATAACCTGTTAAATTATTTCCTTATGTTGAGTGAGTGTGAAATACCACCCAGCCTAAATGACTGGTGCTGATTTTCCAGTAGATTGAACACAGAGTAAATTCAACTATGCTAGCCTTTCCAGGTCATGTACCTAATACTTTTGTCAGGTGACTGATATGGTGTCCTCATTTAATATGCACATGACCAATTGCATATTCTCTTCACGTTACTGGATATGTCCTTATGATGCAACTAAATTGCCAAGTATCCTCTGACGCTTGTTAGAGCTTGATTTTTCTCAAATGACCGTATTTCTCAAATACTTTTGTTCTAGTCTTGGAGCACAGTGTACATGTACTTCTTCATAGAGGTCTAGCACCCTATGTATGAGAAGGGCAGAGTGTAAAGTTCCTCATCCACTTCTGATAAAGGGAACACTCAACAGGTGCCTGGAGCTTTTATTGTTGACCTGATCCACTCCATCTGAAAAGTTAATATTGTCTGTCGCCTCCAACCCTCCAAATCTCTTTTTCTCAGCTTATTAGTGGGCTTTACTTGGGAGCAGTAAACACAGCATTCTTTCAACTTCCTGAATGCACCATCTTTTTCTACCCTAAACCATTGTATGGATAGAATTTGAGAACGATTGATACATCTCATGAATGTCTATGTGTTGCCTATTTGAACTGATCCATTTGTGTCCATAGAGGCACACAGTTGGTTTTGAGAATCTCATTAAAATCCCAATCTAAAATTGTGGAGCCCTTGCTTAGCTACCATGAATGTGCTTGAAGAATGTTGGCAATTGGGATTCTACAAAAATGTTTATTGTATTCCTAAGGATTTAGAAATCTGTGTGCAATTTAGCTCTGGTGCTGGAATAAGTTACACATTCAAAATAGATGTTCTCCAGTCTGTCTGTGAACGTGGTTTGAGTGGGCAACATGTGGCTACGATCACTGATCACGTTTACATCATCTCATTCAACTCAAGTTTTCCAAACTTAGGTCAATTATTTTTCTTGCTGAGCAGAATTTGAACTGAGATCTCTTGCTTTAAATACTGCATGTCAACTAACCAACATGCAGCCAGCGTTAGAAGGTTTTAACAACCCTTGCTGAAACTGTTGCTCTCTCCGTAGTCTAGCAGTTAAAACCATTCATATGGAGGTATAGGTTCCAGTCTTTTTGGTTATGAACTATATATATACTTACATATATAAATTGTTGATATGATTGTGTATTTGCTTATGAGGGTAATTTGTTTATGTGTCAAAGTAAATTCAGATGTATTAATCTTTTTTTTTCTCTTAGACTGTAGTTTTAGTATGAAAGTATGAAATAATCAGAAACAAAAAGATTGCATGAAATTATTCTTAGATCATCTTTGGTATTTCTTACTGAATTGCTGTCTGGAGATAATTTTAGACTATAATTGGGATCTTGTTGATGGGATATTCCCATTTTATTTTGTTGTATAGGAACAGGCTCATGATATGGTTTCCTAGCTGAAATAAAGCATTTAGTCTTAGATATTTGATCTTTCATGTTTCAAAATACCAACTTCTTTTCTTGGTTGATTAAAATAAATATAATCGCTAACTTGTCATTTTCATTTTTGTCCAACTTTATTTATTGGAAACCTGTTTTCTGCCAGTAGCTCTTCAGAAAAAAATAACATTTTCTTTCTTATAGTTGCAGCATTATTTTGTGCTATCTGTATGTGTGCAGATCTACTGTTGCTAGCTAGAAAAGGAAGCACAGATTAAGTCCCCCTAAATGATAGCTAGGAGGAAAATGGCATTGTTTTAGCAAATCCCGAAGCTCCACATTGTCACCTAATTACCTCACCTATGGAAGTCTCAGCTAAATTTAATCTGCAGCCTGCTACTGGTAAATGTGAAAGTATCATGTGTTTAAAATCATAAGCAGGGTTGAAAACTGTGCCCCACAGTGCTTACTTATGAATGGAGTATTAAATCTGTGATCAGTGACTTTCTTTTCAGCTTGTTTTCACTTATCATTAGCTGCATATCATTTCATTTTCTGATTAAAAGGGGCAATTCTTTGACTTCATGGTGTGTGTTCTTGTCTGCCTGCTTTAGTTTGTCAATTGAAATAAGTCTCTATTTGGCCTATTATTTAAAAAAAAAAAAAGTCAGTGGAATTGCTAGTGAATAATGTTAGAAAATGAGGGAAATAAATAGCATTTTTCTATAATACTCATTTTCCTGGATGAGTGTGATAGAGCAGGGGACAATGACGTCCCTACTTTTGATCTTATATCTTAAAAAATTTTGCTGTCATGTTGAGCTACGCAGTCATGACTTCATTTATTACTCTAAAATATGCAGTTTTACAATGGTATGAGATTCAAAATTGCATGACACAAGTAGAAATGATTGCTTTAAAAAAAAACAAACAAACCACAAGTAGATAATTGAAGTAATGTTCAGTCCTTATGGAGATAGATAAATTCTTTTTCCCTTTCTTTAGTGCCAGGACTAAAGGAAAATACAATCCAAGTTCTCTAAGAGCAAACCCCATATTTTAAATTCCACCATTTAGAGTGATGTTGTGTATTTAAGTAATGACAAGAGTATTCACTATTAATTAGCATTCAGGAGATAACTGACTGTCAGTTGCCAATCGAAGTGGTGTTCTGAAGAATGTTGACATTGATTGATGGATGTGTTCTGGGACTGTGCACAAACAGGCGGCTCGGGTCATCTGAGCACATAAAAACAGTACAGATCTGCTCCACATACACAAAATATCTTTTGCTTGAGCTGTCCTTCCTTCTAAATGGAGGATATCCTCCCATGCTCCCTAGATTTACTTGACTGGTAAAATAAACCTTAGCTTTCTACTCCATTGTTGTCAATTAAGAAGAGGCCAGTTTAATCTTGTAAATACAGGTAATGTACAATTGCTGTTTCTAGCACTGAGTAGCTGAGGTGCTTAAGCATTCAGATTGAAACAGTATTTTTTTTTGAATGCTGCTCTATAAAGTGCTATACGTACTTAAATGTATACTAATGTAATTTATTCTTTAGGAGGAGGAGAATCCCAAACTCTATATTGAAATGCAGAGGTGGAGAAGGCTTTTCAATCTTAGGCTCTCTACAACCTTTTCAGAAGCAAGTTCTAAATATGTGTCATATGTGATGTCTCCGTGTCCCTGAGTCAGTATTGTATTTATATTCAGTGAAATAAGACTCAGCCTTTGGCGCTCTGACAAGCAACCTGTACAGTGTCAGGAGGGAGAAGGCAGTGAAATGCCAGCAGAAGTTCCTATAGTGTAGTGATGAGCATGGGGACCACAGTGGTGCTATTGAGAAGGTTGCGTAGCACTCTGCATCTCTTCCTGTTCCCACTTTGGACTGACTTTCAGTAACAGGCATTTTTTTTGTTGCTGCTCAGGACCAGTTTCTTAGTTATATGGTTTCCTTAATGATCCTTCTTTTCAAGAAGGATGTAGCATGCCCTTTGTGAATCACATATAATTAACACTTGCCCTGTGCTTGCTTGCCTGTGCCCTGTGGGAACAGTGTATCAGCTCCTCTAACTTTTTTTGGTGGACATGTGATCAAACAGCAGTGGTAGTAATTAGCTAGAGAAAAATTGTATGGTAGTTTATGGACATATATAGCACATAGATAGAGGTGATACTTTCCTGTATAGGTGGTCCATTTTCAGTGTATCACATTCTTCAGAAGTACTTATTTCTCTTTGTCATACTTCATTTTAACACTCAGAATATGCCTACAAATATATCCTAGTTGACTTGGATTTAACTGCAAAGAGTTGGATGACTGTCCAGTAAGGTACTGGAAAACAAGAATATCATCTGATTGGAGCCCTCTTCCTATCCATCATGAGTGAAAACTCGTACTGTAATGTATTACACATCTAACAAATGGATCTGTCTCCTCCTTAAAACCCCCATAGCTGTCTGTTCTGAGAAATGCAGTAGTTTCACCCAACCCAGATGGAAGTACTGTGCTGCTGGGGATCCCTTGCCAATCTCTATCGTTGATAGCGGTTTCTGAAGCGTATTGGAGAAATCTGTTGAGTACTGTCATTCTTTCCTATTTATGTCCCAGTTATCTCTCTGCTCCTTCCAAGTACCTGCAACTGGAGTTCCTTAACACTTTCTTTGGGGCTGATATAGCACGCTGAAGAGGCAGAGCACCCTGCTTTTACCCAGTGGAAAAGGGGACTACAAATGTTTTTGTTGCAAAACCACTTATTTTCCCTTGAGTAAAATCTTGCTTGCTTTATTCATAAAAAATAAAATAAAAAAATAATTAGTCCCTTGGGACTAGTTGTGAGAGTAAGAAAAACAGGAATTGGCCCCATGTCATAACCATCTGTTATTAACACAAAGAGCAAGGGCCCAGTCTTGCAGCCCATGCTTAAAGCAGTTTGTTTAATAGGAGTTACTACAAATATGAAAAATGTGTGTTTTCCTCATTACTGTGGCAATATCCCTACCAGTAGTGTTAAAAAAAAAAAAAAAAAAAAAAGTCATCATGAGTTTTGGTGTACAATCACACAATTGCATTATTATATATTGCAGTAGGCTGCAATAAACATCTCAAGAAATATAAGTATTACTTTTTTTCAAAGATCGCTTCAACTGCTTTCACGCTTTTTTTTCATAGTACATCTTTTGGTTTTATGACTGAATTGTGGCTGGGTTTTCTTTTTTACTGCTTTTACGACCAATGTTAACTTATTTTTGGAACATGGCTAGTTTGAGAAAGGTGCAGCTTTCCCCCTCTCTCCCAACAGGGACTGTTTGCCTTTTACTTGGTGGCTCCTGCTCTTTGCCCTGCAAATCATACCTAGAAACTTTTTTGGAAAACTGAGATAATTGGATCTGAACTTCCTTACTATTTCATAGGAGAAAGGCAGATTTTGTGCCCTGGTAGGCTGCTATAGGCTGGATTGCTAGACTGGTTTATATTTTTGTCTCCATTTTTTTGACCCCCTTTTTGTATTGGCTCCAAATCTGTGCTCTATTAAAAAAATATTGGTTTTGGTGTCCCCCATCCATTTTTAACATCATCTTTCACATGCAGCATTTTAGTTTTCAGAGTTGTGCTAGAGAAAGTAACTAAGCCAAAGGTTTTAATGTGGGTGTTAAATCTGTGCCCTTCACCTCTGGCTATAGGCCTGTACTAGGCATAGCAGTGGTCATTATAATCCTGTGGATTGCACCTCAGTAGGATAACAGTCACCCTGGATAGCTATACTGCCTTTAAGGGTGTCTTTGCACAATCAGTCTGGCTCAGAGCACGTTCAGTACAGCCCAGAATCTAGGAAAAAAGTATAAATTAGATTTTAAGTCAAGATGTTTCCATAGTGTATGCTGAAAGACAGGAATTGTATTGGATCAAAGAAGTGGCTTGCTAAATTCATTACTCTTTTGCCAGCAATGTCCAATAGCAGAGGTTTAAAAAAAAAAAATAAAAGAATATCAGTTTTGTTTTTCTTCAACCCCAAAGAATTCCCTACGGCTGTTTTTTTTCCTTTTATCCATTTCTTCCAGTCATTGTCATTCAAATATTGAAAGATCTTGATTGTTTCCCTTCCATGCATGTGATGTGTTCTCATCCATTTTGTGTTCATATTGTATTTTTGTGGTTTTTAGTAAGTTTGTGGCCTTAAATTCAAATAATCTGAACATTCCTCAATGTTTATATTATTAACAATTAAAGCCTTATGTGTTATAAAATGCATACTTTGAACTTGACTGAAAATCCCCTTAAGGATTTGACATAGAGGTACAGACAGTAACAACACTAAACTGATTTCTGTGCATTTAAGGATGTGCATTTTAAATGGTTTATGACTGAAGAAACTAGTTCATAGTTTGTGAACTATGTGTAGGAAAAATATGTTGGAATTTTATTACAGCAAATTCTTTTTCTGCATTTATAAGCACTTGAGCTATCAAAGGGTTAAACCCTACAGGCAAACAGCATATCACTTTCCTTAAAATGCCATTGGGAAACTGAGCTAAATGGTGAAGCATTTTCTGTGTTGACATGATGTTCGCCTGTCTGATCGCATACTTCCCAACAGACAGCAGAAAAACAATTACAAAAAAAGACATCTGTGCCAAGGTTTGGCTAGCCAGGGAGGGCAAGCTCTTCTGTTTAAGAGGTAGAGAATCCAATCGATGAAAATGTCTGGGCCTGTTAGCACCAATAAAGCTGAAGGCCACTGGGAAGCTCAGAGAGGGCCTTTTGTTGAGGAGATAGAAAAGAGGCCGAAGCTGTGACACTTGGGAAGGAATAGGGTCAGCTAGTACCATCATCCATCTTCCTCAATGGCAGCTTTCTGTCAGTTTTTAACCCTGCTCAGCAGAGGATCTAAACCTCTATTGTTGGCACCAGCCAATTCTCAGCCAAGTGTAAATGAAGTTAATATTCACTGACCTTATGCATAGCTAATGAAGGCCCTTGATGTCATCCTGGAAATAATGTTATCTGACACTTCAAAAAGCAGATGTTGGCAGGTTGTTTGGAGTTTTTTGCTGAGCCAGTTCGTAAAGGCACATTGTTTAGCTACCTCACATTTAAACTGATTTCCATAATAACCACAAATAGGCCTTTTTGACCTTAAATTGACATAGTTATGGTTTTAGTTTGCATTTCATTATACTCTGTTCACAAAGCCTGACTAACCTGCGCTAAATGATCTGGGAGAAGAAGATCAGCTCACTTTGATAAGAAATATATGGGTCAATGAGCAAATTTTATTTATGCTGATAAAACAATGAGTAATTAGTTCAAATAGTTCAATGCAGACATTTTTAGAGCACAATGAAGAATAGCGCTTATTTGCTACATAACTTTTTGAAAGGAAAACATGTCACAAGCAGTAAAAAAAAAATATTCCTGGATATGGTGTTTATTTTGAAAGGCCTATTATGAGCAATGGTTAAGATCTTTTTCCAGTAATATTTTGCCACGATAAAACATTATTATTGTAATATTGTTTTAATTACAAAAAAGTTAAATGATTTTCACAGATTCCACCTTGCCAGAAGTTTATCTCAGACAGAAGTGCTCTGATGATAACTCCATATTTATACAGCACATGTCATCCAGATAAACTCCCAAACCTTCCGCAGACTTTTGCAAACACAGCGCATCCACACTCCTCTTGTGTCAAAGCCAGTGTCAAACATCTGTTGTAACTCTAGGGAGACACACTAGGGCTCTTTCTAAGGCGCAGTGGTGTTTCTCAGCAACCTGTGGTTCTGATTCAAGGAAGCACATAAGCATGTACCACACGTAGAAGGTGAAAAGTGGTTTGGTTTGTTTTTGTTCTTGTAAACTAGGCTGAAACTCTGTCTCATGTGTGCTTACCTTATGAGAGATGAGCATAATGGATTATGGTAATACAGTGCAGATGCAGGATGAGTAGTCATTATTAATCAAAATTTTCAGCTGTATCCAGCACTGAACTCTCAGAGCCACGTTTTTCCCTCTGTGAGCACAGCATAGCAGCAGACAGCAAAAAACTCTGTATTATGCTGCAGTGTTGGTGCAGTGTTGGTTTATAAAATGTGTTTGAATGATGGCTGTAGTGTAGTTAGCACCTTTCAAGGTGCAATCCATACCTGTCCTTTTGAAAAAGAACTCAGTCTAATGGTTTCTTCCTTTTTTTTTTTTTTTTTTCCATCTCCTGTTGTAAATGAATGAGTTAATGGTTGAACTGAGAATGCTTGATCACCGAAGTTGCTTGGGAGGCAATTATCTGACAAGCTGGTAAAGATGAGAAATACCAGCACAGATCTGCATCTAATTGAAATCACTCAGATCTGATCTTAAGATAAACAAACTTAGGATTTTTGGAAACTATTTTATTGATTGTATTCTCCTCATCGGTTGTTTCTATTTGTATCTGTTAAAAATGTGAACGTGTTTCCTGTAGTAACATATTTACTTGGACAGCAGCTCATCAATTAAATTTATCTGTATGCTTTTGCTTGATTAGTATCAATATCAACTCACATCAGATAAAAAATAAAAAAGTGAAATTCATCATATTTCTGGATGAAATTTTCAGAAATCAGCATTTAATTTTGTTTGAAGTACAGCACTGTAGTTCATCAGCTTCTGGTTATTTGTATGCTGGCTGTGACAAATGAAGGTTCAGTCATACAGCTCAGATGACTAAAAGGCTACTTTCAGTTTGGACCAATTTTAGTAGAGTGCCTGATATGACTAATTTGTCCAGATATATTAAATGAAATGTTTTTGCTTTTTTTTTTTTTAACCAGTTCTATATTTAGTCCATTCTACATTCATTGTGAAATTATATTAAGTTAAAAGAAAATTCCTGAAGTACAGGAAAGCAGTACCAGAAGTACTGCTGGCTGAGCAGCGCAGGGAGATCAATGCGCCAAAGAGCGCTGAAAGCAATGGGTCACCTTAATGGGCTTCTAACGAGCCCTATGACTGCTGAGCATGACTTCACAAAGGCCCATTTCTTCTATAAGAATCTTCTGAATAATAACCAGACTCTAAGTTGTGTTTTGGTTTTGCTGTATTGCTGTAAATTCATTGATTTCTGGCTGAGTTTTGATAGACTATCCTTTTGTTGTCAGGTTCTGTCTTATGAAGAGTGTAGAATGCCAAAAAACAACCAAACTGACCCAGTTGTGCCCTCTCCTCTATCAGAAATGGATACTGAAACACAGAGGTTTATTTCCTATTTCTGTGACAAGACTGTGAAAGAGAAATTTGCCTTTGTGAATTAAGCCATGGGCAGATTGATTCATTTCATCCTGTTGGTATTGAACACTGCTCATGTTTTAGTTGAAAGTTTGCAAAATGCTAGCTTTCAGTGGGCAGGCCGCTGGAGAAGTGATCCAAAAATAATGTAAATTGAAAGTGTTTGGTTTAATGTACTTTCCTGTTTGTTTGCTTTTTTGTTTTAAACAAAACAGAACAAAACAGAGCATTCTTTGGACTAAATGTCAGTGGAAGATTCATTAGGGTGGTGGTGAGACCGCTGGCTGTGCACTGCGGGGGTGTGGGGAGATGGCTGGTTCTGGCTGGATTGTTGTGTAGAGGCAGGAACAAGCCTGGCAGTATCAACAGCTGGGTTGCTGGTGACAGTGTTGCTGTGTCCGGCTGCTCTCATAGAGGAAACCTGGCAGGTGATGGGAATTTAATGGTATTGCTTGGAGCTGGGTTGATTTTGCTCCTGATTAATCTCATCTGTCAGGTAGTGAGGACTTCAACAACAGATTTTGAGGCTGGTTCTGTTGTTTAGAATAATGGGTAATTTTCACCTCTGTACTCTGGGCCTCTACAGAAAAAGTCCGTATGGATCCGAGTTCATTCTGTATTGCATTGTCAGCACAGCTGTGATTTTCTTTGACAGTTGCATCAGTAGGGAAGAGAAGAATGGGATTAGGTATAAAAAATTGGTTTGTTAGAAAAGATTTTTGAAGCTGTACTATGAAATCTCTAGCACATCTGCAGATGATTTATACTAATAAAGAATAAACAGTGAAAAGGTGTTGAAGAAAATAGTATTGGAGGAAAAAAGTACCAAAAAAAATCAATTGACTGAGGAGACAGAATATTCAGTTCTGATTCATCTTCTCTCATCAGTAGAAAAAATGAATTATTTGACTAAGAAAGAATCACCTCAAAGAGAACAGTTAAACCACATACCATTTTGCTGAACAGATCAGAGTACTGTAAGTAACCTGCCAGTAATGAAGTATATGATATTACAAGAAAGAAAATTTGCCATGTAAAGAAAAAAAAACCTCAATTAAATATACACTTTACTGTTTTGTATAGTAACAAGACTGTCCATGTGGCTTTTCTTTATTTAAAGTCGATAATACAGTTTACTCCAAATACACAAATACTTGAACAGCTTCAAACACTTGCTTTCAAACAGAAGCCTGGGGATATATCCTTGAGGAGAGGGAAGCAAAGATAGGGAAGGACTGTGGGCAGGTAAAGAGATGCAGTCAGAGGGCACAGTCTTGGGAAGAGGCCAAGCTTGGGGGTGGAGAGCCAGACAGCCTTGCTGCTGTACTTGGGACTTCTGAACATTTCTGTGTCTTCCCTGCCTTCCTATGCTCCTTTTCCTCCCTCCTGCTGTCTCCCTGTCCTCCTTCCCAGTTTCTCAGGCCTGGGTTTCTAATCGGCCTTGCTATTAGCAGGACTGAGGTGGGCCCAGAGCACAGACATCTTCTTTTGGGGTGTGGGGAGCACCTTGGCAAGCAACATCTTGAGAAACACAAGAGTTAGTCTTTGGTTCTCCAGAGTAAATGTTTGGTGTTGTTGTGAAGGTAATGGATGTTGCAACACTATAGTCCTACCCCACAGATTAATGTGGATGCAGGTGAATGCAACTTTAAAGTAGGACTTTTCATCGTTGTGGTAGGCATGTCATTTAGTGGCTTGCATACCACAGCAAAATACAATCTGAATGCTGTGCAAATAGCCAGTGCCTCTGCCACTGTCTCTGCTGGGAGCTGCCATTGATGGTGACACAGGATCATGCAGGTATCCTCAGTCTGCACAACACGTTCTTTGCATAGGGCTTTGCCTTTGTTTCATAAAGTCAATAATGCAAATGCATAGAAATTGAGGTGGGGCCTGACCTTGACTGCTTGAAGGGCCTGGGAGATTGTCTTTCATAAAAGCTGAGGCCTACTTCCTGTTTTTATTTTTTTTTTATATAAGAATTTTCAAAAATACCTTTCACATGCCACAAAAAAAAAAAAAAAAAAAAAAAAAAAAATCATTTTTGGTTTCATTTCAGTGGCAAATGTTGTGGAAATGCATTTCATTACTAGATGAAAGGCTTAATTGTAACTCTGGCCATATTCCCCGTAGTGGAGGAAAATAAGGTGCCTTCTTCCTCTTCCCAGATGTATGCAGCTCGTCTTCTGAAATGGCAGTGGGCGTGACAAAGACTAGGCTTTGTAAAATGTGTACAGAAGTCTTCACTATGTTTTTTCCACACAGCAAGAGAGGCGGGGACTGTGTAAAAAAAAAAATAAATATATATATATAATATATACACACACATACACACATATATATATATATATATATAAAGATACAATTTAAACTTATGGTCTGGACCTGAGGCAGTTGGGCTCTGTGCTTCCCATTAAGCAGGACAGGATGTCTCTTTTCTCTGTCCACCATTCCTAAGCATCTGCAAACCTGGAAATGAAAAGATGAGTTCAATAGAAGAAGGATTCCGAATCTGAGAATTTGCTTTAAGGCAGGTTTGCATAGCTTACTGAAATTTATTGTGTCCCCACATTATTCCTTAATCTTTGTGTATGCATCTTTTCAGTCTCTGAAGTATAGTTGGATCATCTTTTCAAATAATTTTCCACAACTGCAAGGACTGGAAGCATTGTTCTCTCAAGCTGGAGTTAAGGTGCTCATTTAGAAACAACAATAGCAACAAAAATGTGATTTTTAGAACCAGAATTTAAAATAGATTGTCAATTGACTTCACTTTTTTTTGAATATGAAGAAACTTTTCCTTTGTATATTCAGGCATACTTTGGATTTCAAGCGCACGCTAAAAACCCACAGGTAAACAGGTGCAAAGTTGTCTTTTACATTTGGTCAGATTGGCTTGGAATTCTTTTGCTGCTTGTTCAAAGTATACTTTTAGCCCTTATCAAAAGAGTAAGCCAAGGATCCTAGTTCATCTCTTATAGCAGTAACAAGACAGAAAGGAAGATGTGATAGAATAATAAAAAAATTCCAGTAGATTATTCTTGTTAAAGACTGCCAGGGTCAGAGTGGTGGAGAATGTAGGTTGCATTGCTGTAGTAGATGTAATTTAAGTTGTGGAAACATCGTTACAGCTGATGAGGAATGGGACTGAGGAAGCCTGTGGGGCTTTGGAAGTCTCTGTGTAAAGGCTGAGTTTGTATGGCTGGTGAATAGCAAATACATCCTTTTTCTTCTTATTTATTTTTTTGGTAAGATGAGTGTATTTGCTTCAGAATTTACCCAGCAGACATAAGCATGGGCTGCTGTCTCCTTCCCATATGTCCAATTGTAGAGGCCCTTTTGAAGTGAAATCTTGCCAGAGCCTGCCACAGCCTATGTGTGTAAAATAGCCTTGATGGCCAGGCTGCAGAGGACACAGAGCACATGAGATCTGGCTCATACCCAGCTCCCTGTACACAGCACAGGGAGTGCAGGATTTGCATTGCAATGTCTCTGTAAATGGAGTCTCCCTATGGGCCAAATGTAGGTTAAGAGCAAGGAAATATCCTTCTACACTGATCAGCAAAAGGTTCCTAGTCAGGGCACACCTGTTCCTTCATGCTCAAAAGAGCAAGATAAAACAGAGGAATAGTTGGTGGAGAACAAGCATGTCAAGGGGAAGCTAGCTTTAAAAGTGATTTAATCTAAACAAGTCATACTCTGTTTGCATGGATTTAATCAGAAATAACTCCTTGTGAAGACTGCAGTGATCCTCAGCTTGCAAGTCGGATGTTTAGGTTCGAGCTTCCATGTTTGGTCTCTTCATCACTGCTAAATAGGACCAAATCATTAAGTATGCAATACCAGTGTAATTGTTTCAGAACTACGTTCCGCTGCATTTTCTACTTTGCATACCATTTTTAATTTCCACTTCAAAGTGCTCTCAGAACATAGCCCTGTAAGTTTGCAGCCATGCTCTGCTATGTTGTGACACCTAACCTTCCTGGACTTATCAGCTCCTCAACTCCTGCTCGGCTGTATTGACAAAAACACTTTATACTGTTGATATCCCATCAGTCACTGAATTCCTTTGCAATCCTGGGGAGAAAGAGAAAGAGTAAGTTTTAATTCTGTGCTAAAAATGGAGTGCAGGAATTCAGTAAAGTTTTGCTGAACGATAAAAAAAGGTCTGAATTTGCCTCATCATGCAAAGTGCATCTTGTCGACTGTTGTAGTCTTATCACAAACTCTGTGCCAACTTGCTGCTGTACAATGGCAATACCTGCAGAAATGCATTCCAGTTTTCTTTTCTTGAATATTTTTGAAGGTAAGCTGTCAAATACTTCTGGTGTTTGGCAAGTGCTAAGGATACTAAAGTAAGATAATAAGTGGTAAGGGACAATCAAAAAAGGAAAATGGAAATGATCATATTTTATAGTCAATTTCCCAGTCCAAATAAGTAGCAATCGATCTTCTGTTGTTAACCTTTCAGTCTGCCCATCATTTGTTAGGAATTTCAGGTTTTTTTGCTGAGATGAGTTTTTTGGATGTGAGCTATTTGTTTGGGGCTGTGTGAGTGTCCAAAGTAATATGCTTGCTGTGGAAGAGGGAACTAGTGCATTCTAGGGAGTAATATTTCAGGACAGAGACAATGTCTTTCTATTTTTGTCACAAAGTTATCACCTATGGAGCACTTCAGTCCTGAAGGGGATCATCTGGATGGAGAAAAAAATGGTTGTTCTTTTATTAATAAAGCATGGTGTATTATGTTTGTGCCTGTCCTTGCTGCTGCACAGTCATCCCATTTAAAGCCATTAAAACCTCATTGATATATTTATTCTCACCACAATACACTAATAGCATTCAAAGCCATTAGTATGTAGCTGTTGTGCATTTGCAAAAAGTTGCAGTGCTAGGTCAGCAGGCATGCTATTTTTCTGTGATAAATGAGCAATATTAACCTATCAGGGCAGAAACATTAAAAATATTTATAGTGTCAGCTTTTTGTCTTACATTTCATTTCACTTATGTTTTTTTTGCTCTTGGTAAAATTCTGAGCTAGGTGCTAATTAGTTTATATTATGGGTATTTTACATTATTATTTTCAATTGGAAATAATGATTAAACATAGTTTTGACAAACTTAAAAAATGAAGTGATGTAGTAAAAAGTAAACTCTCTAACAGGATCAAAAGTTCCATTCTCCTTGCTGTCTCAGTATGCACATATAGTGTTAGTTTATGCTATTGTAAAGCTCACATCGCAGTGCCAGAAATTCAGAACAAAAAAAAAATAGTTTATAATTTAAGGGAAAAAAAAAATGTTCTGCTTATTTGTAAAACAGGCCTTTTAATTTGATAAAAGCTTCCTGAAATCATAAGCTTTATGTGGAAAACATCACTTGCTAGAAAATATTCCAATGTATGCATGTTTTTTTGCCCCACCACTTGTTTTACATAGGTTCACCCATGTTTCCATGAAAACAAACCTCATGCTGAATTTGTCAAATGCTGCATAAAAAGAATGGATGCCACGCTCTTTCAGCTATTTCCACTGGGTTTTGGCTGCCTGAAGTTAAAAAGTAAAATTTGACCTTGATGAAGTGAATGGCATGAATTTTAGTTGAACTGGAACAGGAGTAGACTCAAAGTGTTCTGCTTATTATGTGATATTCATTTCCATGACAGCTAACTGTGGTGTTACAAAGCAGAAGGGCTTCAGGAAAGATACCAAGATGAGGAATGTTTCTAAGCAACGTGGATAATAATTTATTTTACACATGTCCTGTAATGGAAGAAAGTGAAATGGTGAAAAATCAGGGATGCTCTAAAGTTTCTCACAACTTGCTATTAAAAGGAGCCAGTATTTTTATTGGATAATGTTCAAAACTGGAATAAACATTATTGATTTCTTCATTTTTAGCATGAATTTTGCACGTACCACTTCACTATACTAAACTGTGATATGAACAATGTATAAGACACTGACTGATACAGAACCAGACTTTCTTTTTCTATTTTGATCCCACAAGCATTGTCCACTGTCACAGAAGAAGTGAACTTAATCAGACGTGACTTGACTTTGCATCTGCACATGAGGTTATCTCTTGTAAAAGGGTAGACTTGTGAATGAAACCTTTGTCTTCAGCTTCCTTGTAATCCTGCAGTACAGTTGAGCCTGTTAGCTCAGTTGGAATAATGTGCTGATTTTCTGAAGATGAAAAAGAATTTTAACCCCTTTCCTCTTTTTAAGTTCTCCATTCTGTACTTCCTTAGATTTCACGCTACCTGTCTTGATTTTAGCAGCTCTGATTTCAGTCTACCACTTCCCCTGGCTAAATGTAAAAAAATTATGTGCTCCTCTCCTTGAAGGAGAATATTCAAGAAATGCAGTCCCGGTGAGAGTGCTGTTCTGTAGCAGCAGGGATTCTTTTTTCCTGTCATTTTCTTAATTCAGTCTCTGTTTCAAATCTTTATCAGCACCTGTCCTTTTAAGGAAAAAGATTAAAATGTCTGAGGGTAAATGGAGGATTGATTTGGTGTGAACATACAGCTTCTGTGCTTTTACAATATATGCAATTATGAACAGGGATACCACATGCTTTGACATTCTTATTGCCTCCAACTGCTTTGCTTCCTTGCCTTTGTGCATGCTGATTTTAGTTCTCCTTGAATCATATTATGCATAAATTAAATGCATATTTTGAAAAGAAATTATATTGTTTTTAGAAATGAGAGAATGTGAGGCTGTTTTATGAAATGTTGGATCTTTCCATCAGTGCTGGAGAAGGGCTATCTGCTAGGAAGCTGTGGAAGTATACAAGGAGTAGATACTTGGTTTAATAAAATGATAACAGTATTCTGAAATATTACAGAGTATGTTGCTGTAGCTATGATATATTGATGACT
This sequence comes from Pavo muticus, assembly GCA_016647715.1. Lineage (NCBI taxonomy): Eukaryota > Metazoa > Chordata > Aves > Galliformes > Phasianidae > Pavo > Pavo muticus. The sequence goes on from JACDJE010000404.1 coordinate 506,163, forward strand.
GTCTGACTAGGTTGGAGATAAAAGCAGTAGACATGAATTTTGTCTGTTTGCTCTCATTTAATTTCATCATGGTGAGTCACATAGGCATCAAGATTTATATGCGTCTGATAAGTAGTTGGGATAGAGAGTGCTAATGACGGTTGTAATGCTTTCTGGAATTCTATTTCTTCTGACTTTGGTTGACATTGTGACTCTAAATACTTCAAACTCTGTAAATTAGAAAGTGCAAGGGAAAGGAGGGGAGAACTTGTCTCAGAATTCACACCATATTCATCAATATGTAGTCATCCACTGGTTGATATTTTTTTCTGTGTGACTGGACAGGCAGAATGCATGCTCCTTAGAGAATAGTACCTAGATAGGAGTGTGCATTTATCAGGAGAAATTCACGGAAAGAGGTCATAAAACATGCTGGTTTTTTTTTTTTTTTTTGAGGGGAGTTGTTTTTTTTTAATATGTATAAGGAGCTTCTAACATTTATCTTTCAATTCAAAGAAAACCTTTTCATCAGTGATCAGTGCAGAATGAAGAAAATTGGCTGAGTCTTACTGATTCACATGGGACAACTGTCTCTAGCGCAATCTGTTTATGTTGATGGTGCTAGCACCAGCAGATGCTGGGAAAGCTGCTGTCTCTACTGCTACTGTTGTCGACACTATTGCAAAGTCTTAAAGGGAAGTTGCAATGAATCTTATTCTGGTTGGGAAAAAAAAACAAAAACATAAAAAATCAAAGCAGATGTTTACAACCTGGTCCTTTGTGGTCACTCATGCTATCATTTATACTTTTGGAAGGTCTTAACTGGAGGTATTGTTAGTTGAGGATTTTCAGCTCTGAAAGTAACCTCAGCTATGATTAATAGGAGAATCCAGAATATTACAAAATGCATACACATCTCTCACTCTCTTCATTTATATGACTTTTCTGTCTGCTGTTGTTGTAGAGGTGGTTCTTGAAGGAAGTGCTTCTCCAGCTCATGAACAAAGGAAGGACTGACAGTATTGTGGGCCAGAAAAAACATGGAGAAGAAAACAGGCAATTTTCACAGGTTTTAATATGTAGCAAGAGCAAATATCGGTCAGAAAATCAATAAAAGCCCCTTGCATGTTTACCCTCCAACTTTCACAACCCTCTACTGAAATCCACCAAAAACAGATGCAAGTGTTTATCTTTAATGTGCCTGTCTGTTATGTATATCCTATGGCTGATAACAAAGCTCTTTTCCACTTTATCATTTCATGCTTACTTTGGTGGAGGTATATAGAAGAGAGTCAGCTTTTCCATTTCATTCTATCAGCTGATTAGATATATTCTCTTAGTGAAATTTACCTTTGAGTAGATCAAATTCTTCTGAAGCCTTACAGTTTTTATCAAAGGCTGTGTTGCTATTTGTACTTTAATATCTACAGGATCCAACCAGACAGAAGGAGAAGAATCAACTGTTTCTGAGGTGCTACTGTTTATACACTGAATAGGAATGAATTCTTGTTTGTTCCTGTTGTTCATTATTTAACTAGAGAAGATTGAGAAAACATGAAAAGTGAGTTGGCTATGGCCATAAATCTATGAGGACAGTTCCGAAAGTATTGCCTACTATTCTATTAAGTTAAACTACCACAGAACACCTTGATTTGAGAGTATAGACAGAAAGGAGCATGGTGGTGTAGGTAGTTTTGAATTTGAGTTTTTCTAATCTCCAGTCTCTATGTGTTTCTACTTCTATATTCTTTCTACATAGAGTTCAATTCATATCAATTGATTCTTCTTCTTTTATATGTATTGAGTCTGATCCAGAGTTGAAAGACATCAAAGAAAACGCTGTATTTTTTCCTATAGAACAAGTCAGACTCTGATATGAATAGCATAAGGAAATGTAGATGAGGGCTGCTCTGAAAATGCCTCCAGTTTTATTATGTTGGCCCACAACATCAGAGGTGGATGTTGATGGCAGTGGTAAAAAAGAAAGTTAAGGAGATGATGCAGATAAGTGAATTGTCAAATGTTATTCTTTTCTGCAGAAAAATTGCTGTTTACCATCCCACTGAAGTATTTAAGCATGGCTACTTCGTTAATAAAGTAAAGCTAAAAATCTCACAGGATTAAGGGAAATCTCCAGAAGTTTAGGAACAAAAAGGAATAGAAGTTTGCAGTTGCCTTTGTTTGACCTTCATGAGATCAGCAGTCCAATCAATCTTCTGAGTTGAACAGAACTTGAGCAAGAATCATAATTTTTTCTGCATATGCAAAGAGCTGCACGTAAATGGACTATATAACTGTCAAATTTTTAGCTGAACAGTATAGACTGAGATAATACTAAAAGTCAATCCTTTCCTCAAGTTTTGTGTTGCTGGATTTCATGCACTAATAAAACCACATAAACGCTGCCTAATCTTCTTGTACTGTGAGTTGGAAGTTTTTCTTTATCCTGTGTGCTCTTCTTCATTTTCTCATATGAGATGTTTCACATTTTTATACTGATGGGAGCTACCCATCTACCAGCATAACTTGGCATTTGTTGTCTTCATTCTTAATTTTTTTTTTTCTGTTTGTTTCTCCTTACTTTATTTTTATTATTATTATTTTTAGTAGAATACATGATCTCTGTGTTTCAATTCAAAATCTTTAAGTCTGCCAACCAGTTAGAGAATATTTCAAAGAGAAAAGGAATACTTTATTTTCATATGTCAGTGAACCTAAGTAAAAATGCTATGTGCTTAAGCACTGCCAGAAACAATTTATGTTATGTTTTAGGATAATTAATAAAAGATTGATTAGATTATGGGCATTGATGCCAAAGAATATAGAAACATCATCATAGAAAAGGTCAAGAATCTGTATTTCTAAATCACACAGCAGCAGCCCATAATTCTGCAAACCAGCTATGGCTGAAAAAAAATGTTATATCAGCCTCACTGCAAATTAAAAGCAGAGTCTGTAAGTGAACTCAGTACTTAAAGGAAAAAAAAAAGAAGCAATCAGTACAATAACCCTAGCATAATCTATTTTCACATTAAATTCCATTTCTTTTTCCTCTACTTGCAATTTTCAGAGTTTGATGAAACAGATTTTTTTTTCTTGATAATCCACAATATGTGCTTGGTTCAGGATTGAAGAAGGACACATGAAAATCCAGCAATATGTATGGGCTGTTTAAAACCTTGGGTACTACTTGGGAAGGTGTACATGCATAGAACGGGGTGGAGAGAATATTAAATTCATCCAAATGTTCTTGTTGGGAACCTTACTGATTGAAAACAATTATGCATGCGATGATGATATACACTTGGGCTCAGCCTTGCAAATATGTGCAGTGAAGTTTGTGCACTGGCATCAAATGTATAGGTAGGTATACGTAGTCAGAACTCCCCGCATTTGAGGTTGATTCCAGTGAGCTTCGCATTCCTTTCATGTCTTAAACCCTCTTGCTCTGGAGAGCATTTTGTTTTATTTTGGAAAGTTATCAGTTACTATCAAGCATCTTAAAAAGGTATGTAAATTGCAGAGTGCAGTTTGGATCACCTACAGACTTTTTATGAAAAGGAATTGAAAGGGCACAAAAGTTGTGCAAAAGCATCCTCTGAATTCAACACAAGATTTAATAGTTGGACAGAGGAGTTGGCTCCCGATGCAGTGCAAGAAGTGGAATGCTAATTAGAGATTCCCAAATCCCCTAGAAGTATTCATAATTAATGCTTGTTGTGGCTTCATGCATGTAGTGGCAAAAAGCCCAATATATGGCTTTTACATCTGCTATTTCAGCAATGTCATATGTTAATTCATTCCAAAGTTTGTAGAAAGATGGAAAGGAAAATACTTCTTTTCTTTTATTGTACATTTTAAAAAGCTATCTATGCTTGATAAAGTCATTAATAACTCAGTGTTGTAGGGTCACTAATAATTGAGAATGTTTACTAATTCTTGACTTCACCAAAGCTGTTTGCTACTCCTACCATTCATTTTTGAACGTAATAGAACAGTGAAGAGCACTGTATCATTTAATGCTCTTAAGACATGCGTATATATACACACATGCACAGAAATGTAGATACACTTATGTAAGATTTTTCAAATGTACATTCTATCTGTACTACTGCTGTAATGGAATAAATTACCAGCTGACATTTGCTTTGATACGAAACTAATTTTCATCATCTTTCATATAAAAGTCATAGTAGCCTAGCGTAATAAAAAATAACCTAACTTCACTGTTTTATTTTGAATTCAAATACCTAGTTACAGTAGACCAGTTCTCTACTCTAAGGCTCAAATATGCCAGCTGCAGCTTGATATCTCATTCCCTGTAGGCATACATTACTCATTTCAGTTCAGTCAGAGAGACTTTGTGCGACAAGCTATAAAAAGCTCTACAACACTATGTGTATGGATCTATTTGGTACTTGAAAGAGGCAGATCTGATATATGGTTGTGGATAATCTACTGTTCCTTTTTCTCATCACTACCTGCCTATCGTAGGATGCTAGATAAACTACTTGCCTATGAAAACAGGAGCTATTTTATAAGGTTGTGCAGTGGGATGGCATTTGAGGATTAAAGACAATTCATATGATTGGATGATTTCTACATGGACGTGCTAGGACAAGTAACTGAGAGTAGGATTTATTTTGGGGATTTCATCTGGAGAGCCATTCCACTGTCTACTTGCAGGAGGCTGGCATTGATTTCCTAAAGATTGTCTGATCTTGTTTCAGGTGGTATATAGCATACAAGACTTCTGTGTGGCTTAGCAGATGTGACACAGGAGTCACAGAAGACCTATACTCTTTTGGATGGTTAGCTGGGTACCAGGCAGAATAGCTCTTCTCAAACCAGAGCAGCAGTTATGATCAGGCAGCTCAGAATGAGTCCTAAGTCTCCACAGACTCCAGTGAGAACTTATATTTTCCTTACCCGTGTAAACACTACACAGCCACATAGAGATTTGGGTGTTGTAATGTTGGAAGAAATCTCATCCTGATTACTTAGTCTGTGGCCTGTTATTAGCTAGGCTGTGGGGATCAAGTGATTAATTTGGACAAATTCTGCTCTAAAAATATTGTAACTCTTTATCGCATTGTTAAAGTTTCCTCCCAACAGCCTTCTAAAACACACAAGGCAGTCAGGATGCCCAGGTCTAAATTTGACTTTGAATTTAAATTCAGTATCAGATTTGGCCAATCATTTTCCTTTGCGTAGCTTTCCTGATATAGCCTTAAGAGGAGACCAGTGTGAGATCAGTAGGTCTGTTGGACTAATGATGGTGCTAAGAAACTGTGCTATGAAGTAGGAATGATAGTGTGTAATGGAAATTCTGGCTGAGCCTATAAAAAGTTGGGAAGACAGAGGGAAGGGCTGAGCCCTGAGTAAGGATCGCATGCCTGTTTTGTTTCCCACTGCTCAGCCCCATTACTGTGAATTTGTTCAATCTTTGTTTTTCTTATGAAATTAACTTTAATTAAAGTTTAATCATTTTTAAGCTTTTATCATTCAGGAAAAACAAATCCTTAAAAAAAACCATTCATATTTAACTCAGAAAATTGCAAGAATGGAGAAGGGCAGTAGTACTAGAGGAGTACTCTACTTTTGGGTAACGTAGCAGAACTGAAGACAGAAATGTATTTGTGCCTAGGGATATAACAGGGATTACTTTCTATCAGTGACAATACCTGCTGTCCCCTGGGCCATTGCCATGACTTTCATGCCTTCTTGAGATATGTTTTATTTCTTCCTTGGCAGTCCGTCATTTTTGGAATGAATGAATGATTTCCGAATAAAGCTGCTTAATTGAAAGCCTTAAATTCCATCCTAAGTGGAAAACTGAGTTCTGCCATGGACTGTGAGGACAAATCCCACAAATGAGAGGGTTTCTTCTGAGACCTGCATGCATATAAAGTGAGGACAAACTGAACACCATTGCCTGATAATGAACTTTATAAAAATTCACTTTTTCTCACCACCTACTTGGTAAATCAGCATTTCATTTATTTATTTTAGTGATTTTTTTGTTTCCTTGTGACTACAACAACTTGCTTCCATCATTTCTCTTCCTGTATTTTTCTGTGCAGTTTCTTGAGCACTGAGAATAAATGCATGAGAGTAAATTCTTCTTTCTGACAGAACATTTCTAAGAAAAAGTAATTTGAGATGCAAATTGTTCACAGTCAGGAAACCCTGAGTTAGTTCTAGGTATGTTAGATATTTATGTATGGATTTGTCAACCAAAATCAACAATTAAAGATTCTTCAAATAAATAATTGATTTTTTCCTTTCATTGTGGTGTTTCTAGCAAGAGGCATGGAGCAATAGGAGTAAATTTGTAAAGCAAAAAAATCGTAAGGACTTGATGCCCACTCTAAATATATTTCTAGAGGGTTTATATGGGAATCCTACATGGTTGGAGTGCAAGTTACACTCTTGGAGTCTATCTATTATTTTCCTTCGAAAGGAACCAAGTTCACATGTTCTGAGATTATTCCTGTGGGAACCAGAATATGAGCGGACAAGAGCAGGAAATCACTTCAGAAGTCCACTCTGGATTCAAACAAAAATGCTAATGTGGGTGCATCCACGTTGTATTAGCATTCTTTCTATTCCTATTCAGTCTTGAAAAGTTGAAATCCAAGACATAAATAAAAACAAAAACAAAACAAAGCAAAAACCACAAATACGAATTTTAGTTTTCCCATTCCTTTAAAGTTTTGTACTCGCCTTGCTGTATTTGCATTGTCAGAAATATACCTGACATTTTGCCAGATGCAACAGCAGTTGTTCAGGAGTCTTTACTGCAGATTCTGCTGAGATGTACCTGAGCTCGCAATGCTGTCAGTGATACCTGTGCATAGGGTTTGTAATGACTGGTGCCACATAACTGTCATTAATACCCAGATTCGGTGTCAGTGTGGCTATATCTATGCAAGCTACAGCTATATAAGAGATTGTATGGAAACATGCTCTAAGTGCATTTCTTTTAATAAGAAATAAAACATGCTTTAACATTCAGTTATTCATCTGGATGAACTGTGGTAGTTTGAGAAAGTACTTTGGCAAATTCATGAAAAATGTTTACCAGGGAAAACTAGGCAAAAAGGCTGAAGATGGCTGATTGATCAAGGGTGCTTGTGGCTGCTGTTAGATGTGGGTCTCCCCTGCCTCTACCTACATTCTTTTTGCAAGCATCTGTTGTAGGTCTTGGCCAGTGGCTTGGGTAGGCAAATGGACCTTTAATCTTATTCATTTATCTGGTATTACATGATTCAAGTCATCCAGTGTTAAGTCACCCACTGCGTCAGTGGATGTGGATCAAGCCTTCATGGTAACATTTCTCTCGGATGAGTAACACTAAGTTACTGGAAATTACTGAATTATAGAAAAGCTTAGGTCGGTAGGAACCTTAATGACCATCTAGTTCTAACCCCTCTGCTGTGGGCAGGACTGCCAACTGCTAGATGAGACTGCCCAGATCCACCTTGGCCTTGAATGCTTCCAGGAATGGGGCATCCACTACTTTTCTGGGAAATGTGCAGAGAATTATGATCCACACGATTCCAATGAACCTGGGCACTGTGTGTGCACAAAGCTGCTCTCCTAGGGGGTTAGGGGATTAAATGTAACTATATGCTGAAATGGAAACATAATAATCTTAGTTAAAGAGCTTGATTAGGTGTCAGAAGCAGAAATTCACAGCATTTGCACTGAAAAAAATCTTTTGTGTGGTTAGATGAATATCCTCTTGTCTTCTATAACAAAAAGAAAGTTCATATTTTAATACTACTCCATGCTGGCTTCATGGTGCTTCTTTGGGTATCTAGCTCCTTTGTTTTGCAGTCGAGTTTAATCACTTGCAGAAAATGCTTGTATCACACACTCTTCAACCATGCACATTATCCCTTAATTATATACAGCTAAGCCCCTCTTGACTGTAAGACATGTTGTTTGTTCAAATGCACTTACAAATCCATTTTCTTATCAGTTCTTTGCTGAACATTTACACAACGGGTTACTGTTTAAATATGAAAATAAACCTTTTTAAAAAAAAATGTGACCCACCCACCTGGCCTCCATCTGTGATTGTTCTGTCTCTACAATCTGTTGTCTGCTTTTCCTCACCATGTTCTTTATCTTTTTGGATGGCTGCTATCTTTGAGCTGCGTTATTGCCCCTCCCTATTTTCTCCGTGCTTAGTAGAAAGTGACATTTCCAAACCGTAAAGATCTGCCATGCAGATTTGATAGACTCTCTCCTGTATGACACAGTTCTGCTTTGCATGTGCAATTAGTAAAGACAACTTCATCTCACAGTATCACAATTAATGCTGTACTGTTTGGAATTAAAACATTATGTGAATCTGGGACATTTTCTCATAAAAACCTGTTTTTTCTTACCATGGACATACTGAAGCAAACCAAGATTCTCCAGATTTTATTCCATACAAGTTTTTTATCAGTGAATTACTATTGTAATGCTTTTTCTTTTTTTATTCTCCATTAAAGAGGATCTGTGTATTTGTAATCTATTACTAAATTTATACTCTAATCTTTAGATAGAGACGTTAAATCCATTTTTATTTTTAAAGATTATAGCTAAATACTTACACAAGGAGTTTAAATTTGCAGTCTCTGCACTGATAAAAAATGTGCTGACTTCAGCGAACCTGAAAGGGAATGTTTTCTTAAAGAAACTGAAATGTATTTTTTGTTCCTCCTTAGAAGTATTTTTTATTTCTTCCTCTCCAAGGCCAACGTAACTAGGTAGAACAGTTAGTTTTTTGCATAGGTGTTCCTCCATAAGAGCCACTGAGGACTGATAGACACGAACATTTTTTCTAAGTAGGACAATTGACTTTAAATGTTGGGATATCTGAAACTTTAGTGTATGCCACTAAAGTTATTTTTAGATTCTGTAGCACAGCTGTGCAGAAGTTGAATTGTTTTGCTCCTGCGGGTTCTTGAAAGCTGGTCTCTTGTTTGTATGGATTTGTCTGCTCTAAAATGATGGCCTTGAGGAAAGTGTTACAGAAACCTGTGAAAAATTTCTGCTGGATTCAGGCCTGGAATGGTAATGGTAGGTCACTGTCCAAAGGAAACAAAAATGTGTTATTAAGTTATTTTAATTTCATTTCAATTGGAAAGCTTATAGGGATGTCTGCTTCTGTTCTATTTTATGAATAGGCTCTCCAGAATTATTTCTTGCCAGCCAATTATTAAACACCATTAGAGTCAAATTAAATAAAACATCTCCATCAAGTTGATTGGTCAAAGCTTCAGAAAATTTATAGTGACAAATCTATTTGCCTCACTTCATTTACTGAGACCTTTATCCTAAACCATATGTTCTAGGTCCCAAAAAAGCTGTTATTTCTTATGGGACAAAAAGATTTCATGAAATCATTTCACGTTATTCTTAGGCCTTTATAGGAAACTCTCCCATTAAAATTGTATCTGGATTGTTGTTGAAATACAGGATTTTGGGGCATCAGGATGGAGTCCTTTGTGTGAGGAAGGAATTGATGATATAAAGATAGTCTGAATGAATAAACCTAGCACTGTTCTCTCCCTATCAGTGCAGAAACTACTCAGCTTGTGTTTTTATTAACATTTTATTAATACTTCAATTAAGCATTTCTGCTGGAAGATTGAGAAACAATTTTCAGACCCCTGCTTTGAAGGATGATAGGCAAGTTGGAAGCTTTGATCTCTGCCAACCATCTCTCTTTGGCTTGCAGACCTTGATGACATGTCTCTGTGATGGACCAAACCATTTTCCTGTTTTCACTCTACCTTTGATAATTTAGAAGCAACTCTGCCAAAAATGTTTTCACAATCTTCTCTTCACCAGTTAATGTTTCTTCTTGTGGAAGTTTGAAAAAGTTTTCCCCCAAAAAGAAGAAAATGGGCAGCCAGGAAGCAAAAGCGTCTTGGCAGGTATTTGGAAACTGCTCTTGTGGGATTTGGTGAAAAACACTGTGACCTCTTGATCAGAGGAGCTTGGCAGTCTAACTGTCAGGACTAGGACTGTTCATTTAGCAGGGGGCTTTAATAAGCATTAGAGATGGTCATCTCAGGGGACAAGTCCTCTGCTTCAAAGGAAAGGTCATTGTCTTGTAGTTGCAGCAGTGCTGCATAGTGTTGTAGCTGTTTAGAGTAGATCAGTCATTTTTTTATTTGAGTGGAGGCAGCGATGCTAAAATATTCTAAAACAATTGAATTGTTTAAAAATCAGAAAAAAAGGGAAAAGAGAGGAGGTCCTACCTAGTAACGAGTACTTTCAGTTTCATTTAGAGATACATTTCTACCTCTAATATGTTTAAGATGTTTTTTTCATGAAATCCAAAGGTTCTTGCTTTGTTGGAAGGTCAGATAAGATGACCATGGGTATCGTATTGACTTTAAATTCAAAAGTATTTTTTCCAAGTGATTTATCAGTTATTAGATTTTACTGTATTTTTATTTAGAAAACAAGCAAAACCAAAACAAAACCCCAGAATGTCTTTATTACTACTTGGAACTTTCTGTGATTCTGTTCTCTGAAGAAAATAACAGGAACCTTTCCCAAGACATGTTTGCAATGGAAAAGACCAAATGTGCATTGAACACCTTGAAGGGATAATTTCTTTATGAATTGACAGGGCATGACTGTACAGAACCTCTCTGATGTCAGAGAAGTTGGGGGCCAGAAGTGCACTGCAAGAAGAGAGCTGTGTATAAAGCAAGCTAGCTTGCAGACTATGGGGAATCTTTTGGGTCCTTTATTGTTTGAGCTACACACAAAGAAAAAGAAGCAAAAATGTAAAAGAAAAAGATTATGAAATAATCTATTGTATTGATGTCCTTACTATTTTTTTGTTCCTTTCTTGTGACTGTTAGAATTGAATTTTGTGCAAGTTAAAAAATGCATTGTTACAGGTTTGGGACATTTTTAGTAAAAAGTTTTCATGCATCTGTTTAGAAATAAAGCACTAACTGCAGTGAAATTTGCAGAGCTGATTTATTTTTGTTGAAGTAATGTCTGTTTCCTGGTGATGCATGTAAATGATGTGCTATTCTTCTGAGTTAGATAATCCTCTAACTTTCTTATCAGAACACTATTACTTTTTAAATACAAGTTACTGTGATGTTACTGTTTTTAGATCTGCTAGATTCTTAGTTACCATGATTTAAACCATTAATAATGGCTAATTAAAACGTTAATAGAGACGATCATATCTAAATATTACCAAGTCAGTCCAAGTTTTTTAAAAAAAACAACCAAGTAGCAACAACAAAAAACTGATAACATTCCCTCCCAAATAAACAGACAAGCAAAAACAAATATGCAGAAGTTGATCAATTGCATTTTGTCATTAGTTCTCCAACTGATTGAGAACCTGCAGAAGAAGACAGATAAAACTTCTACTGCTGACAAAATCCACGCTTTAGGCATTGTTTCATATTTGTGATGAATTTAAATTATGTTCTGCTAAGTGTGGAATCTTTACTCCTAAACTTGCTCATGAGTTGAGCTATCACTTAGCTCTGTGCAAAAGCTACTCAAACACCTTGAAAACTTTATCTTGGGGATGGGCACAGCAGAAAACAAAGGGGAAAAAAAGGTGAAGAATGAAGAGGAAAGCCACTGTATCTTTCTTCCTTTCATTTCTGTAACCCAACTTTCACTTTTGTATTCTGTGTTCCATAATGGAGTTCCAATGTATCTGGTTTTGAGTGTATCTCTCTCATGTTAATTTTCCCAAAATATGGAGTGGCTTTTTATTTTTGGTTCCCAGGAAAGTTAATGAGAGGCACATGCTCAAATCCTTGCGAACTCTGAAAGTGTGGAGAAACATTATGTCGTAGCCTCAGTGCATGACTTTTGATTTACTCAATTAATTGTGATCAAGACTACACTAGAGTTTTTTTAATTGCCATTTAAGTGTTGTCTTTTATATACTTATTTGGAATATTTACTTTCTAAGTAATTTTGCTGCTATGGTATAGCGATGTTGGTTATTCTTTGATTTGTGAGCTGTGTTCTTCATCCTGATTCCTATGTCCTTCTGTATAAATTAGCCAGCAAAATGCCATAGAATAGTTCTTTGTGCCTATAACATTTATTTGCAACTATGTATGTTGAATAGGCACACATGATGACGTACTCAGTAATTTTCTGAAGCAAATCAGGGAAGTAGGGAAGTAGAGATTTCATTTCATTTGATGGAAAAAAAATGTGAGTAAGTAACTATTACTTAGCAAGCATTCTATTTTTGGATCTTCGTTTGTGTGAACAGTGGTATGCGAACATCTCTCCAAAGGCATTAGCAGGACTTTGGACAATAAGGGCATATTAGGCTTGAGAAGTGAATACGAGGTCTGAGAGATTCCTGACAGGCAACAGCAAACATTCAGAGGATGATGGTATGCAGCCATGGGACAGCCCTATTTAGATATGTCATTCACACTATAGCTAAGACACCATTAAGAGTCTTGAGTTTACTCTGACTGAACCATACAACATAATTCCTTTGTTGAAACATGAATAATCTTCAGATGCTATTGCAGTTTAAAAATCAAGCTAAAATAAACATCTTTTTCAGCTAGACATTTATCATTACATAGTAGTTAGACAAATAAAATACTACAGTCTGAGGTCCTTATAAAAGAATATATATTAGGTGCCAGAGAAAGCATAACAGATGCCATCTCTCACTATAAAAGTAATTTACAGTTTCAAACATAGTAATGACTTGAATGTACACAAATTATTGAAAAAGAGGATCAGAGGTTATAAAGTCTCCTTTAGTAACTGGATTTCTTATGTCTACTATTTCACACTGAAGTCCACATTTGGGAATTATTTTATAACAGTCTACTTTCAGTTTATCTAAACTTTTCAGATATGTTGGCTAAAAAGAGCCTGTGGCGGATGTTGTGATCTGCTAGCCAAGTGTGTCATAAGAGAACAACGCCCACCAAACACCAAATTTTTTTCTAAACTGTATTTTTAATACTGTAGAAGATGAAATATTTTGCAATTCTGGTGTCTCCCATGCCAAACTGTCATATGTTTGTAGCAGGTTCATGCAGAAGGGGGTTGACAAATCTTGCTATAATCACTACCCCATGTTGTTTTCATCCTCCTTGTCTGCTGCTCGTTTTCGTTGTGAAAAACCCTAATATATCAGTGACAGGAGGTCTGGATTTGTGGCCGACTGTTATAATTACTCCCACTGAGCCGCTGTCAATAGGATTAAAATAAAGATTCTGTACCTGTCCATCGTAGATGAGGTCAGCAACACTAGCAGTGGGAGTACTGTTTCTGCAAGCTGTGCTTTCAGCCCTGAGTTATGGAACCATAGACATTAATATGAAGCAAATATTTGAAAGCTCCAGTGGAGGAAGACCAGCCCTTTTTTCTGCATTAGTTAAAATATCCATCTGTAATAAATAATCTAACAGCATCCATCTATGTTCTGACCATACATGTATGTATATTAATTTTCAAATGTATCAGAGCCCCAGAGAGTTTCAATTACAGAACAATCCATTTTGCATTTTATAATTAATAAGGTCTTTGCAGCTGCATAACTTCATCCAGGAAACATCTGCACAAATTCCTTGTGTATACATAATTTCTGTGGAAAGGAGGTTAGCTGAATTGTCTTTAATGTTCACAGCCTTGGGGAAGGTAGAAATGTAGGGAGTTGATTAAGATAACACGAAACAAATTGCAAGAATGAAGGCTTATGTCCGCACAAATGTGAAACAAATTCTAGCCATTGCCTATAGGAAAAAAATGTGATGCATAGGATCACTTTTACAGGTAGTCAACTTACTTTATTCAAGTCAACAAGAAGAATACCTGAGGTGGGCAGTCATATTGCTGTTGTTCTCAGAGTGTCTTAATCCCAAATCTGTAAGTTGTTAAAACTCTGTGATTATTTCTTTGCCATCTTTTAATGCTGACATTCTTAAAGTATCCATTTTAGTTTCACGTTCTTCAGTGTATGTAAAACCGTAGTATGTATGCCACTAAAATTTACTTACAACTGTAAATGCAACTCTGCTCACGCATTATGGCATCTTCATTTTTCTCTTTATAAAAAACATTAGTCTGCTTTTTAAAATGATATCAAACAGTAATTAATGCAGTTGCCTTTTTGCAACTCATTATGTTTGCTTATTTTCATATAAACTGAAAAATCATAATCAAAAGCCATGTTCAATCTAGTGTCTAACATGCTGAAACAATTGTGTGCCCTTTAAGCTTCAAACAGGTTTGCCTTGCACTTCTACAAATTGAGATTTCTTTTTTTTTTTTTAATTTGTTTGCATTATTGTAGTAGCAAATAAGTTTCTTGATTAATGTGTCACTACCCTACAACTGTTTATTCTTTCTACTTTGGCTAGATAAGCATCAATTGTTACACATGGCATTCTTAACCCTTACTGTGTTTCCATCATCCCTCCTAATTTCAGTCCCCTAGCTCTTCTAGAAGCAAAATGAATTTCCACAGTGTTTGTAGTGAAAAGGTTACATAAAAATGAACAGTATTTAACATGTTCCTTTTTTTCTATTTCCTGTCCCAGAAGTGGGACTCCGGAATGCTGTTTGCTGCTCTCCACATCTGTCACATCTGTCTTCATTCCCTCTTCCTGAATTTCTTTTCTTTTTTTAAATATGAAAAGAAAAATATTATTTGATCTCTACCAGTCTACCAAGGCATGTGATGCTCTCACAGCAGAGAAGCTTCTATTTTTCTACATAAACTGGAGTCAGCCTCTCTAGTTAGAACAGCAAGTGTCTTGGTGTGCCATATAGGTGGCATTATAGTTCTTAGCAGAGTATGTTAATGTTTCAGTATTTATTTCTGGTTTTGCAATATTCCATTATTTACAGTATTTGTATAAGTCCTTAAACACGCAACCGCATTGGCTCAAAATGTTTATCATTGCACTGACTGCAGTGACATATGTTAAACACATCTTTGAAGGGGTGTCCTGCTCTGCCACTGCAACCCTGCCCAGCCAGATCCTGCTGTCACGATACATCAGTGTTATGACGGAGTGCAACTGAGTGCAACTGAATGTAGAGGAAGAAAGCACCTTGGTACAAGCCAAGAAATATTGCTAGTGTCATCTTCACTGGGATCTTTCATCATACGCAGACAGAATACTAGAGGTCTTTATCTAAGGCTTTTAGACAAGGAAGTTTAAATATGAAATGACGTGTCCTGCTCAGTTTCAAAATTCAGCTCTGTGGTGAAGGAGACTCTCTCCTCATCTGGGGCAGTTCACACCGGCTTTATATTTCATGGTGGAACTCTGCCAGATTCTGAACAGAAGAAATCTCTTTGTTTTGTAGGGGAGGTGGGAAGATGCGCTCTGAGGAGCAGCCGTGGCTATCACTGGCAAATAAATTCCAAGGCGCTGGGCAGTCCTGGGTGGTTGCAGCTGGTCAGTCTCTAGCAATTGTGAGGATCAGCTAGTAAGCAAAGAATTGTAACTTGGCTGAAGTACAATTTTCTCATATATTTACTGTGGGTTTTGTAATTTGTGGGGAAAAAGTTACTAGCTAACTTTTCAAGACTATTTTACATTAGGTTTGTAGGTGTTATTCTGCCTCTGTTCTGCTGGTAAAGTGTGAGTGGTGTTGGTTTGAAACCCTTTCCTGGAATGGGTGAAACTTTGGAGCGTATTTGGACAAAGCAGGAGCTTCATCTGGAAACGGCTGTTCTTCATAATAACCGGCTTAAAACGACACTTCACAATGAATAGAAGTAAATTTGTTTTGTGCCGGCTTTCATCTCTTTGTCACCCTCACCTTTTTAAATATCCTAGAAGCCTTTCAGTAACAAAATCACTCCTGAATCTTACCTTGCTTGATTGAGAACCAAGGAGTTCCAATTTGCTGAAACCAAGGCTGGCATGGATTATGGCTACACCTTCAGAGTGCTGCCTCACTAGGTACACATGACTGCATGTCTCCCATCACTGCCTCAGCTCTGTGGTCTGATTTACAAGATACACTCCTGTGTTGGCAAAATCTGTTACTGCTGACTGCTCTCTTGCACCAGTGAACTGAGATATTAAAATGGATGTGATCAAACTACCTCAATGTGATCAAACTACCTCAAGTTTGTCCATGAGATGCTTTTGAAGAACCATATACACTTCTTTTTTATCCTTATATTTTATTTTTAGATTTATCACTTTTAGACTTGCATATGCAGAGCTCCATGTAACATTTGGATAGTTATTATTATTTTAACAATTAACAGTTTTATAATGTTGCTCATGGAGGTGATGGCAGAGGGGATTTTATGCCATCTGTCTCTTTGATCTTAAAAATATTATATAAAGTATTAAATTGGGTCAGACTAGATGGATTTAAAATAGATTAGAACAAAACGATGTATTTAAATTGTTTATAATATCTAAAATTCACCATGATAATTTGGCACAGTAAAACAAAAGGGAAAAAAAAGAAAGTAAAAGAATCAAAAAAGTATTTTGAAGCAGTTATTTCCAACTTGTGATCACACTTTGGCAAGTGGTCTGTGCAACACTCTGTCTTGATAGAATTTTGAGTTATAAGTTTCTTGATGAGGAGAATGTTAAATACAGCATTTTAGCTGTATTTAATAATTAATAATTAATATAGCATTTTAAGAGCAATATAAGTGTTCAATTTTATATTCTTCTGCTAAACTGAAGATTTGTTTTGATAAAATTCAATTTGTGAAGAAAAGTGGGAAAACTGTGATGTGTACCCTGGCAAACTTTCCTATCTAAAGAGTTCTATAGTTTCTTAAATCATTTTTAAAACTATTTTCCTGCTGTTAAAAATGTCATTTCTGGAATACACTGCCCCTTAAATTTACAG
The DNA here is from genome assembly GCA_016647715.1 of Pavo muticus. Classification (NCBI taxonomy): domain Eukaryota; kingdom Metazoa; phylum Chordata; class Aves; order Galliformes; family Phasianidae; genus Pavo; species Pavo muticus. Next base: position 523,017 of record JACDJE010000404.1, read on the forward strand.
GGTGTATAAGTTGAAGGGGTGGTTATTACATGTCATCACATAAACCTCTTTTTGGAAAAAGGAGAATGGAATTGTAGCGTGGTTCAAGTCCCTGAACATACTGCCTCTGGTGTGCTATGTGGGGGAATAAACGGCTTTCAGTCATGTAAACTAGTATCAGATATTCAACTCCTTTGAAGTCTAATAAGAAATGCACACTTACTTTAAATAAGCAACTAAGCATATAAATGTCTCGATGAAGCCATCAGAAAAAAAATATTAAAAGGAGTTTTCTATTTACATTTTGTTATTTCTGTCTGAAATCTCTATTTTGCTCCATGTCTTTGCTTCGGATATGTTTCCTGCTGAGAAGGACAGACTGGAATCACAGTAGGGATCTTTGCCTTTTAAGTTGCTCTTTGCTTTAGCAGAGGGCTGTGTGCTGGAAGACCCAGTGTATTTGTCCAGTGTTTTGCTCAGCATGAGAGGAACATGACTATTTAAGAAAGACAGGAAACTATTATTTGGTCATTTTAGCTACATTTCAATTACAAGTACTGAAAGAGCAGACAGAAGTTTAAATACGCCTTAAGGTACATGAATACAAATCAGTTCAGCTTTTGTGATCTTTGTCTTTGATCAGGAAATTCTGAATCTTGAATGAAGGTGTAAAAAACTAATTCTGAGTTAAGTTTACCACAACTATAATTTCACTGCTTGTGTTTACCCAAAGTGCTTCTCTAAAATTCTTTTTCTCCTTTTCTTAATGGCATATGTGCACAGTTACTGTAGTAGATTCAAACCATAGCATGTTTTACAAGCAGAGCTTGATTTATTTTTTTTTAAATGCAAACTCGTGTCCCTTTGTCAAAGTCAAAGGATACATGCTTTGCATGCCAATTTTCTCTGCCAGGTAATGTAGCTTCCATTCCCTTGTTGATTTTTTTTTTTTTTTTTCCCACCCCAGGAATATGTCAAATGTTTCTCAGTTAAAAAGTAGCATTAATAAATTCATTTATTTATTTAATCTTATTTAAAACATGAAAATGACAATTCACCAGTATATTGGAAAAATTGACTGTGTCATTGCAACTGAGGATAACATCTCGCTCAGCTTCTCCAAAATAGTCACAATCTATTATTTTTCTTAATTTCAGAATTCCCGAGAATTATATAAAATTTCCAATTATATTTGAGTCCACTCAACACAACAGTCTCTTTGCAAAATAACTGCAAAAGAAAATGATCTATCAAAAGATTCTATCCTTTTAAAGCACTAGAATTTACACAAGCATTTATCTGAAAGAATTGAAAATATATCAAAACAACTGATAAAAATATCAAAACAACTGATAAAAATTTAGGCCTCTTACAGGGATACAAATGCACACTGCCACTGCCTTTTATTGCCATGTTCTCTTATAGCCCCTGTGGATTTTTTAAGTTCATTTGTTTTGAGTTCTTTTCCTTTCTACTTCCTATATTATAGGAATTTTTATTGCTTTTGCCAAGCTGCTTCTTACAGTTCCTTATGAGGTGCCGATTAGTAGCATTAGTAGCATTTTACAAAAGGCATTTTTTTGCAGCTGTAATCCAGAATGCTAAAGAAAAAGGAGTTAATAGAAAAATTTTATTAATAGTAATAATANTGTTGGCAGTGCTTGTAAGTTTGCCCAAAACCTCAATGCTGAAATGGAGTCTTAATCTGTTTCCAATTTGAACATTGTGTGATCTCCACTTCTGTCTTCCCCATTCCCTAAAGCTCACGTAGTTGAGCAGTTCTTAAGCTGGCTTTCTAAGTTGTAGTCCTCAGCTTGAAAGTGTTGCCAGAGGTATGTTTTATGGATGTTTGTGCTTTGGGAACTGTGACAGTAGCTGATAAAAATACTTCTAAATGTAAGTTCTGGAACACCACACATTTTTACTTTCATGGATTCACAGAACACAAAACAAAATATGAAATGATCTTACATGTATATTTCCAATTGTCCATCTTCTAGCCCTTCCTTAGAAGTTTTGTTAGATTTGTTTCAGCCTAGTTGTCTCCGTGAAACTGGAAAAAATATTTGTGCAACTCATGCTGTCAGCCCTCTTCCTTCTTCTGCTTGTTCCATACCAGCACCACCTGTCCAACAAGTGTTCACACCTCATTTTTTCCTGGGGATCAGCCTTTTCTAGTGGTTTATGGCTTCTTTGGGTTTCTCAGATCAGTAACTTTTGCTCCATTGATTCCAAATCAACTGATTCAGATACCAGAAACTCTTCAGTGGACTAAACGAAGAGCTTCTCCAGTCTTTTTTCACTTATTTGAAGTGCTGCAGGAAGTACTCCAGTTGTTTCGCACCATTATTCTACTCTTCTTTGGTGAAAAATGATGTCTGTTTTATTTCTGTGGCCTTCTGTGTTAAAACATTGTGCTGTGAACTGCTGGCATATTTGTAGCATATGCTTGCATTCATAAAAATGCCACAAAAGCATTAATAGCACCAACTTGAGAAAGAGAAATTGTGAGTGTATCTTGCTTTCACCACCATAATAGAATGGGTAGTTTAGATGTTCACAGCAGCGTGTACTAAATACAATGGAGACAGAATAAAGATCACAATAGTAATCTATGCAAATCAAAGTCTTAATTTGTGTTGTTGTTCTTTAGCTTGTGGCCGTGGGTTCTACAAATCATCTTCACAAGATCTGCAGTGCTCCCGCTGCCCTACTCACAGCTTTTCTGACAAGGAAGGATCTTCAAGATGCGAATGTGAAGATAGCTATTATAGAGCGCCTTCTGATCCACCATATGTTGCATGCACAAGTGAGTCAGTTGTGAATTTAATAGTAAAGGACATTGCTTAACCAACCGGGTGCCGTCATTTGTAGCTAGTAGTTTCAGTTGACTCTTCCTGTATTTGCAAAGTACATTTGCAACAGTAAATGAAATTGAAAGACAGAGGGGGAAAAAATTGACAGTGAATATGAAATCAGCAAAAATATAATTTTCACATTTGCTTGATATAATATTGGAAAATATTGCATGTTGGGTAAGTGTGTAACTCTTAATGGCATAGTTTTCCCATGGCTTTAAAACTGATGTAGGTGATGTATTTTATGTGATAAAATATCAAAATGAATAACATGAAAAATACAAAGTAGCCTATGTAGATTTGAGTTTTAATTGAAAAGTTATTGGATCTGGCTAAATCTTGCAACTGCAGATAGACTAGCCTCCACAGATAGGTGGTTCAATAGTGGAAGTCTGCTAAACCCAAAACAGCACCAAATATCTCTGTAAATCATACCAGAGCTCATAACAAAGAATTACCATGCTGATGCTATATGTTTAGAAGAAAGAAACAATTCCCATACTAGGAAAACTATAAAAGGCAACCTTTAAGGTACATTAACCAATCCTTTTAATTGCACAGAAGAGAAACAGCTAGAGTCAGTTGCAGTAAATACACAGACAATTGTTAGCCTGATGCCTTAATGGAAAATAAATAAAGCTCTTGCCAAGTGAGTTCAAGGAAGCTTTTATGGAGCTTGTTGTAAAAAATAATGAAATGTTTATGTGAAGAAAAATGCTTCAACTATTTTCTGTCTTAGTAATTAGAATGCTAGCTACATGTCCCACTGTGGTTCTGTGCCTTTATGCTGGACTTGTTTTGTGTTACACAGGACCTCCATCTGCACCACAGAACCTCATTTTCAACATCAACCAGACTACTGTGAGTTTAGAGTGGAGTCCTCCTGCTGACAACGGGGGAAGAAATGATGTGACCTACCGCATTTTGTGCAAAAGGTGCAGCTGGGAGCAGGGTGAATGTGTTCCTTGTGGGAGTAACATTGGATATATGCCCCAGCAAACTGGATTAGTAGATAACTATGTCACTGTCATGGACCTGCTAGCTCATGCTAACTACACTTTTGAAGTTGAAGCTGTGAATGGGGTGTCTGACTTGAGTCGTTCCCAGAGGCTTTTTGCGGCTGTCAGTATTACCACTGGTCAAGCAGGTAAGATTTCATCATTCATATGAATCTCAACAGTGTGAGACTAAGAGAAATTGGGAACATGCAAACCACAGATGCGGTAAATCAGGAGCATGTCTGGTGCATTCTGGCTCGTTAATCTTTTTGCTTTGCCAACTAGTTAATTTGAGTTTATACTATTTCTTGGTCATCTCTCCTGTTTATTGGCTTCAGGATTGCTTTTAGAAAACTGTGTGAAAATCTTAAGGAAGACATAATTTTTTTATTAAATATTTTTATTATTTAACTTTATTTATTCAACTTTATTACAAAATAGATTTTTTAAATTCTGCAATTTTTCTTTATTACATCATTGTATGTTATTCTCTAGTATTTGAAAAAAAAGTAGATATGACAGTCTTATGCAGGCTTCCTTTCTGAATATTTTAAACCTGTATAGGAGTCCCAGGTCATTAGAAGATGATTTGGATATGTTATGGTGTTTTTGGTGTTCATGTCTTCCCTCAGGATTACATTTCTAATTTATCTTATATTTCCAGATATCTGATTATGAGATTCAGTGAGAATGTGATGGTTAGTCTTTGTTTCTTCTGCTTATCATAATCTGACAGGTGAAATGTCAGGGAAAATAAAATCAAACTAGCGTATCACCCCAGGGGGAATAGGGCTTTGGTTGTCTGTATGCTCATTGAAAAAACAGAATTCTTAGATTTGGGACTCTGAAATGATAAGTTATTTCTTGATAAAAAACATAGGCCTCTGAATCTACAATATAACACATAAAACTAACTTTTTATATCTTTTTTATCTTAAACCAAACATTAATTGCAAGATCTGTCTGTCAAAGAAGTGCCTTAAAAATGATATGAATAACTGATGTTTGCTATAAGAACAGCTAATCAGTGTTTTAAAGAATATTTCATACTTACATCTTGGTGGAAATTTTTATTATGATCAAATTATTCTTTTTTTTAATCATATATAATTTCAGGTAGAATTGTTCCCTTATACTATTGCTTGATGCTGAAGACAAAATTACCATACATTTTCACTGTTTGCTCATTGCTACATGAGCAATCAGGGAAAACTGTAGTTATTTAGTTACTGTACACTTTAAAGATGGTAGTTAAAAAAAAGAAATTTTACTTCACTTCCCCTTCCCCACTCCTCACCCACAAACCTAGGATGGTTTATGTATTTATTAAAGTTAGTCTGGAATGTTTATGGGATATTTAAATTCCCCATACTGCTTCCCTGCATATCAAATCCACATTTCATATGATTTTGGAACCAACTCTGCGACTGAAAGATTTGCTCTCTGCGTTCATTTAGTTTTTGGGGTTTCTAATGAGTTTTTGAGCACGGAAAACTTACTCTGAAACTATTTTTGTTCCACAGATTATATTATTTTAGCATCTTGACTTTTCATCTTTAAAATAATTATTTGTAATTCTTCAAATGTACAAAGGTGGACAGTGCACTACTCTTTGCAGATGCCTGTAGAGAACCACCACATAAAGAAGAGGATTTGGACTTTTTTTTAATTTTGCTGACTCAAATAGGCTTTACCTCATGTTCTTTGATAGTTTAGTGGCACACAGCATATTTCAGTGTAATTCAGTGTCTGATGCCACGTCTCAGGAAGATGAAAAAATCTTAATCAGAACTTTGTTGTATTACCCCCTAGATAATTTATTTTAATTAATTCCCTTGTGTTCTCGTAGTCACAGATGTATAGGTTTTTTGAAACCAGAAGACATAAAGTGATTATCCTCTGGTACCTTATGAATGAGCAGTATGATTTTACAAAATGATCCTTATGTCTTGCCCAGAGATGTTAGTGAAACTGTAACTTGCATAGATATTAGGAAAGGCATCTACATTTGACCAGGTGATTTCAAATAAAGAAAAAACCTTCATGCATCAAAATAAGGTTTATAAGAGCATGCAGCAGGATGCCTGACCCTCTTCCCCCGGCACTCTCCAGTCTGCTGTGAGATGATGTTTAGGCATGCACTTCCCACTGCTGCAGAATTTGAACATTGTCACCACTGGGAGAAAGGGTTATTTTAAAGCTGAAGCTTTGTCTGTTTAGCACTTCTGAGTATCGTAATTTAAATGCTTCCAGTTGGGCATATAGAAAGAATATGCATAAGAAACAGATCTTGGGGGGAAAAAAAAAAAAAAAAAAAGGCTCTTTGTTACAGTTTTCTCCATCTGTAAGATGAAGGTAAGCCTTATATTTCTTCATCAAGCACTTCAAGATCTTCCAATTAAAAGTGCCATGAAAATGAAGCCTATTTCACCAGAATTACAAAATTCATGCTAAAGAAAATAGTCTTTCAGAAAAAAAAAATGGATTCACAAAAAGGAAAGACCTCTTTCACATTATTTTTACAACTGCATATTGTGGATCCTAATTCTGATTTCTTTGATTTCTCAAGGAGGAAAATATTTTAGGTGGAACAGATTGATGACTATAATTGAGCAGAAAGAGGCTGGTTGCTCAAAGGAGACTGTTATGCTTCTGTGCTATTTTATTTTACCATGGAGAGAAGGAAAATGTTGGATTTATTTATAGCCGAGTAAACTAGGATTCATGCAGCTTTCATTTGTTACTATGTGACTGTTCTCTACTTTTGGCAAAAAGGACTTTTTCTATGCCCGTATTGCTTTTCATGTGTGTAAATGTGTCTAACTAAACCTTCCTCACATATTATTGTGCTAGCACAATAGGTGGCTATATATAATTACTGAGTTCACCAATTGCACGGAGGCTTGCAGTGAGATTTTCCTTTAGCAGTTTTGTTTTAATTGAATTGAACCTTTCTAGTCATATTCACAAAATTCAGATAATTTTGCAATGATAATGGGAAACTATTGATAAAATAATGGGATTTGGAGATATATTCAGTGTTTTTTTCGCCTACATATAACAAGCTTCTGATGTGGCTGAGGGAACATGTCACAGAAAATATCCAGGTGGTTGATTAAAAAAAGTAAGCTATTTATATTTGTGAAAATAGCATAATAAATTAAGTACAAGTAGGAAGGTAGCATTTCACATTGCTCATGTATGTACATGTGACCCAGTGCTGTTCATTCCCTGCGTTAATGCTGTTATGACCAGGCTATCAGATGTGGTTTTTACAGTGCAGACATGAACCATGAGGCTTTCTATTTCACTCTGTTTTTAGTTAGTTTGTTTTTGTTTACATTTTTTGACAAAAGCATGAAAGAACTGAGCCAGAATCACGACTAAAAGATTAAGTACACTTATTCTCCCAGGAGTAAACCATCTTGTTTCATATCTTGCCTATCCAGCATCATATAAAGATTACAAGATGTCATCCCTGCATTACAAGCTGGTCTATGTGAACCCTCGCATCCTTGTAGAATTCAGATTTAAATGTGACTAAGCCCTAGTTACAATAGGGGAATGTACTGAAGAGCTGCAGCTGGCAAACAGCTGACAACCACAACCTTTGCAAGCTTATTGAATGGTTGCTTACTGAAAATAAAATTTGCTACTTCCCTAATAGCATATTTGTTTTCAGGTGGAACTGGAAGTTCCTTTCAAATTCAATTTCAAATTCCTGTTCAAATTTTATACTTTTTTCCATACATCTGTCAAAAGGCTAGTGGAACTGGGTAGGCTTTATGGCAGATGAATATTTGTCAGATTTTGGCACTTACACAACTTCAAACTGTGAAAAAAATAAGAGTTTCAACAGTAATTGTATCTTTTGAAAAGGTACTATATTTTTAAAACTATCTTTCTACATCCATTCCTTTGAAGTCTAAGTGGACAATGGATGGATCTCTGGTAATGAATGGGATTTGTCCAAATTACCTTGATTCTGTAAAAATTAAGATGTACTGGATGATTACCACCATTCATCAGTGTTTGAGAAAATTTAAGGATCTGTCCTGATCCAGTTTGAGTTGTCTTTATAATAACTGAAAGGAAAAAAAACATATCCAAGGGAACACACATCATGTCTTACTAATGTAAGCAAACATGACAAATGAAAGTTAAAAAGTAATGCTCATTTCTGCTCCTAAACATGCTCTCTGTCCTCATGAAGGGTGCATTTCCTAATGCTCGCTCCTTCAAAGCAGGAGAAAAATTCCCTACAACGCTGTTAGCTTATGCTGCCCCTTCTGATGCATTTGATGCTGACAACTTGAAGTGGTTAAAAAACATGATTCAGTTCCATAATAAAGACATAGTCTTAAAAATCATTGTTTTTTAGTAACAGTTTACTTTTTATATGCTGATTTGTTTTCTCTTTTTTAGACCTCTTAGAGTTCATATTTTCTGAACTTTTTTACAAGAAGCAGATCCTACGCCGAATGATTGAATGGATGAATAAATAAAAGTCTTTCAAAGTTGCATTATCCCAGCAACTTGAAAGGAAGAACATTACATGCTATAAGATCAGAACTATTAGCAGCAGAACCATTGATTTACATGGCAAGAAGAAATGAATGAAAACACAACAGGAAAAAAGCCAGCCCTTGTGTTAAGCTATGTGATAGGTTCTGCCTTTCTTGGACACTCAGATACTTCAGAAGTCTTGCTGAAGGAGAGGTGTTCTGAATTCTCTGTTATTCTCCATTCCCCTTTGCTTGTTGCTGCTCATTGTTTTCCTCTTATTTGCTTCTGTATGGATTTTTTTCCAGCTCTCAGTTACCCTTATTCATTTTTGGAAGTTTCTTCTTTCATAGTCTCCACACTATTGACCATCTGTTTGCTTCCTGTTCACTGTCTTAAACCTGATTTTATTTCGCAATGAGCTGTCTCCCAGTGGAGGCAACAATCAAGAAGGTTTGTGCCTGTGGCTTTACTGGTCTCTTTGACCTCACTGTTGAGTACTGGTTTTCTCTCTGTCACCCAGACCATTATAATGTCGTGCCATTCTGCGTATAGGTTGTTTTAATCTACTTTCATCTGTATCTTCCATCCAGTGGTAACATCTGGTGATATTTGACTATTTACTGTTATTATTTACTATTATTATCTATTATAAGTAGCTTCATTGTTCAACTGGTCACTTCTGGTATATTTTCCCGTTTCAATGACCTTCCTTTGGGTTCAGGTTTCTTTTGATTTCCTGCTAGTGACTTTGCTTTCTGTGCGCTACTTCATCATGTAGCCTTCAACTGCAGATCATCTTTCCCACACAAGTACATTATATACTTCAAGACAATGCTTCATTTAAAAACAATTACAGTAATAAAAAACATGTTGGTTTTTTGTTTTTTGTTTTTTTTTTTAATTAAATGTATTCGACCTGTTGAGCTGAGAGAACTATTTCCTGTAGATAGGCACTTCTCAAAATTAATTTTTCCTAACCCCATGTGTTAAGTTTTGGTTCTTAAAAACATGTATGCTGCAATGGATGTTCTTTGGGTTCCCATTTTGCTTTGTTTGTTAAATGGGAGTTACAAAGATGTTGGTGCTTATTATTATTTCAGATATATTCTAATCTGTTATAACTTTTCTTCTGGACCAGTAGGCAGACAGCATAGTGTGTTTATAAATGTTCTGTGGACCGTGGCCACCAACTTAAAAGGGTAAAACCAGAACAAAAATGAATGTCATAGTTACTATTCCTCTAGTTTTTATATATCATGTCAATACATTTAAAAAATATATTGATTTATTTCTGTAGAACTAAGACTGCCTATTGGTCTCAAATCACCTTACTGCAGACTAATATTGCAGATGTTTTGACAGGAGGTAGTAACTGAATTTATAACAGAATTAAGGTGATGGATAAAAACTTGATAAGAGTTCCGGTGTCTGTATAGCAAATACTATCAGACTGGGGAGAGCAATTTTTTCATTCACTGATTGTATCAGGTCGTATTTAATGCAGTGAAATCCACAAGGTTATAGAGATATTGTACAACTACTAGATTGAGTATTATTGTAAGATTAGTGCTAAAAAATAAATTATTATTTTTTTAAGGATTTTCACAAAGGAGGAATCAGCTATACAGAGTAGAATGTAATATGGCAATATGATACTTACGGCAATATTATACCTATATAAAGCAATATAACAAGCAGTATGATTTTTTTATGGGTTTGTTTGTTAGGGGTTGGTTTTTTGTTTGTTTAGTTTTGTTTTTTTTTTATACTCCTGAATAGTCTATTGATAGTATTTACTTTTTTTCTAATATATTTAGGTCTAACTTGTTCTAATATTTTTCACTGAAAGATAGGACAGAAAGCAAGAAAGCAGATATTAGCTGTGTTGCTTAGGGTCTGATCCTGCACCGCTGAAGTCAATGGAAGTTTTGTCATTGACTTCAGTAGGAGCAGGATTTGAACCTCATGCTCTGTCAGAACACACAGGAACCAAAGCAGTGAACAGTGTGTCATCCTGAAAAAAAAACCTTCATTCCACATTTTGACTGTAACTGTAGCACATCAGTCTGCAGCTGAATGTCATTTGAATTTTTTATTCAAGTATACTGGAAATGTGATTTGTTTTTCAAATGTGTGTAATAACTCCCCTCTCCAGCTTTACCATAAAATTTTTTTAGAAACAGCCCAAGCTCTGTATTAGATGTAGTCAGAATGAGCTGGTAGGTATGTTAAATATTTGGTGCAACCTGCTGAGAGAAGCATGACAGCCACAGGGCACATTCAGTTCAGTGCACTAAACTAATGAAACAGCAGACTATGGCACCAGAGTCAAACATGCACTACTAAAGCAGACTTCCACCAGTTACACAACAAATAACTGTGTACATGAGGAAGAAAATGAGTGATATGAAGTACAATCTAACCAAAGAAAGTAGAGATTTGTTTGCCAATGTAAGATAGGAAATATGGAGAGAGTTTTTGTTCTAACATTGCAAACATAGACTGCACATCTCCTCAGATGCTTCTGAGTTATGCTAATTATCTTCTTAAAAATAGTAATGAAAATCTAAACCTGAAAAGAAAAATCAGTGTGATAGCATTACAATTTCTATGATAGTTTTCAGAAAGCTTTGTGAAATAGAAGAGCTCTGCTTCTGTCTTCTACTAGATGGGTTTTTAGCCCCTCACATCTTTCACTTCATCCACAGTTATATTGCATCTCATGGTCATAGATCCTTTTACAGTGAGTGGAAACTAAATACTCTTTGAGCTTTATTACACAATTTGAAGACTCATAGTTCTGTAAAGACCTAAAGTACTTTGAAGACTTTCAAGATATATGCAGTACAAAGACAAGAAATTGTGTGATAAATTTATACGTGGTGGTACATATTTAGTGTAGCTAGTTATCTCTTGAGCAAAGAAGAAAAAGATCCATGGACCTTTGATTTTGACAGCAGAACTATATCTCCAGATCTTCCTTTTCCATTTCCTATGATCTGTATTATGATATCTGGATGGAGGATCTAGTTAAGCACTGAACTCTTATCAGTAGTATTTCATGAACTCAATGTAATTTGTTTGGTATTTTAGCCAACTATTATCCAAAATAATTTTGTTGATGATTATGAAAGGTAGGTAAATAACAGTTCTAAAACAGAACAGAATTCCATAGGAATTTTCATTGGAATTTGTGTTAGTCAAAATACTGGGATGATTATATTTAAATCTAAGAGTAGAAAGAGACTGATAGCAGAGAAACTGACAAAAAGAAAAGCCAAGTAATCCTGTCATCAATTTTCTCAAATATTTGTTTAGCTTGTTTGGTGGAGCTTCTTGTTTCTCATTTGAAGCTAATAGTGACACATAATTTGCTTTGTAAAAACATAGGGAGGATTTGGTTTTCAGTATTTACAAAATAGATTTGAACTCCTTCAGTGAACAAAATTGTGGTATCAGTATGTCGGAATATTGTTCACTGTTCAAATTAAACTAACAAAAAAACCCACTGCTCGTGAGTTCTAACATCTTCAGTACACTGTAATTTATTATTAAGAAGTTTCATCTGTTACTTTGCCTAGAGAGAACAAAATTTTAAAAATTCACAGATCATAATTGTAGCAAAGTAAGACATTAGAAGTTTTGACTCTGCATTTCCTAATATTTGGTGGCTTCTTTCAGACCTGTTAAAGAATTAGAGTCCCCATACAAATCCTTTCCAATGAGAAATGAACACTACGGAAAGGCACTATTACAAATAAATGAGTGCTATCATAACCGAAATCCTGACTGAGTTTCTATGTACTAAATTAAAAAATTATTTAACAACTCTATAGAGTGAAACATTTGATGACAGCATGGCAATGAGCCAGCCCACTGTAATGAGTCCTGTGGAAATCTTTAAAAGAGGGAAGATGACTTATACAGGGTAAGCTAAAGAAGTTTCTCCGTTAAGCTTAAATGATAGAATAAAGTGTGCAGCTTCTAGACGGACAAGATTGCTCACACTAGTGCCGGGTTCATTCCACCACTTAGTGTTGAAGTTCAGTCTCATAATTAACTGTTTAGCATGAGGTGCCAAGTAGATTTGTCCAGCATTTTAAGACAGTGTATTTCCAGTCCACTTTATATACGTGTTCTCATTAGAAGTAGAGTCTGAGATTCTGCTGTTTTCTTTCACGACAGATCATATTTTATTCAGCTTACTATTTGTTATTTGTTGCATGTGGCAGCAAGCCTGTTTTTATTTAGGAAGAAAAACAGAGTTTTGTCTAAACAGGTCCATAGGTGAAAAATATAAATCTTTCCTTTCTGGTCCATGGCTTTCTAGCAGTTTAGGGAATACTGATGTCCTAAGAATGGATTGTTCACTTCTTGGCAGGCAAAAGTGAAGAGCTGAGCTGGGGTGGGGAGCTAGTACAAAATAAAGGTCTGTGAAGAGCTGGGCTTGATCCTTCTGTTGCAGGAGGGGTAAATTAAAAAAGAGACATAGTAGCATAATAGCCATTGTAGACTTAGCAGCAATGACATCTCCTTGAGTAGCAGTAGATTCTCCAGGTTCTAGAATAGTCCAGGCAATCAGTAACACTGAACAATTTATCCATCTCTGATGTTGTGCTGCCGTGTGTAATTTCTTTGACTTTGCTTGTGATAGAACCAGCCCTAGCTCCATAAGGTATATTCCTTATTGTACAGTTGTATCTACTGCTCTTTAGTGTATTGTCATAATATATAATTGTGTCTATTTTTAGAGGAAATTCTCAGGGCAATTTATTGAGGAAACCACGGTTGAAGGCTGCAAATATACAACAATAAAGGAGTTATCTTGAGTTCAATAGTTAATGTTAAGATAGGAGATGCTGATTATCTTTTTCTTTGCTTTGTTGGTGATGAATGGAAGCAAATTTGATGCAGACAGCAATCTGGTGGAATGATGCAGAGCTATCTATGAAAACATCTGTACTAATCCACCAATGCAGTAAATTATAGCTACAAGCAAAAGACATTGATCCAAGAGGATCATTAACAGCTTTAACGAACTGATCCTAGTAATAGGGTAAATGAGAGAACATTATCAAGATCTAATTTTTACAGCTGTCAACTACAATTGCTTAAATATGGTAACCTCTTTCTCTCAGTTTCAACCATTTTATGACTTAAGTTTAGTATATGCTATTGTGGGCAGCCAGCAAGGATCAATCAAGTGGTAAACTGCACAGGAAAAAAATACCCATTTATAGTGCACTCCATTTACCAGGAGGTCAGTCACAAAGGGAGAGATAATTGCTGCAATCCAGCAAAATTAATTGGGGATGAGCCAGAAAGGATGATGTATGTTCTGTGACAATGTACATGACAGAGATGTACGCACAAACCTGTAGCTGCTTGCCTTGTTGGGGACACAAGGACAAGAGAAGGAGACCTGTGAAAAACAATTAGCATGGCTTCAGAGTGAGCAATTCTTAATTATCCATAACATGTCGACATCAGATAATTAGTGTCCCAATTTTTAACAATATTTGGTCATTAACTACAGTAGGATAGAGAATATCAAGAACAGAGTCATCTGTCTGAGCCAGGAGTTACATAACTGTGTCAATATGTGAACATAAGTCAACTAAATCACACTTGTGATAATGACACAGAAATCTTCTTATTGTGCAACCAATATATGCCCTGAATTTGAGCTTATAACGAACTGTGTTTATGTTTCCAAAAGGTAGCTTGTTAAGACTGTAGTAGCAACATACAAAATAAAGTGGGTTTCAATGACAGCTTTAGTTTTAATTCCCAAACTTGCTGCTTTTTCATCAGTATACTCATTTTTTTCAGGATAATCTACGTAGAAGGCAGGATATGTCATATGACTTAAGCCATTTTAGTATTAATGCTGATTTAGACAAGGTTATTTTTATCTCACTTTCCTAAAGAGATGAAGCAGTGTGAATGTGCTATCTGTGTATCACTTTGGACCATTTTATTTCAGCTCATTTCAACATTTTTTGACCAATTTTAACTATGTTTGAGAAAACGGTAGAAATATTAAAATCCTATGTGAAATGAACAGTGCGGTGAAGACCTGTACCCTACTGAATGAGCTAAATTCTGTGCCAGACATGAGAGAATCTCCATGAAACACAGAAAACTGTTAAAAAACTATTCACAGAACTGCTGGTATTTTTTTAATATTCATAAAAGGAATCTTTGAAGTGCAGAATGGGATGTTTCTTATCTTTCTTCTTGTTCCTGCCATACACAGGCAGAGTGAGTTAGAGAAAAAGGGGGAGAAATGCTCACACATGTACACAAGCACACATACATGTACACGCATACATACATACAAGTAGCTTAGTCTTTTTTTTTAATTATTTTCCCTAGCCTGTTAGTGTATTTTCCAGATTTTTTAAGTCAGATCTCACTTCCTTTGAGCTGAGCTGTAAGACCCACTTCTGCCCCTATAACTCTTAGCTTTTCTTTTTAAGGATGACTCTCCTAAACTTTTACATATACTTCAAGAGCTTGTTTTACAGGATTGTCCACTGAATCCAAAGTTTCCACTCGCATGCATTTACAGTAGCAGACCATTCAGTATCTTCTTTCTCAGACCTGCTGATGGATGTGTCTAACATCTCTCCTGACAATCTCTGTCTGTCATCTGAGCATATGTATTTTTTGAGTACCCCATTTCCTAATGTGTCATGGAGTGCTCATTTTTCTCCATAGCAAACTCCTTTCAGACAATAGCAGCTGAATCAGCAGTCCAGATTGAGAGCTAGTAAACCCTGATATTTATATGGAGAAATACCATTTACTTCACTAAAGTCTATTTGAGTTCATAGACCTTCTAATCTGACCTGCGAAATGAGGAATTCAATGGTGATATTTCAGAGCCAATGCTCTAATGATCTTCCTCTGTGGACCCCCCATGGAATTATTCCATATATTCACTTGTGTAGTTGAAATCAGAATTTCACCCTTAGTTCTAATTTTTCATATTTCAGCTTAACTAGAAACAAAGAAGGAAAAGTGCCATTGCTCCTTATATAATGTAGGGTTAATCACATGAAGTATTTTAGGGCTAAACATTCTGCTCTTTTATGTTGGTATTAAACATTAGCATTTAAATCTTTGGTGGATATTTACATTGTTGTAGTCAGCAGAGATTGATAGGTTTCTTTAGGGAGTGATTTGGAACAGAAGCCAAATTTAGAAATTCTTCATTGACTCATCTTTTATTACAGAAGAAGCTTTACATTACCTTCCCTATTTAGTCACCTAAATTAACTGCAAAAGTTAGATGACATAAATGCCCCCTTTCTCCCACTCCTCATATATGCAGATGTTAATTTCTGCCACAGTGTTAACAGTAAGTATTTATACGTTTTTCTTTAATTTCAAGAAAATACTTAACAAGCAAGCAAATTTAAATATAATTGCTTGCCTTTAGGACTCTAAGATTCTCTAAAAAATAATCTGTTAATTCTTTTAACAATTCATGTTATTAAGACTGACGCCTTTTACCAGCAACAGAATTGTGTGCTTTCTTATTCATCATTATAGTAAATCGGCTATATATTGTAAATAATGGCTGTTCACGAGGGTGGACAGTGATAGGACGAGGGGGAATGGTTTTAAACTGAGACAGGGGAGGTTTAGGTTAGGTATTAGGAGGAATTTTTTCACACAGAGGGTGGTGACACACTGGAACAGGTTGCCCAGAGAGGTTGTGGATGCCCCATCCCAGAAGGCATTGAAAGCCAGGCTGGATGTGGCTCTGGGCAGCCTGGTCTGGTGGTTGGCGACCCTGCACATAGCAGGGGGTTTGAAACTAGGTGATCATTGTGGTCCTTTTCAACCCAGGCCATTCTATGATATGCATATACAGGGATATTTCATTTGATGAGTTTACAACACTAATGCTAAAACATTTCTGAAATGTAAAATATTTATTCTATACATTCTTTTTTCTTTAATGCCAGTTAAGAGCCCCCATTAGGTGGGCTGCAGGTGCCTTACATTTTATCTTACCTACAGTAATGCAGCGATGACCACCCATCAGCATTATATACATTTGTGTAGGCAATGAACTAACTCAGCCATGCAGTGGCACAGTATAATTACAAACAGATAACCTTCCATGAACAATAAATTAGAGTAAGTGAACTCCTTCACCATCCTCCTGGGAGCAGTTTCTCAACCTTTGCCTTAGAAGGTAGTCCAGGCTCACAGAATATTATCACAGTCATAATGCTTTGGAGGGTAATTTCTAGATGCCAAAGAAAAAACTACCTCTTAACATCTTTGCTGACTACAGCAGAAGTAAAGGATGGAGATGATCTTTCAGACAGAAAAGTCTCATCTCACTTAGCAGCTTATAGATCAAAACCCGGAGCTCAAATAGTCCTTGGATACTAGCAGACAGGCAGTGAAACCCTAAAGAAGCCAACATGCATTTCCTGTTTTCAAAATCTTTGCCTTCAAGATTTGGTTCACTGCAAGCATCATCAGGGCTAATTCTTGCAAAGTCATATTTATCTCCCAAAACACTGTGTCCACTCTGAGGCTGCCGCTGGAGACAAGTCTTGGCCCATTCTAAGTGCTGACTCTTGCCTGAGCATTGTCTGGCAGGGGGTACCTGAGCCCCAACTGTGCCCAACTGGTTAACTATGCAATTGTACAGATAGCATGGTCAAGCCTGTGCACATACCCCATTCTCAACTCAACCAAAGTTTCATTTAATAGATTAAACTCATTAAGTTTTCTGGGCTGTATTTATAGATTAAGAGGTCTATAAAATTTAACTTCTTGGAAAATATTGTAATAGGCTGTTCTGAAAGTGGCAAAACTATGGAAAAAAATCAGTAAAAACTCCTTTGCTAGAGGAAATACCATAGTTGCCAACTATGGTGAAGATGGTGAATGGATACCATGCCTCTCTTGGTTGCACTATCATATAAATTCTTGCAAATACAATATAGTTCCCAAGACTGGGAACAATAATGTCCAGTTTCATAAATTCTGTTTTTAAACATGTATATGGTTCCCATTGGGCTCTGAAAAATGGTTTCAGTTTGGACTTAATATTGTTGAAGTTTACATCAATATGAAGTTCTCATTTAAGTTTCCATTTCCACAACTCACTACAAAACCTAGGGTAGGGAAAAATATTCAGAGGACACAGAAAATAGGCTAGAACTTATTTATGAAACATCCAGAACTGTTGTTTCAAAATGTGGGAAAAATTTAAGTATGTTTTGAGGAGATTAAATTAAATGAAGATTTCAAGAACTGTCTTATTCTCTGACTCAAAGGAAGTGGTAGTTTTTTCTTTAAACGTGGCAGGTTTCTATGGCCTTTAAAATGGCTGTCTACTGTTATTAAAAATAAAAGGGACAAAACAAATTTTCTTCTCATTTAACTTCCAGTGAAAAGTCAAAATTACCTTAATATCAGAACCTAGGGAGTTAACAAATGTATAAAAACACAGAGAGAGAGGACAGGAAGTATTCGACTCTCCCTTTCCACAGATTTTACATCCAAAGTAAGATAGTTTTGACATTTTCTGTGAAGTCTGGGAAGCGCTTACCTACGGAAATAACTCTTATTTTTTATCAGTTATGGAATAAATACTTAGGAATTTGCACAAGCAAGCAAAAATAAATAAATAAATAAATAAAAACAACCCTGACTTCATTTTGTATTTTTTCTGCATTCAGAAATGCAATTAGTTGAATGTTTTTGACTTAATCAGTACATCTCAAGGGGACATTTGGTGTAAAAGGAATGCAGCTTGACCCCTGTAGCTGTAGAAAGTAAAAGTTACTGATCTCCATTAGACTGTATATCTCGCTGGGTAATATCACTTGCCCTTTTGTTATTGTAAGCTCTTTCTGTTACTTTTACTGTTTAAATAAATATATTGAAGTTAAAGAGTTAATGACAAATTCAGGAAGTCTTGTCTTAATGGTGATGAAGTGAGACACATTTTGTGCCATTCAGTGTACACAATTTATAACCTTGTTTGATTACTGCAGCATGTCCTCCATCTATAAGTATTGCACCCAGGGGACTAGTCAACTTATTAATTCATCACTTGCTGTCTTTTATGGTTGCAGTGCTCCTTTATGGGATAGGAGCAAAGAGGTCTAGTAATCCAAAAACTGCCAGCTGACTGTTTCCACTCTAGCTGACCCTTTGTCTGCAATCACAGTCTGCAATCACAGTGATTCTAACTTCTCTAAGGGTTCCTCTTTCTCAGAGGCTGAGGTCTCACCTTTTGTTTTAGGATGGGAACAATGCAGTGAAGCCATACTCAGCAACCGTGATTGCTGCAGATTGCAAGGAGGAAAGGCCTTCCACAAGCTAATCTGTAGCTTTTCTCTAAGTTTCTTTTGATTTATCTGTCACCTGATACATTGGCAATGAATAATTTTCATGGAAGGTGCACTTTAATTACCTTCCCATTTGACTAGCATTATCATGCCCTATCTCGGTAATTAATCTCACGAAGTATCCAATTTCAGTCTTTATTGCTGGCAGGCAGGCCTTCTGAATTATATGTGCTTGAATAGGCATTGGGTCTGTTGTTAAACCAAATAGGCCATGAAACAAATTTTGGGTCTCTGTCTTTTTTTTCTTTTCCTTTTTTTTTTTTTTTTTTTTTTTTTTTAACGTTGTGGTCTGATTGCTTTGGTTGACACAGTTGAGATTTGCACAGTGTAGAGCGGGAAAGAGCACTGGTAGAAAATAGCGGCTGATACAATGGTAAAGTAGCACAATTCAAAGAAGTCAATCAATCAGTCTCTGAAAAAATAGTTAACAGTATGTGAAACTAGGTAATGAAAATAATGATTTTTCAATCTTGAATAATGAATAGCTTTTACAGTATGAAATCTATTTGCCAAAGTTACTTTGTAGAACTGATGCATTCCTCCCAAAATCAGATTAGGAATTTAGAAATGTATTCAGTTTTCTGTTTTGTTGCTCTGTGGGTGAAAGATAGACTTTTAAAAATGTACTGTTGAAGGAGAATCATAGAATCATAGTATCACCGAGATTGGAAAAAACCTCCAAGATAATCCGGTTCAACTATCCACCTAGCACCAATATCTTCCCACTAAACCAGGTCCATGTACAACATCTAAATGTTCCTTGTCCACCTCCAGGGATGGTGGCTCCTCCACCTCCCTGAGCAGCCCATTCCAGAACCTGACCACTCTTTTGGAGAAGAAATTTTTCCTAATATCCAACCTGAATGTCCCCTGATGCAACTTGAGGCCATTTCCTCTAGTCCTATTTTTAGTTTCATGGGAGAAGAGGCTAACTCCCACTTCACCACAGACTCCCTTTGGGTAGTTGTAGAGAGCAATAAAGTCACCCCTGAGCCTTCTCTTGTCCAGACTGAACAATCCCAGTTCCCTCAGCCTAAGACTTATGCTCCAAACCCCTCACCAGCTTCATTGCTGTTTTTTGAACACGCTAGTGTTCTGCTAGTAGCAGATTAAATTACTTGGTAATAAATCTGTGGGAGAAGTTATTCTTTTTTTTGTTATACTTGTCTTGTTAAAAATGGTGGAGAGTTAAGGTATTTAAAAGCTGAACAAAAGCAGTCTTCTTGGGTGAAAATAAATAATGATATAGCAAGAATCTTTCATTCAGACACAATGTGTCTATTTTCAAAATTCCTTTTAATTTTCATGGAAGAGACTTCTCTGTTTCCTCTCAATTCCTTTCCTACTCAAAAAAGAAAAATTTCAACAGGTTAAATTTTACAAAGGTTTTCAGAGAAACATCTTTCCTCAAACACAGTTGAGAATTCCATGCAATTTTTCACAAGCTCATTTATATAAATATACACACTTCATCTCTGAAGCTGATAAAAATGTATATGTTAGTTAAATTTCGTTTGTTTAACATGGAACAGAATTGCCAAATTAATTTTCTAATGCAATTAAAAATGCAAAGATTTGTGAGGAAAATTATTAAATCTTAGGATTGTAGGATCTTACTTTTCTGTCATCAATTTAAATTAGCCTAAACGATCTGTTTGATACCCTTAATAAAACCCCTTGAAATAAACAAACAGCTTTACTAGGGCACAGTTGAACTTGTAGAGCTGCTTTGTCTTTGTTGTTTCCAGAACTTTTTTAATATCAAAATTTGATTATCTGGTGGAAAAATATTTTCCTGTTTAATACAGGGTTATTGTCTCTGTTTTTTTTTAACAGAAATTTTGTGCATGAGAAAATTTGGTAGGATCGTGTCTTATGTTTAGAAATATTTTAGGAGAAAAAATCTGAAAATATTTAGCTGGGTGAAAAGCGGAGGCAACTGTGCTTGCCATATAATTCTCACTTCTACTACTTTCAACTTCAGAAAATGAAAACAATGAACAGTATTGAGATTGATTCTGGAACACAGAAACTTCTACCTTTATGTCACCAATTTAAATTCAGTCAACCCAAGCAGTGAACAAAAATTGTTACTATATGAAAGTTGTTTGTGAATTGTGTGGAATTTAGATGATGATCTCAGTTCAATTTATTTTTCATAAACGTCATCGTAAGCAGTGCTTTTGGCAGTCACCCAGAGGAGAAAGTAAGATTAAAGGAGCGTGACCTAGTAAACTTTTCACTCCTGATCGTGATCCCTTCAGGTGAAAATAGTGGCTGGAGAATTTTATGTTGCTGATGTGAGTTGTACTTATTCTCTGGATAAAGAGAGAACTTTAGTAGTTTATTCTTTAAATATCATATTTTAATTAATTTGAATCCTTAGAGGCAGATACTGACTCAGTGTGCTAGAACAATGATTCCCTGTCTCACAGATTGTCTTGCAGCTTAAATTACATTCAAACCAAACCACCGTTCACTGAATACAGAGAGAAAAAAAAAAAACTTCCTTGTTTATTGGTGTTTGTTTGCTTGTTTGTTTTTTAAGCAGTTTTACCAAATGATAAACTGATCTCTTCAGTTTCGCTTGCAGTTTGCCAGGAAATAACATATTTTAGTACTCAAAGAATGGCTCCTGCCGTATGTTTAGACTTCTACACCACTAGTATAATAGTTGCTTTCAGATGCAGGATTATAAAAAGCCTTGAAAAAAATAGAGTGGACTTTATTAAAGTATGGTCATTAGCAAAGCATGAAGAAATCTTTGACAACCTGCTAAGCTTTAGCTTTGCTGCTAACTAACTTTGAAGAGAAGTGTAATGTTTGATCTAAGAAGTGTGTTCCCGAGAGTCACCGCTGATGTTGAGACAAGGTATAGGACATCTAATTAAGTTTTCTGAAAGTAGGTATCTTTAACAGATTTTTAGAATGGTGATAGAGCAAAAAGCATTTTGAAAGGTTGTTTAAGGTACTGTGCAGCACTTCTATCAGTTGAGGAGAGGATGGTCTACTGGCTAAGGCACTAGACTGGGGCTCTGTAGATCCATGATAAATTGCAGTCTGTCCCATAGGCATCTTGTGTTACTTTGGATAAATGACTTAATTTCTTCATGCTGCAGTTCTTCAAGAGAAGAATGAGGATAATGGGACTTCCTTGCATCAAAGCAGCACTGTTTAGAGCAATCCATTAGTGACTGCAAGATGTGTAGAAGCTATTTTCTATTGGCTATAGAAGCTCTAAGATAGTTTAAAGTTATCGATCTTCCTGCATTTTTTTTACTTTTCTTGTTAAAATGTATAACAGAAATAAGGCCTATTTTCATTAATCTAGAGGTATAGGTCTTCTTTCTTCAGAAATGGTCAAATTCTTCTAGACTTGAATACCTGCAACCCACCCTTAGCAGACTTTTTTGTCCCACTATATTTTCCCCCCAGAATGTAAAGGATGAGGGAATGTAAACATAATGAATCCAGTCTATCATCAGCTTCATAAGAAACTTGGATATAAAGTAGTTCTTTTGGAGAATACACTGGGTAACTACTGGTGTTGCATATGAAAGAGAAATAAATCTCATGGGAAACCTCCAAGTTCTTAGAGAGCAGATAGCAGCACTAGCTCTTAAGAATATTTTAACAATATATTGGCTCATTAAAAAACCCTGAGCTTGTGACCTCTCTGAAATAGTTTGTTCTTGCTGGAACTTTGCTTTTACTCGCTAACCATTGTGTCATTTTTTGGCAAGGTAGCCACTGTGAATTTTTATACAGTGTTCTAGGTAAGTTTCCATGGAACAAAAGCAGGTCTTTAATATAGCCGCTTTTAAACAGTAACATTGATGAATTCCCCTATTCCCTAATGGCACCTGGGAAGATCTGGTTCTTGTTGCTATTAATAAGTACTCACCCAGTACTCTAAAATAACAAGAGCAATCACATTAAAGTTTCCTTTCATTACTTGTGCTTTTTCTTGCCCCTCAACTCCAAATGAAACAAGTAGTTGTATGGAGACCAACACCATTGCTCTTTATGAATTTTAAGATCATAGAATGGCTTGGGTTGGAAGGGACCTTTAAGATGATCTAGTTTCAATCACCTACTGTGGGCAGGGTTGCCACCCAGTAAATCAGGCACTAGGTCAGACTGCCCAGTTGAACCTGGCCTTGAACTCCTCCAGGGATGGAGCATCCACAACTTCTCTGGGCAACCTGTTCTAGTGCCTCACCACCCTTTGAGTAAAGAATTTCTGCCTAACATCTAATCTAAATCTTCCCCTCTTATAGTTTGAAACCACCCCCCCTTGTCCTATCACTTTTAGACCATGTAAAAAGTCACTCTTCCTCTCTCTTATAAGCTCACTTCAAGTACTGGAAGACCACAATGATGTCTCTCTGGAGCCTTCTCTTCTCCAAGCTAAACAAGTGCAACTCTCTCAATCTTTCTTCACAGCAGGGGTGCTCCAGCTCTCTGATCATCTTTGTGGCCATTTTCTGGATCCACTCCAACAGCTCCTCATCCCTCCTGTACTGGTGGCCCCAGGCCTGGACACAGTACTCCACAGTACTTCTGTGTGGAAAGATCTTCGGGTGTTTTTTGTTGGAAGTGTTGTAAAACTTAGGTGTCTCATTTCTGCCACATTACTACGCTGTTTAAGCTGAAGAGGTTGTTCACATACAGGGACATAAGTTTTTTAGGTTCTGTGATAATGGCCCAGGGCAGACACATCTATCAATTAATGTAGTTCATATTCTTGTAAAGCAGTTAGGGTTTGTTTGAAATAAAGAGTTTTTGAAACAGAGAGAATAGAACTTACTAGTTCAGTAAATACTGTGGTTTCTGAATTTTTACCAATGCACTGAGAAAATAGAGCAAACTCATTATTTTTTAAAAAGAAGACAGAAATTGTGGCCTCTTTATCTTTTCCTGTGCTGCACAAGAATGTATTCAGTTTAATGTAATGCCATAATGCACTCCTAAACTGTCAGATTTCTAAATATGAGCCATACATCATGACAGTGCAGAACAATATATTTTGTACCAGAGCAGTTCTATTAGAGAAGATGAAAATGTGTTAATCCTACTTCGATCATCAGGGACCTATATGGATTTGCATTACTTTTTTAACCTTGAAGTGAGTAGGTGATACCGTTTCTAAGCATTTTAAAAAACTGTTCAATTACAAATATTATTTTTGGTTTGAAAATATTATTCATGATTTCATAGATATCTAAGGGTTAATTTTGTGTTCATAATTTGTATCCTTTTCCATTCTGAATGCTAATTGTTTTATTGCACTCTATAAATTCTCAATATATAACACTTCTCACAGTTTCTTTTGCCCACAGATTGTACTGAAATGCAGAGTGGTGTTGGAAAACTTGGCCACAAGTCAGTTATACTGATTTATAGATTATTGCACTGAGTTGTCCTGAATGCAGTTTCACAGTAAGAACGCCTAAAATGATCATTCTGAAGTATATTTTGGCCTCTCAGGAAATGATCATGTTAGGTGACCAACACTAATTATATTAATAAATCCATTCAGAGAGAAAAAAAGAAAAGAAAAAAAGAAAGAAAAAAGAGAAAGGAGTATCGTAGTTACATGTGTCACATTGGATAAAATGTTTTTTTTGTTAGTGGTTTTATGTTTGAAGTACTACCAGGCACATTTCTTAAAGCAAAGTGTGAGTAGTTAGACTTCGGAAAGAAGTTGCAAACTAAACAAATTCCACTCTTATGTCCTCTGTGGAACATCTTGGAGAATTTTGGTTTTGTTGTGTTACTTTTTTTTCTTCTCATGAACATGCATATAACAGAATAGCTCAAGATAAATATGTCTATGTTGCAGATTTAATATAATGTAATATCTATAGAGAGTAGCTGAAAAAAAATAAAAGTGATGAGGCTCAGACTCATGAGAGTTGAAAATAAATTCTTCACTTTTGTGGCATTAGCTACTGTATTGTTGTTATTTTTTAAACTTCTGTTTAAAAAAATAAAGAGGAGCTTGAAACTAGAAGCTTGGTAATGGGTGTATGATTAATGGCAGTGGAATACAGATCAGTTTTTTTTAGGTGGACTTCAGATTGAATGTCACAAAATAATTTGCTTAGAATTTATTTAAGAAGCAAGAAATCATGTATATTTTAAAGTTTAACAGAATTCTTTGCTTCTGAAAAGTCTAAGGTTAGCCACCTGGAAGACAAAACCCAGTCTTCAGACTCCACTAAAAATGACCTTAACTGTATTTCTTCAGAACTGTGAGTCCATAGTAGACCAGAGAAACCTCAAATGAGTAGTTTAATTCTACATTAAAAAGTGCTAATTAGCTTCATTATACAGGTTAAAAAAAAAAAAAAAAAAAAAAAAAAAGATTTCAGGTGCTTGAAAGGACCTGAGTGCAGAGTCCTGTATTCACAATGCAGGTGCTGCTATTCAGAAAACAAGGGAGTAGTTTCCTCCTACTCTTAGCTATGGATCCACCTTTCCTAGATCTCATGTAAAGGAAATGATGGGATAGTGTGGTTTTAAGCACAGGGGAGAACAAGAATTTGAATTTCACCCTTAGCTCTCTGTCATTGGTGATTGTAGAAACTCAGATGCCTCGGGAGAAGTGTTCAGAAGAAACATGCTGGAATAAAAGCTGTTGGAGCTAGTTCACTGACAACATAGCTCCTTCTGCCTTTAATTTGGCACTGACATATAGTGAGAGCCAGAAAACCTGTTTAGAGGTGAGTGTGTGAGTATCTATGTTTTTTGAGAGAAAAAATGAGGCTCAGCCTTTTGTTAAAATGAGGTGTTAAAGTTCAGAAATACTGCTACTGGGTTATTTTGTGACCTGTGACATAGGAGTCAGATTCAATTCCCTTCTTTAACTGGTGGGTTTAACTGTGTTTTGTCCACTTCTCTAGCCATATCCTGATTTTTAGGCCACAGAATCCCGTTTATGTGCCATGCCTAATTTTATTCCTCTTTTGTTCTTATACTTCTTTAAAGTAATAGATTCAACTGGAATAGCTGGGGGAGACTCTGTGCTGCCATGGATTACTATTCAGAAATCTGCCAAGAGGGAATGTAGGAAAAAAATCACAAATGAAAAGCCAGCTTAATTAAATGACTAGTAAAAGCAAATTTAGTAACATGAGATATTTAGGCTGGAAATTGTAAGTCTTCTAACCATCAGAGCAGTGAAATTCTGGAGCAGTCTTTTGATGAGAGTAGTGGGAGACATAATCTGATTTTAGAGTTGGAGCTTGGTCATTCTTTTGGAAGAAATTACACCAGGTGGTTGCTTGAGATGGCAGATGAATGGGCACAGTGATCCCAAAGTATCCTTCCACTGCTTCTACTTAATTAGGGAAATACTTTCTATTTTGTTATGTTCTCTGTTTTCTCAGAAATGTTTCACCTGTAATTTGGTGGTGGTATTTTTTTATTGCTTAGGAGAGGCTGGATGTAGAAAAGTAAGATCTTTGTGTTGAGATTGCAGAAATTTAGTAAATGATATGTGAACTGAAGATGATGAAATAGCTACACATAGGGTAAAGAAACAAAGAGGACACTGTTTTCATTGAAATAGCTGGAAAGGATGTATATGCAATTATGGTGGTTTGCATAGCTGTTTTAATATTGATGTCAGCACTGATAAAGCATGTAGTCTGAGTTATTTTATTGGATAGCATAAATATACAAGAAGAGCAAAGACTTATCACCAGTTTGTTTTAAATTACTGTTTTATTTGTTAACGTTTTAGTGTCTTATAAATTCTGCATCACTGATACTAAAAATATTTGACTGTATTCTAACTTCAGTTTTTTAATAACATGTGAGAGGACGAATCATTTGATTATGTTTTAGTCAGTAAAAGGAGTAATAAAGTACAACATTACAGTAGTACTAGTTAGAGGAGTTAAAATCTGGGTGTATTTTTTTGTATTTGTGCATGTGTTGTGTTTAATAAACATTTTAAAACCTTAAGAAAAATTTATGCTCCTTAATAGTAACCAATTCTTACAATTTATTTGAAACAAATTTTGCCTTACTCTCTTTTTATTTCGTAGGACCTGGATGCTTTTCAGTTACAGATAATAATAATGTCTTATATAGTAATATTAAATTTAAGAGACTCTTTGAAAGTTTGTGTTTGTCTTAGCTTTTTTAATGTTCTGTACCCAACATCTGAAAAGCTTTTGCCTTTATATGTTGTGCAGTTAATTACTCAGCACTTTACTGGCAATGAAACAAGAAGCATGTCATTCATAATCAAGGTGCTAAAATGAAGTTTTGAGTGCCATTATAAGGAGGTATTTTGCAGTGGGTCATTAACTTGTTCTGTGGCATGAAACCCCTAGAGGAGTGTCTGTAAGGTTACAGATTGTAAGTCATTACATAATTGCCTGATGATGTAGAAATACAACCAAGGTTTTAAAATGTGGTTTCTCTGAATGCTTCAGGTGCTGGCTGCCCACTAACTAATGCCTATAGCCTGATTTTCCTGTGTTCTGTGGGGAACTATTCCTTTCAAAGGCTGGGTAGGAAACTGTGGCTATAGACACAAGTTCACCTTGCTCTGAGTTAATCAGTCAGGCATCAGGGACAGAACAGAGCAGGCAGCAGCCAGATTCCTTAGCAAGAGTAGTTCCACCTTAACTTGTAGGTAATTAGCATCTCAGAAAACCATGATTTTAGATACAAAAACAGAGGAATTGAAAAGTAGAGGCTACTTTTGGAAGATGTGGACATTGATACAAATTACTTATGTACATTTTAAAAATTATATATCACTATGGAAGTTTAACAGAAAATGGATTTCTCCACTGCTGATCATAACTTGTCAAAAAGTAGATCTCTGAAAGGAATTGCCTTTTAAAATACCGTGGGTTTTCAGTCAATTTTTCTTCCTTAAACAGATTGATCTGTCATTCTTGAATGATCAGGAAAATCTAGCATTAATATTTTTTGCACATCTTTTGAACATCTTAAAATCGATTCTTTTATATGTATGTGATTGTGTGCATTTATATGGGTTTTATTAACCTTCATTCATCTGCTTACCATTCCTATTTGAAATTAAAGGAACAGCACAGAAATTTTCCAGGATGTATTCTCCAGTGTTTGGTTTGCTGTGTGTTTTTATTTAGTTAGTTATATAGTTGGCCAGATTAAATTATGTGAATATTTGACTCATGGTTGTTATAGCTGTACTTCTTCAAGGTGTTTCTCTTCACATATCAAACTGAATAAGGTTATCCCGAGTAACTACTTGAATGGGATACTTGCAGTGAGATCCAAATGCTGAAAGAAATGCTAAGGATGGTTCGGAAGAGAGTTATTTCTCACTGTATTATATGCTGAACCCGTTGTCCCTTGAGTGAAAAAGAATTTTGTGGTTAGATATGTTCCTTTTCAAATCAAATAAAAATCTGAAGTCCTTCAGCTATAGCGTTGGCATAATTTGCAAGGAGAGGTGTTAACCTTGATGTCCTGAACAAATTCCAGTTTGAGTAATTATATCTCACGTTTCTTTCATTCTCCCTGTAGCTTCGGTTGGATTAGCTATTCATTTCCTGTCCAAAACCTTTGTGTAGCACTTCCGTGTGCTCTATAGCAGTTTCCACATTTCACCCTAGAGCTAACTGTAATAATCTTTTTTTGTCTGTCCCTGCTCACAGACACAGAATGATTGTGAAACTCTTTGCAGGCTCATAGAGAAGCTAGCCAAAGGCCAATTGCGTTAACTAAATTAGGATAAAAATATGGGATCTGGCACAATTTAAACCAGGGCACGAAATGGCTTTAGTGGCATGTGCAATAGGTAGTCTACTCTTGTCAGTGAAGAGAAGACTGATGTCTGTTCTCATCCCTTTAGATATACCTGAGTCATTTAACACAACTGATTACAAGACAGTACTTTCTTGCTTGAGAGAGGTGGCAGTATACAAAGTAATACACTAAAATGGTTGGCATTCTTCCCAGACAAATACACCCAACAAGCAGTCGGGGCAGACTGCTTTTCTGTTCTTCACTCTCATGTCCTTCAAGAATCAGTTTTATAGTTAGCTCTTTCTGGCGTCTATATGCAGCTACTGTGTGAATGTGTTGGATAGTATGCTTGAAAAATATGCAGCTCGTATGCACTTCCTTTCATACCTTGTGACCTGTGGCTATTCCTGTTTTACTGCAGTGACAAATGATTGCAAGAAAAAAGCTCAGAGATGAAGAATAGTTGGTTGAAACTAAACCCAAATGAGACAGAAGAAGAAAATGATGTCAGTGAGTTTCTAGGCCCAGTACAGTAGCTCCTAATGAAAGGTATATACCTTATTTGATCACTGAAGTCTATGGTTTAAGAGTAATTTTGTATTTGGTGGTGACGCTAAGGCTGCCTCATAGCAACATCTGGTAAATAAAGCTGTCCAGCTTTCTATTTGGATAGAAGAGTGCACCTTATCCCAGTGGATGTTGAACTGGCTGCAGTTATTCATGCATTTACTGCTTCACCCTTGGATAAGAGCTACACATTGTACCAGAAAATAAGTTTGTATTGCTCAGGGAAAGTTATCTAATACAGAAGGTTGTAACAACTCAGTCTACCAGAAGCACATCAAACATTGGCTTTTTTTAGAGAATTAGGCTTAACTTCAGTCTCCGCTCTTATCTTCAAGACACTCTGGCCTTGGCTCAAATATCTAAAAGGCTATCTCAAACACCAGTGCTTGATAGCTTCACCGCTGGAAATTCTCCAGTAGATTTATTCACAATAAATAGAAAGCTTATCTGTAGGAGGGAGCATACATCAGCACAGTTTGCATCAAAGTCTGAAATTAATTCCTGAAGGATCTGATGACTATCAAAATATTGCCTTATTTCCTTGTGTGATGCAAAAAATTTCTTGAACTTGCCTCTGTCGTAATACCATTACGCAGAAATGTGTATAGTTAGAACAAAACAGCAACGTCCAGCTTGGATTTCTATTATTCTTTCCTACCCTCCTTGAGAAAGGATGAGAAATATGCATCATATTTATATCGGTATACATCTGTGTTTGTAAAGATCCCCAACTTTGTAAACCAATACAACTCTTACAGTGAAAATATGCCAAATTACAATATATGAATATATAAGTGGGAAATTGTTATTGCGATATCTTGTTGTATTATGTGGCTTATAAACTCTTCCCCCAGAAGTTGCTAAGACCACTTTTTGTTCTGTTGTTAATCACAGATGCAGATAACAATACAATATCTACGCTGGAGTTACCATGACACTAAAGCATCTGACAAGATGCTACAATAAATACTATGCCATATGATTATTTTTTAAATATATATATTTTTTTTGTTAGCCAGAGTCCAGATATGTTGCTATTGAACAATAGAAAACCAAATTTATTAATATATAATTCTGGATATTGACCTTATTATTTTATTCTTTATAATTTTGTCCATAAAAGAAAAATGATGCTCTGATGTTTCTTCCCTGTATTTCTTTCAAAAACCTCATAATACAGAAGACAGTAAAGTGAGTTAAGTACACGTTCTGCATCAGCACACGCCTACATAATACTTCGGTTATTTTTGAGACTCCTGTCTCTCACAATTTGTTTTATTATTGAGATTCTTTATAACATTTCTTCAGTCAAAGACTTGAGAGGAAAGAAGGACGCATTTAATTGTCACGCTTTAGTTGTATGAACTTGTTAGATTCCACAGCCCTAAGTATTAGGTTGTGTTGCATTCAATAGAAAAAACTGCTAGGTGATAAAATTACTCTGTTTTCTCGCTAAAACTGCTTCTCTACTGATACATTTGTATTAGTGCAGATAGATTGTTGAATTAGAAAGGATAAAATATATAGGCACAAATCTTTGAGCAGAATTTGGGTACCTTTTTCATGACTG
Organism: Pavo muticus; assembly: GCA_016647715.1. Taxonomy (NCBI): domain Eukaryota; kingdom Metazoa; phylum Chordata; class Aves; order Galliformes; family Phasianidae; genus Pavo; species Pavo muticus. Next base: position 553,645 of record JACDJE010000404.1, read on the forward strand.
TTTTCATTCGTGTTACTTAATTTTAGCATTTTTAAGAACTTTCTGGTTTTCCTTTCTACTAGAATTTAGTAATGAGAATACCTCAGAAGGGAATCATAAGAATGCTGTATCAAAAAGGCTCAGAAATCTCTGATATAGAGTCTGAGTTGTTGATTGCTTGCCAGTTCCACTTGAAACACATTCCTGGATGACCTTTTTTTAATTAGAAGAAATTATTAGATGTAGCATGACTTTTTGTTTCTTTCATTTTCACAAGGAACATATATAACACTATAGAAAAATGTGTAATGTTTGAATTTTAATTTAACTTTTTGAAACAGACTCAGTTGTCAAGGAGTACTTTAGTGCTAAATGGGTCTGATGTCTCTTTAGTATGAAAATTTTGGCATAACTCCATTAATTTCAATAAAACTACTCTTAGCTTTCATTAACATAAGTTACAGAAGCAACACATCTTTTCATCCCTCTTCAATTTCCAGTAGAATGCCTTTGAATTTTAAACCACAATGTCTGCTATTTTGCTGTTTTCTTACTTCTTATGTTACTCAAAGCGTTTAAAGCCCTAGCTGGGTGGGGAGTTGTTCTGTTTTTACTTTTAAGAAGACACTGTACAAAACAAATGCTGAACTGAATCATCTGGTCTTTCAAGTTAAGTAGACTTATAGTCATTATTTTCAAACTTGTTCATAAAGATGTAAGGTTAGCTCTGGATTCTGGCACCTGCAGTCAAGGACCCCCAGGAGGAGCAATTTACAGGCCCTAGCAAGCATAGCAGGAAAAAAATGTATATATACTTGGGCTTCTTCTGGCTAAGATTAATCTTCTCCTTCTGCTTAGCCTTCGTCCTCTCAGTACTTCACAGAAGCTGCTGAGGTTTTTATGGTGACAGAGCTGGAGCTGCTCCACGCCTTTCATTGGATTCCCAGCAAGGGAGTGGAAAGTGGAAAGCACTAGCTTAGTGCAGTTTAAACCTTATTCTTTGTTCAGACTTGGTATGTCAGGGAGCATGAGCAGATACTGTTTCCAGCACCCTGCCATTACCATGCCAAGCTATACGATGTGATTTTGAAAGTTTAAGCGAGAGCCAAGTTCACAGTGTTACTTCACCTTTTTTTGAGAACTTTTATTGCTTTGCTCAAGAAGATTTAAATATTCAATGAAAAAAAAGTAAGCGGACACTAACAGTAGTTCATTAGACATAAATGTAATAAACCTTTGAGAAATTTGGTGGGATATTGTATAGATATCCCTACTTGCAGAAAAGCTGTGTCTTTACCTTTCAAAAGAGGCTCTGAAACACTGCACCTATCGTACAAGTTTACTAAAGTACTGATTTCAATGTCAGGTTAGAAACTGCAGCGCTTTGGAAAAAGGCCGAGAAATGCAGCAGCCCTGGTTGCTGGAGCTTGTGGCCAGGGTGAGGCAGAGGGGTGGGAGCTGCTTAGATATCCCACTGCTCAGTGCTCCTGATATGCAGTCACATAGGTACCTGCCGGGGCACTGCAAGACGCACAGAGGTTTATCAGCTTTGGATTTCCGTTTTGTTTATCTGTTCTTTTCACATCAAATTCTTTCCATTGGATTTTGTGGGTTTGAGGCAGGCTATAAATAGCAGGGTTTTTTTTTCTTCTAAATATATTCATCAGAGGAACAGAAAAGTGAAGGGACACCTGGAGTTAAGATTTTAATATTTCATTTGTTACAAACCAGCTCCAAAAACAATATTTTTTTTTCCCCGGCAGATTTGGTGTGAAAATGTTTAGTTGAGCAGATGGAGCCACAGCTGGTAGTGTACGTGTTTATCGGGATAGTTGGCATTTAGCTGCATCCAAAACTGATGTCAGGCTCAAAGATGCTAAAAAGCAGCAGTGACTGGAAGCCAAGATGACACTTCATTAGGTTAGTTAGGAGCAAATTTCTTTAATTTTTGGTACTTTGGCCTCATAGGAATCATTCTTATCCAGGGAGAAGTTAAAAATTTAAAACCAAAATTAAAAAATATGTCAGAATAGGTAAACATTTGCTATTACTATGTTTTAATAAATAGCCTGAGGAATGCAGAACAGAACTCAGAATACATTGATGTGTAAGGACTAGTTAGCAAATAACACGCATCTGCTGATGTTTAATTATCTTACATGCTTTGCTGGCAGAAGTCAGAATCTGTGTAGTTCATATTTACCGATGTAGTCTCTTGTTTCACAGAGAACATTCAGCTGGAAGTATGATAGAGGAGAGGGCAAACAAATAATCGTGAGGAACTAAAGGACTGGAACAGTTCTGTGTAGACGATAATGATTTTACAGTTGTGCCTAATGCATACAATGAGGTTTGATGTCCCATTGTGCTAGGCACTGCTTAAACAGTGGGGGGTGAGGGTGGGAGGGGGGGAGTCTCTGTGCCAGGAAATCTAAAGGAAGAAGACAGATTCAAACACTGAAAATTTATTTTCAAGTATTTAAACTCAGAGCTATTAAGAGCAATTTTCATATATGCAAGTGACAGAACTGCATGGAAGTGTACTGTTTCTGTGGCCTAGGCTACATAGCAACCTTATGGCAACATAGCAGGTTATTCTATTTAGAACAATAACATCTCATACGTTTAAATCAAGGCCGGACCTCTGATTTCAGCAGTATTTCTGGAATTAGATTTTTTTAAAGGATGAACAGGTTAATAACTATTTTTTCTTTCCCAGAATGATTATTCTTCCCAATACACTTGTTCTTTCCCTGCAACTTCTTCCCAAATATCAAAGAATCATCTTAGACTCTGAAGAAAAATGGAGAGTGTTTCTCTCATGCCCATAACAGTCAACATCCAGTAGTTGACAGCTGGGGTAATGTTTAGGAACTGAAGTTCATTCACAGTTCATTCATTTATATTTCTGTCATATAGGCAGCCTTTTGCCTCATTTTTAACATGTGATGTTGTGATATTCCAAAGCAGACTCCTTGGTTTGTTGACATTGCACAGGTAGCAAAGAAAAATATCTCTCTGGGCATATAAAATGGCTGCATTGCAAATGGCAACCTGAAGGAATGAAACTACTTTACTGGATGACCAGTGATGCCTGTCGCCTCTTTGCCGGTGGGTTGTGAATGCACAGTGTACTAAAATGTAACAATGCCTCCAATAACAAAATAACAGCATGAAGTATTGTGCAAACTTCAAGCGATTTTGCTTACCTTGGGGCATCCTTGGAGCCTGCTCTAATACAGAAAGCCCCCTTCAGCTGTCATCACTTGGGGCCCTTTCCAATTTCCATCATACTCCAGTGTGGGAAACAAACAAACAAACAAACAAAAAAAAAGTGCCAGAAAGGCATCCTAATCCTGCATTTCACTGAACTGACCTTCTTAAAAAATATAAGCACATTCAGAATCGAAGTGTTGTGTTTCTCCCTTGTTGGAAAGCTGCTTAATGAACTAATTATGTAGCTGCATTTAAAAATGTTTCAATCATGACTGTTCTTGAAAAAAATAATTAGTCAAACATTCACATAGGTGATATACATTTTTAAAGCACATAGGCACTTATTCTGAAGCTCATATGTACTCGCACTCCAGTGCACTCACCCAATAGCAGAGCAGGAACATAAAATGAAGTTATAATTATGTGAGTTTAATGATGGTGAGACAATAATACTTTATGAGATAAACAGCCATGATGTTTTATAAGGTTTGTCACACTTATTTGACACTTGCTAATGCCACAGGATGAGAAATATACTTGCCCTGTTATAATGTGCTGAGACATGTGGAACCCCTTATAAAAGAGATTATGCCCTAGTTATTACCAGGTTCCTTTGGGGACAGATGAGCCATTAGGCTTTTTCATATCTCTTAGATTTTTAATGCTGTTTCAGAGCTTTACTAATTGTGTTGGACTACATTGGTTCCACAGTGTTACCAGAAGTACGCAAGCTTTGGTCAAAAAATATGTTTAGACTGCCATTTATACAGATTAGTATAATATAGATAAACATGATAACTGGAAAGGGTGTCCTTTTTTTTTTTTTTAATTCTTTTTCAATTCAAGCTTTATGTTGATTTTTCAAGAAAATATTGCTATCATAACACTTTGTTAAGCAACATCTAAATATAATGAAAATGTTAAAGATATGTTCTTGTGTAATTAAATTGGACAAAAATGCTTTCTATTCTAACAGTTGCACTGTTTTGTTTTGTTTTTTTTTAAAAAAAGCTAATATAACTGGTCTTCATCCCTGAGGCATACTATAAATATAAAACTTATATTTTAAAACTCCATTTTCAGTGACAAAAAAGATAATATACATTTTCACTGAAATCAATATTTATTTTTACTAAAGTTTCATGATACTAAAAACATACCTGCTCTTCTTTTCTAGTGAAACCCAGCTTTGAATAAACTAGTATTCTTTTAAGGGCAGTTTCAGCTGCATCTCTTTATTTTATTTTCATGGCAGACTACAGCATACATCAAACTGAAATTTAGCAGATGGACTTTGAGCTAAATCCAGATGTAGCTCTCACTAACAACTGGTGATGAATATTAAAATATAAATAGATCAGTAAATGTATATATGAGTTTTAGGACCATAGCATTCTTCATGCAAGTTTACGTATACTGTATGCCAGGAGGATTTAGTCTTTTCAGTAAGTTAACAAAATAAAAAATGTATTCCAAAATAACGTGTAATGTAGAGATTAAGACAATAAGATTAAACTAAAGTAGGAAAGTAGTTGTATTTCACTTGAATTCTTTAAATAGATAAAAACACTGGACTGCTAGTAAGAAAAATGGACTAGATAGGTGCAAGGTTTAGCTGTCCTAAACAGGGAAAAAATAAATGCCCTTGCATAATCTGTTTGTTATGATTAGGAGCTGAAGATTAAAATTTAATATAGCAATGCATAAAGACATGAATATGAATGTGTTCTGAACACAAAAATATTTTACATACCAAATATTATTGTAAAATATATTGTAGTCCTGACAAAGACATAACAATTTATTTAACTTTTGCAGGAGTATACTGATATACTTGGATTACTATTGCTATGAAAACGTTAATGAATCAAAGATGGACTATATCTAGAAAGTACAATAAAAATCTGTGGATAAAGTAAAGCAGTCCACTAATTAAAAATCCTACTGAATCCTAATGAATATGATCATGTTGCCAATAAAACGAAACCTGCACATTTTTTTCTGTTGCATGAACTTTGAGACACTGTAATCACCATAGCCTCAGCTTTCTTTAGAGCAACACAAGAAATGAGTGTACTTCTTATGAATGCAAAAGACAGGCAACTGCAGATTAGATTTATTGTGTACCACTGTCTTCATATTGTCAGTAGGTTATAAATGCAAGACTGTCATTGGTCTGTGGTGTGCTTGTATTGTAGGAAGCCAAATTCATGAAGTCAGTTTTAGTAAATTCAATCTTTTGTATGACCATTTTGTTCGTTATAGCTTTTGTTCATTAATGATCACTTCTCTCCATCTGTCACTTTAAGACTACTTGTTTATCTGCTTATATAGGTTGGTAATAGGAAATGGTCATTGGTAAGCATAAAAATAGAAATACTTTGTTGCTTTTATTTTTGCTGTACAAAAAGGGTAAGTAATTTTGAACTTATTTTAGAGTGGTGTTCCTATGTCTAGTGTCACTACTGATCCTATCACTTTAGACTAATGAACATTGAATTTATCATAGTATTTTTTTTTTTTTTTTTTGGACTTAATTTCAAACGAAGTATCACTTGCTCTTGTTCTGTAAGGTGACTTGTAACGTAAAATATATCCAGCTACATAAAGTGAAAAGTTAATGGTTGTTTGAATAAACTGGGGGAAAACTAAAGGAAGCTTCTTCTGCACTCTTCCTAGCATAGTTTGCTTTGTTTCAGTGCACAAAGATTTTTATAACAGTAAGCAGATTCATCACAGCCTACCAATCGCAGCATGATAGATTCATTCATTTGCAGGTTCTGAAACCAGCTGCTCCTATATGCTCTTGCTGCAATTAGAAAATCAGTCAGTTAAAATATAAGGAATTTAATAAATCTCATGCTTTCAGCTGTATGTATTTATTATCCTCTAGCCGTGGTAGGACCTAGAATTAATACAGTTTTTTCAAAAGCTAAATGATAATAATAAATAAATCATAAGGATATCTTGTATTACAAAGCAAGTCTTTTTGATGGTTGTCATCTCTGGGAGAAGAAAAATTGCTGGTGGGAGTAGAGAGACAAGGATAATCTCAGCCTCATACACCGTTGCTAAATACGTATGGCAATAATAGTCTTATCTTCACACAAAAGTTCTTATTAAACAGACAGAGTGGGGTCACCGAATGACCTTTTTGTCTAATGCAATAATTACATTACATTTTCATGGAGATATGCCTTGTAGGGTTCATGACATAAGTTCAGGAAAATCCCTGGGAAAGTATCACGTAGTATATTTTCTAATCTTCACATGCATGATAAATAAGAGTAAGAATTATTACCTAATAGTGTAGTAGAAACTTCTTGTGAAGTTAAATATTACCTAAGATTTTAAAGGAAATAATTGACAGAATGTAGAGTGGAATTGAAACACCTCAACTCTGAAGTTTTATTCCTTATTCTTTGCATCACACTGTTTAATCAATGTGATCTTTGTGGCTAATTTATAATGTAAGTAATTTTTCTTATGACATTATGTAGTTGAATTACACAGAGAGCTTGCATTTGCCTAGGCTTTTTATAAGGGGAAAGCAGTCTAGCTGGTAAATGGTTCCTGTTTTGAATAGTCACCTGTAAATTCCATACATTTTCTTTCGGCAAAAATCCCTTCATCTCTGTTCTCATTTTCCTTTCTTAATTTTATTCTTTATCTTTTTTCTCACCTGTTCTAAATACTGCATCATTTTTTCCTTCAAGTAGTGAATCAATTTCATTTCAAGAGAAATGAAAATACTTAGACTGTTTAACAAGAGAAAAAGGCAAATGCAAAATACGAATTAGGCAACAATGCACACAAGTTGTTCTAGAGCAATCCTTCATCAAAAACAGCAGCAAGCCTTCACAATTTTTCATCTTCTTATGCTGATCACATAATGTTAACCCCAACGTGGCTACCAAGGTTATAAAGCTTGGTGACCCAGAGATCTCTTTCAAGTCATAGAATTGCAATGTTTTATCAGATAAAATATATTTACTAACTCCTAGAAATTTCTAAAATTGACTAAAATATTACCAGAGAGAGGAAAGACAAAAAATCTGGGAAGTACGTAAGGAAAATAGACACATCTCCAGATCATCTTAGCGTTGTGATGGAGAACGTCCGAACTCTGAATCTGTAAGTCAAGCTATGACTGTCAATGGAAGTGGCATTACTGAAAATGTTTATAGATTGTGATAAAAAATGTCAACACTGACTGGATTTTAGAGGACACTGGGGGGGTAAAAAATAATAAAAAAAAAAGAGTGAAATCTATTTCTAGTTCAGATGTTCAGCATTTCCTAGGTAATAATTTGTGATGAAGAGGTAAACAAAGATTGATAAACATGTTAGTCAGGCTATGTGAACATGATAATAAGAAGGGCAAATTAATTCTTTCTGTCAATACTGGATGTATGCATATTCTTAAGAACAGTCTTAAATCTTGCCTTTTTTTTGTTCACTCCAAGTATCGGAGTAGTAGTATGCATCTTCTATGCTCTCTCGTTCTTTTCTTCATTTAAACTCTACTCCAGAAGTAGTTTTTACTGGCTGTCATAGCAAAGTAACTTTATTCCCAGCTATATCTTGAGCTCATTGTTCTCAAATATCAGAGGGTTCCAGCCACAATAAGAGTATATTTTTTCTCATGTACAGCCATTCATCCTTCCTGCACAAATGTAGCATTTTATGGGATACAACAACACGACTGCACATTCAAATGTTTGCATTAAGTACTGCATTTTGAACTAATAGTGCAGAAAATGTTGACAGTTTTGGTACAGTATCTGAACCTACATTATGAGGTGTGAGTCTGAGTAGTCTTCATCTGTAGAGAAGCTTTGTGGAGGAAGGTGAGGAGGAAACAGTACATGCACACTGCAGACAGTTTCTACAGTTCACAGAGGACTGTGGAGAACTGAGATGTAGAGGTTTTCATACTTGCGAAGTGTGTCCACAGGAGCCTAATGAGATTCAACAAGGCAAAATGGCAGGGCATTGCATGTGTATTGGGCAATCCAACTATTTGTACAAATGGGGAGAATTCACTGGGAGCAGCTCTGTGGAGAAGGACTTGGGAGTCCTCAGGGATGAAAAGCTGGACATGAGCCAGCAGTGTGCTAACAGCCAGGAAGGCCAACAGTATCCTGATCTGCATCAAAAGAGGAGTCGCCAGCAGGAAGAGGGAGGGGATTGTCCCCCTCTACTCTGCCCTTGTGAGGCTCCAACTGGAATATTGCATCCAAGCCTGGGGCTCCCAGCACAAGAAAGTTGAGGAAATTTTGAATTGGGTCCAGAGAAGTATCGTGAAGATGATCAGAGGGCTGGAGCGCCTCTGCTGTGAAGACAGGTTGAGGGAGTTGAGCTTTCTCAATCTGGAGAGAGAGTGTTCCAGGGAGACCTCATTGTGGCCTTCCAGTACTTGAAGGGAGCTTGTAAGAGAAAGAGTGACTTTTTACACAGCCTAAAAGTGATAGGACAAGGGGGAATTGTTTCAAACTATAAGAGGGGAAGATTTAGATTAGATGTTAGGCAGAAATTCTTTACTCAGAGGGTGGTGAGGCACTGGAATAGGTTGTCCAGAGAAATTTTGGATGCCCCATCCCTGAGTAGTTCAAGGCCAGGTTTGATGGGGCTAGCCTAATCTAGTGCCTGATTTAGTGGGTCTATAGATCCTGTCTATGGGGTGGAATTAGATAATCTTTAAGGTCCCTTCCAACCTAAGCCATGCTATGATTATATGAGGTTACTTTCTCTCTTTAATAACCTGAACATTGTCTTTTTAAAATTTCTCTGTGGCTCTTAACCCATTCACATCACTTATAATATGGAAACGTCATTCAGGATGGTGCAGCTACGAACAGTCCCCATTTCTTGAGGGGAATTTTTCAGTGATAGTCAGATTAAATTTAGTATGTTTTTATTTTGTTCCTCATAACATTCTGGGAACATTGAAGAGGAGGGGTAAAAGACTGCTAATTAACAGTGAATAACTAGATCTATGTGTTTAGTTGGTTCAGCTGGTGACTCATGTCTGCTGTGTGCAAACAACTGCGGACTCATCTTGCAAGGGTAGAACTGGTATTTTATTAGTTGAGCTTTTTCCTGTGAGGTGCACAGAACAAAGGAATTTGACAACTGAATTCCTTCTTGAATATCTTCTGTTCCACTCAACAAGAAGGATAAGAGAATTTAAAGATTGTTCTGAATCTTTAAATCAACTCAGTCAAGCAGTTCTCAGGGGTGGGAGTTTTGTTATCTCTAGACAGTGTCTTCTTACACGCCATGTATACTGAATTAATGAAGCTACAGCTTGCTTCTTCAGGAATGTTCTTGTGTCTGTCCTTATTCCCTTCTATGTATGAATTTCAGTTATGACTTCTGGTTTCTTAAGGTTACTCAGAATAAAAACCCATAAGACCATAACTGTGAAAGGGTAATTTCACATTTAAAAATTCTTAGTGGTGATTCACTAAAAACTAGCTAGGTACAATATTTTGACTGTTGAATTAAACAAAAACATTACTGACAGTTACAATTATGGAGCCTTATTATAGTATCTGGACCTCTTTGCATTTCTTGGCAGGGACAGAGCATGTCATGGTGCTGGAATCAATTGGCTATACCATGTCACAGAGGTCAGCCCCTGCGGGTTTGATTAGAATTGGGGCCAGAGTTTGAAAAAGCTCTTTATAAAATTCGTATTTTTTTCCAATATGTAGCAGTTTGAAAATTAAACAAATATACACACATTATTTCTGAGCATGGTATTCTGGACAGGATCTGAATAGTGCACTAAAATCCAACAGACAGATTTCACAGTGGATAATTATGTCTCTGGAACAGTGAATACTGATACAGATCTTTTTCTTTTCTCAATATGAAGGACATCTTTAACACAAAACCCCGCAACATTACTTATCATTCTCTGGGAGTCAGCCATTAGAATTTGGACAACATATGCCACATTTTCTTGAAGTATATTTTCAAACCACATTTGAAGTGTCATGTTTGATGCCATTTCACATCCAGAAAATCTGTAGAAATAGGGAAGAGAATTAATTTGATCACACATTTGTGATCCCTGTAATCCCAATAATATGCTTAAGATACAAGACTAACCTGTGAGATTTTCACAGCAACGATCTGTTTCTGTAACTATTGTATAGGTGAGCATTCATATATCTGTGTACATTGTAACTTTGTAGTTAATGTGGACATTGTAAAAGAAACTTAGTATAACTTTAACTGAAATGAATTAAAATAGGTCTGCTTTAAACCAAGGCAATGCTTTGTAAGCATCAATCATTTTAAATTCCTTCCTGTTTCCCTTTCCTTCTCTTTTTCCTTACTTTCTTTCTTCCTTTCTTTGGAATATGTATAGTTGAAATTATTTTCAAAATAATTAAGAAGCTGAGTATTAAAGTGGGAACAGCCCACTAATTTGATAATTCTAATTAGAAAACTCTTAGACCTCATACTGACAAACTAATATACTTAAATAGATAAATACAGACGTGTATCTTCTCTGTGAATCCTTGATATTGTATTACGTTCTTGCTGAATTGTCTGTGTCTGTCTATAAAATAGATCTTGCCAAAATGGCAGTAATATGTCCAAGCAATATAGAAAATTTCACAGCATGTTATTTCTTAGGCAAGATTCATAAATGCAAAACTATTTTATTAAAAATTAGTAGTAATTTTGGTCGGATTTCTTTTTTGGTCGCATTATTTCTTCTAAAAGCTTGTACGTAAACATACATCTAAGACTCCATTCTTCTTCCTTCCAAGACTTGAAAGAAGAAGGACAAACCTCATGAAAATTCACCTTGAAGTTAATGTGGCAACAGGTGTTTTTGTTTCTAGATGGATTCCTGCCCATACGGGGCCCTTTGCAGCATGTAGGAGACTAATTAGACACAAAGCAAATTCAAGAAATGGACTTTGAAAGGAGAAATGCAGCAGAGTCCAGAAATGCCAGGCAGACAGCTGAGTCTTTCTTTCCACCAAGTGTTCTAACATCTATGTATATACCCAAAGTAACTTCAATGAGAATTTGTCTCAGCGCAGTTTGTCTAATATTTATGATACACAGTTAAAGATTTTCTGCAAAAGATTCTGATCTAAAGGACAAATATATTTGTTTTATGTTCATTCTTTAAAATATCCAGTGGATATGGGATTGCAGTTGGCTATGGGTGATCTATTTATTTTGGACTTGGTCATACAAAATACCCCATTTAACAAAGTAGGTAAGCAAAAGTCAGCATAATCTTAAATCTCATTTACTTTAGTTGGCTATGTGTTTAAAGGTAAGCACATGGTTTCAGAATTTATAGAACTGAAGGTTGTCAGATTATTCACTGACAAATGGGTTGGTTAAAAATGTTTACCTCTCCTACCTATTTCTTACATCAGATTAAACTATTTCAGAATCAGAAAATTATATTATTTGTTTAAAATAGGGATAAATGCTAAATATAGGAATTATTTTCTATCAGTGCTATCCTTCAGGAAGAAAATGGAAGCAAGGGAAAATATCAAAAGCAGAAAACCCTTTCTCTGTCTTTGTGACTCATTTCAGGTAAATAATTGCTTCGCAGTAGTGCAGTATCAAATCTGGTATAACCCAAAGTTGTATCAGGGTGAATTTAGCTACAAAGTATCATTTATTCCTGGAAGCATGAGCAGCAAAGCACTGATTTAGCCAACGATTAAAATTAGCATTTCAGCAAAGTAACGAGATAAAAGGGTAGTTTGGAATTTATTTTTTATTTGCTCATTTATTTTTTGCCCACAATAACCTGTGAGAGACAGTCAGTGTAAATCATCTTTTTCTTTGTGTATTCACTCTCACTTGATTTGTTGAAATATGGAGCTAAAGCTGCTTTTTGAAGTAGCCCACATTTTAGCATATTGAAGGCTCTCAGAAATTAGAGCCTTTCAAAATGTAATCTCTTCCAGGAGGCAGGGAGGGAAAGAATCTTGCCAGACATTCATCTTGTTAAAGAATGAGTGAATGATTTAAAATGTAGCATTCAAACTGATTTCATTGTTGAGATTGGAGCAGATCACATCCTGACTTTATTGCAGTTTGGGCTAAATTAATCTGCCGACCCGCATTCCCCAGCTACGAGCTTTGCTGCTTTCTGTTTTCTCTTCCCACCTTACAGTCCTCCATCCCCTCCACCCTTCCTCTTCCCCCCTTCCCCATTATTTTTCTTCAGCTTTAGAAAAAAAAAGAAAAAAAAAAAGATTAATTTCAGTTTAGTTTGGAGGGGTAAAGAGAGGCACATTTTTTCTTCTCAGTCTGCCTACTACTGAAGGGCAGTTCTTGGACAGGTATTTGGGTTTACTCAAAGTTCTTACACTTGTCAGAGCAGGTGATGAAGAGTGTATGTGAACTCAGTTCAGTGAGCCTCTGAGAAATAGGTTTCAGTTTTGTAGTTTTCAGAAGCAATAAAGGTTTGGAGTGGGTAGATCCTGAGATGGAACTTTGAGTTATCATATGGCACATCACTCATTAGTGATTAAGCCTCAAAGATTCCAAAACAGTGACTATTTCATGGAAGATAAAGAATATATTGTATAGTGGCACCCCTTCACGTTTCTTTGTGCCTTCAATCCTGTTTTCTTGTCTCTCCTTTACAACAATAACTTTAAAAAGCTTCTCTCTCACGTTTTTCCATTTATACTGTCTGAAATGAAATCCTACACCCTCCTCCATGAAAAAATCCTCTTCCATTTTCATAAGAAAAATGCTGAAATTTAAAGAGTGAAGAGAAGGTTTTCAACATTTCCATATGAATACGAAGGATCTTTACTCTTGTAGAAAAAAAAGTTCTCCTCTGTCGAAGTGCATAAATTTGCTTTCCAGAAGGCATGTTGCAGATGGTAGACACCAGAAAACTAGGGAGAAACAATGTATCTTTTCAGAGTAGTAAAGTGTACAGTGTTTGCTGTAATTGACTATCATGACATGCCTAGTCATCTGGAAGTAGAGATGTGATATGCAGAATGTAATAAATTTTAGACATTTAATGTTATTGCAGATATTTTGTTTTATCTTTACATGGGCTGTGTATTGTAAAAAGCTTGTTGTTTTTGTTTTCTGAATGGTAGCTCTACCCTAGATGTGATCCAGAGGTAAAGAGTGGGAGCAATCATTTAAACTCCTCTGGGTTCCCATGTAACACCTGCTTTCTGGTCTAAGAACATTCCCCAAATCTTTTACCTCAGCCTCAAGACTTGGAAGGAGAGAGGGAGACGTGGATCCACAGTGAAATGTGAGAGGCATAATGCTCCTTGAATGTACCGCAGGAGCTTTTCCAGATTTTTCTTTGCTTAAATTTATACAGCATTTGGAATCTAGCTAATGTGAAGAGAATTCATAAGCTGGTAGCATGCAGTGCTTCCCTTGTTAAGGGTTAATCATTACGTGTCTTTCCTTACACCATATGGTGGACTTTTGTTTGATCTAAAATACCTCTCCTTTCAACAGCCCTGCAGATTAGCAAGTAAAGCTCATTAGCTAACAACCACTATCATTTCTACTTTTGATATACATTGCTTTATATCATGTTACATACACTTGACTCATTGTGAAATATGACTGGATCCAGTAAATGAAAATTGGGGTTTATTTTGAATATTAAACTTAAATAATAAAGAAGTGGTAATTCTTCTTTCCTATGCTCAATGTACTGTGGACAAAGTTTTACTTACTTTTCCTGCTAGCTGTATTTAAAACTAATTCTAACTATGCAGATATATACTCTTCAAATGACAAAGGCTTAAATCACTTGTTTCTGCAGGATCAATGCCAAACATCTCGAAGTAGAACTGGATTTATGAAGCTAAACTCATTTTAAACGTATTTAGTTTCATGATAATCCTAGCCTAGTTGTGGGTACAGATAGATCCAAGATAGAGCAAGATCAATAGTGCTACTTGCAGTTGCTTAAGCATTTCCATTTCAGCTCTTAGATTTTTGTCTAAATTTTTTTCAGACTCACAGGATTTCTTTCTCTTTGCTTAGTAGGTTTTGAAAGAAGAATGTTGGAGTTTTGAAACAAAATCTTTAGTACTATGTGAAAAGGAAAAGGGTAGTTTTTTTAATGACTTGCATATACGTGTATATTTATTTAAACCATGCTTGCAGCAAGAATGTGAGCAGATATTTTAGCAAGGAAATAATGATTATTGATTATTGTTATTATTTTTAGTATTCTGAAGAAATGCAATTTTGACATGTTATAATCACAAGTCTTTTGACAGTATACATAACTCATGCTCCTTTTATCAAGGTATGCGTTATCCAACATCGTGAAGATGTTTCTGAACATATATGTTGATGAATGCTGTCAAACAGAATAATGGAAACATTTAAATACTGCATGTATATTACGTTCTCTATATTGCTTAGACAATTTTAAACACATTTTGGAAACAATTATTATTGTAATACCAAAATATTAATTCCATTGTCATTGGTATTATCCTGCTTTCTTGGTAGGAAATATCACCATCTGAATATACTACTGACATTATTGATTATTAATGGTAGAATAAGAAAGTGAATTATGCCAGCATGTTATAAATATTCAAAGAAAAGAAGTACAAAATCTGGTGGCATAGTTGTGGTGCAGTTTTGGAACAAATACCTTTTTTGGAAATAGCTTTAAATGATCTTTTATCCCATTTACTGATTGATTTTCATATTTTTCCAGATGTTTTAATGCCTTTTGTGATCATGATTCTTTTTTTCCTAACTTATTTTTCAAGGAATCTTTGCTCCAAAATCTGTGATAAGACCGTAACACTGAACATTATTTGTGATTTCAGTAATCAACTTTATGGCTTTTCTGCAGGCCAGAGTCCTCCTAACTAAGGTGGAAATAGAAGTAGCCTGTCCTATTTCACATAGCAATTTCTGATAAAGAAAGAGAATGGCAAGGAGTGATGAATAAAGCAAGGGAAAGTAGATATAATTCTGTTCTTTTTCTATTGCTATTAAATCCATGGAATTATATTACGCTCTGTGGATTTTTGAAAGCATGTTTAAAATGATCTCTCATCTGCAAGGCCATGTAAGAACTTGCTACAAAACTAGCTGAAAGACATCATTATTATCAATACTTTATATACAGGTGTGGGGTTTTTTTGTTTGTTTGTTTTTGTTTTGTTTTTGTTTTTTTTTTGAGGAGTGTTGAAAAGCTTCCATCAGACTTCTTTCTGACTATGGATTCATTTGATACACACATAAAAATACATTCTCTAGCCCCAAAAGTTTTCACCCTAAATAAGAATGGCACACTTTGCCAAGGACAAAGAGTACCACTCATTTGAAGGTACTGCCTGGTGAGTAGGAGAGTGTCCTTAGTCTGAAAGACAGCTTTATGATTCTGTTTTCTGGAACTTCCTGAGTAATTAAGACATACTTGTTTATTATGCCAATTTACAACAGTCTCGAACACAATGCAGATTCTTCAAGTTTCCTTCCACCGTTTTGGATGAAAATCTTCATCTGCTAGTTCAACACACATTTCCCCTGTCTTCTTTCCTAAAATCCTGCTGTAGATATATTTTTTTCTTATTAGGCATGGCAGGAAAAGCAGTACACAGCTTTTGAAATTTAGATTGAGGAAAGCAGTCAGAAGTTGCTTGAGTATCTCAGGCTTATGTAAAGTAGATTTGATGTATATAACTGTGAAATTTCTGGAACTTGGAAAAGTTTAACCCATATGTCTCTGTGGACTAGAGTAATTAAGGTATCATTTAGCTGAAGATTGATGATGTACATATTTACTCAAACTTCAGGTTAAAACCCTAAAGTGAAAGTTCCCTGGGACAGTATTTCTGGGTAAGCTGGGTCACATACACTCTCTAAACAAGGACACAGGTCTAGTTTTAATCCTTCTACCCCGAACACCTAACCAGAAATCTGTGTGTTGGTGATATTCTTTCCTACATCCAACAGGAACACAGTGGGACGTAAGATCTCTGTGTATTCACTCTAAGGAGTCTTGGAGACTTTGCTTTTAGCTTTGGTGTGCCACCTAATACATGCCTAAAATTGCACGATGGTGAACTTAGTTTTTCTAGTCTGGAGTCATCTCTAAAGAACAGGGCAACCTGGCAGCCACTGATGCAGCTGCTGATGCTTGAGGTACTTCAGTTGCTCAGCTCAGTTTTAGATGGAACTCTTCAACACCTAACAAGATTGTATTTCTGTGAGTACACAGTTTTCTTGCTTCCTCTACTTTTTTAACTAACGTTCTTCAAAAATGGTGTTTCACAGAACATTGTGATAAACGTCATTAGACAGTATATATTTTAAGTAGAATTCTGACTAGGAAAATGTAGATCATTAAATGAGAGAATCAGTTCAAAATATACTAACACTTCCTGCAACAGAGGCTGATTTCTGTAAGAACTGTATTGCAAACTTCAGGCTTGCCTTCCTAAGAGCATTCTACTGTTTTCTTTGTCACAGAAACCAAGTACAGTGATTTATTTTATTCCCAGCACCACTTTGGTGGATTTTGTATGTTTGCTATGTTTGTGATGTTCATTTTTGATAGTTTTGGGGTTAATAATTATTCCAGAAATTTTAGTTCAAAATTTTCCACAAATACAAAAACATAAAAATGAAAAACTGAAGTGTTTTCCCAAGAACTTTTATACATGTAATCAGATATCTTTATCTAACCATGAAAGAATAGTATTCTCTCAAGGCACAAAGATACATTAATTGCCAAAAATCAATGTTCTGATGAAATAAAACTCCAGCAGCATTTATAAATATGCTGTCACTGCCTCAGTAAAGGTGTGATAATTAGAGGAGTCATCAATTTTATCACTTTCTTATTTCTTTTTATCATTAATACACAAGTAATTTTTAACACTGATTTTTCTTTTTGCCCTGGCAAGCAGTAAAAACAAAGCAGGTGTATTAGCTTCTATTCATTGCTAATGTTCTAATGAATCAGGTCAGAAACTAAATAAACTGACCTAACAAAAAAATTTTCAGATGGTATACATTGAATGAAAGCCCTTCTTGTGGAATGAGTTTCAGTTAAAAAGCCATATCCTGATAGGTACGTAGGCAAATTTCTGTTTATCTCAGTGCTTTGAAAGAATGCAAATAGTAAATGAACTTAGAAAATTAAAAAGAAAGATGGAAACAAAAAGTCCTTAAATTAAACTATATGTCTAAGAGAGAAATAGTTTTGCAGAGTACATTAAATAAACTGTTATTAATTCTGGCAATTTCAAAAGAACTAACTTGAAAAATAATATTTTTTTTGAGAATATGAAAAAAAATCTTTTGAGAATTTGGAAAAAAAAGTGAAGAAAATTATTTAAGTATTATATAGAAAAAAAACTGCATTTGAAAGTGCATTTCATTAAGATATCTGGCTTATTCTATTTGTGTAATTTTTTTTTTTTTTTTGTCTCCTCCCTTTGGTGTGTGATTTAGCATGAAGCTGTGTGATTCTAGTGTTTTAAAGACATAATTTGGTTTTCCCACCCCTTTACAGCATTCTGCTCTGGGGCCTTTGTTAAGGGAGGCGCATGCCACCTCCCTTCCAGTCTTTGGAGGATACAAGCAGTAGCGTGGATCCTTTTTACTGCCTAGGTTTGGGGTATTATGCTTAAACTGAGAGGGACAGAGAGCAGTACTGTGTTTTATTATTTCAAAATGAAATTACCATTTAAAAATACAGAGATGAAAGAGAACTATAGGATGTCAAAATTAGCCTAATTTGAACAATCTCTGTTCATTTGTAGTCATCTGCTTATCAAAACAATTCACCTTGTTTTACTTAAATTATTACTTTTCATCCTCTTCTTCAAGGCTGTGGGCAGCAAAGAAAAAAACATTTTCCCTCATCCTGTCATTGCATGCCCTTATAAAAAGTCCCTCCCCAGCTTTCCTGTGGGCCCCCTTCAGGTACTAGAAGGCTGCAGTAAAGGTCCTCCTGGAGCCTTCTCTTCTCCGGGCTGAAGATCTGAAGAGCCCCAGCTCTCACAGCCTGTCCTCGTAGCAGAGGTGTTCCAGCTTTCTGATCATCTTCGTGGCCCCCCTCTGGATTCACTCCAACTTCTTGATATCAGCTTCTGTTGGGGGCCCCAGATATGAACGCAGTACTCCAGGTAGGGTCTTATGAGAACAGAGGGGCAGAATTACCTCCCTCGAGCTACTGACTGCACTTCTCTTGATGCAGCCCAGGATACAATTGGCCTTCTGGGCTGCAAGCACACATTACCAGCTCATGATGAGTCATTCATCAACTGACACCCCCTAATCCTTCTCCTCGGAGCTGCTCTCAAACAATTCTCTGCCCAACCTGTATTTATGCTTGGGATTGCCTTGACCCAGGTGCAGGACCTTCCTCTTGGCCTTGTTGAACTTCATAAGGTTGGCATGTGCCCATCTCTCAAGCCTATCCAGGTACCTCTGGATAGCATCCCTTCCCTCTAGTGTGTCAGCTGCACCACTCAGCTTGGTGTTGTCACCAAATAGTGATGTAAGTGTAGTAAGTTAAAGTTGGGCAAATTAAAATAGAGTTAAGTAAAAGTTTTCTGTAGTAACGTTAAAAAAGACCTAGAAGTATAATTTCCTAAGGTCATACTAAACTATGTGCAGCTTTGGGTCACCTCTCATATATGTCTTTTAAATGGCTTAAAATAGCCTTTCTTATAATACTTCTAATTTTGCTGTATTTAAGTTTCCTTTTGATGTTCTTTTTGGTTCTTCTGCAGTAGAGACATAAAGTGTTTGTCCATTTTCACATTTTGGAAAGAAGGTTGTGCATATCACCCTCCATTTGAGAAAGACTGTAACTCTGTCCAGAAAAAGCTGGTGCAGATCAATATGTAATTCTGAAGCTCAAACTCATGAATTTGGTTTTCACATTAAATGACTCTCTTCCCGTTGTGGTTGCTGGAAAAAATCTTGCTGTAGAAACAAAACAATGGAAATGTACTCTTAGACCTGGAATGAGTAGGGCAAAGGGTGCTGTTTAAGCAAAAATAGTATTCCTGCAAACTTGATGCTGTCTGGATAACCAGTGACAAGCTGGAGATATACATTTGGAGCAAATAGTAGCACTGTTGATCTACCTTTAATTCTTCTGATTTGTAGCCTAAGAAGGCGTTATAACCTCAGTATTGCAATGCCATGTTATAAAGTGCCAGTGATTAGACCATTCTTTCCTGCTTAAAAATAGTACTGCTGGATTTATAAAACAAAACAAAACAAAAAAAAAAAAAAAAAAAAAGCCCGCAGCAGCAGCAACAACAACAACAACAGAACAACCAGTTAAGCGTGTTAGAAGCTGTTTTAATTTTTATTTGTATTTTCTGTCTATGGGCTTTATTCTTTAAAGTGTACGTTTAAATTGGTCACCCATTAGGATGCTGAATGCTTTAGGTACCTAGATGATTCTCTGTAAAGAACTAAAGAACGCCTACAAAATCATAACGTAATAACCATCAGACTGTCAGAGGCAAAAGTAACAAGTAAAAATATTCAGAACAAAATAAAGGAGATGGAGAGAAGACATTCCATCAGCTGATGGAAAGGGAAGAAAAATATAAAGCAGGTTGTAGAAGCAGTTAATGCTAAACATGTGATGTTTATGCCAATAAAATGAGTCAGATATGCTTTAAGTGAAATACTGTGTTTTGAACTGCCTAATGTCACCAGCGCCTGCAGGGACAGTTTGCTAACTCTCCGTGAACACATAGCCAGCTCTTCAAAGTAATTTCCATTATACAGCAGCAGAGCTTTAAAGACATCCTTCCTTATTGATCTTGTTTTTGCATGATTCAACTTGTGAAGAACAAGATAAAGTTCCTCTGATAAACATTGATATTCCATCGGTTAAGGAGAATTTCTTCAGTCTAACATATTTATTGCTGTTGCTTGTAACTATGCGAACAGCTTAACCTGCTGTGAGATTGAGAAATCATTAAAATGTTTTATTGTTGTTTTTTGTTGTTGTTGTTGTTTCCTTTCCTTTTTAAACTTAAGCCAACTGCTTGCATTCCTGAACTTCTGGAAGTACTAAGCCTGTACTCAAGACCAGTCACAGCACTTTGTGCTGTTATACAGTCAGGACTGGGCAGGATTTTTTCCAGACTTTGCTTTCTTCATGTTAAAGTCAATGAGGTGAATGCCAGCACCTGAATCCTCAGAAGCACTGATTGCAAAAAACAGCATTCCTTCCTCCCTCCTATTTCTTTCATTCCCTTTCCTTTTCTGTCTTCTTTTTTTTGACTTATTCCCTGAGCTATATGGACTAGTATAAAAACTAAGGTAAAGGAGAAAATAGGATAATTTCACGCTAATTTAATCCACAAATTTAAAAAAAAAAAAANGGAATCTTTGCTCCAAAATCTGTGATAAGACCGTAACACTGAACATTATTTGTGATTTCAGTAATCAACTTTATGGCTTTTCTGCAGGCCAGAGTCCTCCTAACTAAGGTGGAAATAGAAGTAGCCTGTCCTATTTCACATAGCAATTTCTGATAAAGAAAGAGAATGGCAAGGAGTGATGAATAAAGCAAGGGAAAGTAGATATAATTCTGTTCTTTTTCTATTGCTATTAAATCCATGGAATTATATTACGCTCTGTGGATTTTTGAAAGCATGTTTAAAATGATCTCTCATCTGCAAGGCCATGTAAGAACTTGCTACAAAACTAGCTGAAAGACATCATTATTATCAATACTTTATATACAGGTGTGGGGTTTTTTTGTTTGTTTGTTTTTGTTTTGTTTTTGTTTTTTTTTTGAGGAGTGTTGAAAAGCTTCCATCAGACTTCTTTCTGACTATGGATTCATTTGATACACACATAAAAATACATTCTCTAGCCCCAAAAGTTTTCACCCTAAATAAGAATGGCACACTTTGCCAAGGACAAAGAGTACCACTCATTTGAAGGTACTGCCTGGTGAGTAGGAGAGTGTCCTTAGTCTGAAAGACAGCTTTATGATTCTGTTTTCTGGAACTTCCTGAGTAATTAAGACATACTTGTTTATTATGCCAATTTACAACAGTCTCGAACACAATGCAGATTCTTCAAGTTTCCTTCCACCGTTTTGGATGAAAATCTTCATCTGCTAGTTCAACACACATTTCCCCTGTCTTCTTTCCTAAAATCCTGCTGTAGATATATTTTTTTCTTATTAGGCATGGCAGGAAAAGCAGTACACAGCTTTTGAAATTTAGATTGAGGAAAGCAGTCAGAAGTTGCTTGAGTATCTCAGGCTTATGTAAAGTAGATTTGATGTATATAACTGTGAAATTTCTGGAACTTGGAAAAGTTTAACCCATATGTCTCTGTGGACTAGAGTAATTAAGGTATCATTTAGCTGAAGATTGATGATGTACATATTTACTCAAACTTCAGGTTAAAACCCTAAAGTGAAAGTTCCCTGGGACAGTATTTCTGGGTAAGCTGGGTCACATACACTCTCTAAACAAGGACACAGGTCTAGTTTTAATCCTTCTACCCCGAACACCTAACCAGAAATCTGTGTGTTGGTGATATTCTTTCCTACATCCAACAGGAACACAGTGGGACGTAAGATCTCTGTGTATTCACTCTAAGGAGTCTTGGAGACTTTGCTTTTAGCTTTGGTGTGCCACCTAATACATGCCTAAAATTGCACGATGGTGAACTTAGTTTTTCTAGTCTGGAGTCATCTCTAAAGAACAGGGCAACCTGGCAGCCACTGATGCAGCTGCTGATGCTTGAGGTACTTCAGTTGCTCAGCTCAGTTTTAGAT
Organism: Pavo muticus; assembly: GCA_016647715.1. Lineage (NCBI taxonomy): Eukaryota > Metazoa > Chordata > Aves > Galliformes > Phasianidae > Pavo > Pavo muticus. The sequence continues at coordinate 575,642 of JACDJE010000404.1, forward strand.
GGAACTCTTCAACACCTAACAAGATTGTATTTCTGTGAGTACACAGTTTTCTTGCTTCCTCTACTTTTTTAACTAACGTTCTTCAAAAATGGTGTTTCACAGAACATTGTGATAAACGTCATTAGACAGTATATATTTTAAGTAGAATTCTGACTAGGAAAATGTAGATCATTAAATGAGAGAATCAGTTCAAAATATACTAACACTTCCTGCAACAGAGGCTGATTTCTGTAAGAACTGTATTGCAAACTTCAGGCTTGCCTTCCTAAGAGCATTCTACTGTTTTCTTTGTCACAGAAACCAAGTACAGTGATTTATTTTATTCCCAGCACCACTTTGGTGGATTTTGTATGTTTGCTATGTTTGTGATGTTCATTTTTGATAGTTTTGGGGTTAATAATTATTCCAGAAATTTTAGTTCAAAATTTTCCACAAATACAAAAACATAAAAATGAAAAACTGAAGTGTTTTCCCAAGAACTTTTATACATGTAATCAGATATCTTTATCTAACCATGAAAGAATAGTATTCTCTCAAGGCACAAAGATACATTAATTGCCAAAAATCAATGTTCTGATGAAATAAAACTCCAGCAGCATTTATAAATATGCTGTCACTGCCTCAGTAAAGGTGTGATAATTAGAGGAGTCATCAATTTTATCACTTTCTTATTTCTTTTTATCATTAATACACAAGTAATTTTTAACACTGATTTTTCTTTTTGCCCTGGCAAGCAGTAAAAACAAAGCAGGTGTATTAGCTTCTATTCATTGCTAATGTTCTAATGAATCAGGTCAGAAACTAAATAAACTGACCTAACAAAAAAATTTTCAGATGGTATACATTGAATGAAAGCCCTTCTTGTGGAATGAGTTTCAGTTAAAAAGCCATATCCTGATAGGTACGTAGGCAAATTTCTGTTTATCTCAGTGCTTTGAAAGAATGCAAATAGTAAATGAACTTAGAAAATTAAAAAGAAAGATGGAAACAAAAAGTCCTTAAATTAAACTATATGTCTAAGAGAGAAATAGTTTTGCAGAGTACATTAAATAAACTGTTATTAATTCTGGCAATTTCAAAAGAACTAACTTGAAAAATAATATTTTTTTTGAGAATATGAAAAAAAATCTTTTGAGAATTTGGAAAAAAAAGTGAAGAAAATTATTTAAGTATTATATAGAAAAAAAACTGCATTTGAAAGTGCATTTCATTAAGATATCTGGCTTATTCTATTTGTGTAATTTTTTTTTTTTTTTTTTTGTCTCCTCCCTTTTGTGTGTGATTTAGCATGAAGCTGTGTGATTCTAGTGTTTTAAAGACATAATTTGGTTTTCCCACCCCTTTACAGCATTCTGCTCTGGGGCCTTTGTTAAGGGAGGCGCATGCCACCTCCCTTCCAGTCTTTGGAGGATACAAGCAGTAGCGTGGATCCTTTTTACTGCCTAGGTTTGGGGTATTATGCTTAAACTGAGAGGGACAGAGAGCAGTAATGTGTTTTATTATTTCAAAATGAAATTACCATTTAAAAATACAGAGATGAAAGAGAACTATAGGATGTCAAAATTAGCCTAATTTGAACAATCTCTGTTCATTTGTAGTCATCTGCTTATCAAAACAATTCACCTTGTTTTACTTAAATTATTACTTTTCATCCTCTTCTTCAAGGCTGTGGGCAGCAAAGAAAAAAACATTTTCCCTCATCCTGTCATTGCATGCCCTTATAAAAAGTCCCTCCCCAGCTTTCCTGTGGGCCCCCTTCAGGTACTAGAAGGCTGCAGTAAAGGTCCTCCTGGAGCCTTCTCTTCTCCGGGCTGAAGATCTGAAGAGCCCCAGCTCTCACAGCCTGTCCTCGTAGCAGAGGTGTTCCAGCTTTCTGATCATCTTCGTGGCCCCCCTCTGGATTCACTCCAACTTCTTGATATCAGCTTCTGTTGGGGGCCCCAGATATGAACGCAGTACTCCAGGTAGGGTCTTATGAGAACAGAGGGGCAGAATTACCTCCCTCGAGCTACTGACTGCACTTCTCTTGATGCAGCCCAGGATACAATTGGCCTTCTGGGCTGCAAGCACACATTACCAGCTCATGATGAGTCATTCATCAACTGACACCCCCTAATCCTTCTCCTCGGAGCTGCTCTCAAACAATTCTCTGCCCAACCTGTATTTATGCTTGGGATTGCCTTGACCCAGGTGCAGGACCTTCCTCTTGGCCTTGTTGAACTTCATAAGGTTGGCATGTGCCCATCTCTCAAGCCTATCCAGGTACCTCTGGATAGCATCCCTTCCCTCTAGTGTGTCAGCTGCACCACTCAGCTTGGTGTTGTCACCAAATAGAGATGTAAGTGTAGTAAGTTAAAGTTGGGCAAATTAAAATAGAGTTAAGTAAAAGTTTTCTGTAGTAACGTTAAAAAAGACCTAGAAGTATAATTTCCTAAGGTCATACTAAACTATGTGCAGCTTTGGGTCACCTCTCATATATGTCTTTTAAATGGCTTAAAATAGCCTTTCTTATAATACTTCTAATTTTGCTGTATTTAAGTTTCCTTTTGATGTTCTTTTTGGTTCTTCTGCAGTAGAGACATAAAGTGTTTGTCCATTTTCACATTTTGGAAAGAAGGTTGTGCATATCACCCTCCATTTGAGAAAGACTGTAACTCTGTCCAGAAAAAGCTGGTGCAGATCAATATGTAATTCTGAAGCTCAAACTCATGAATTTGGTTTTCACATTAAATGACTCTCTTCCCGTTGTGGTTGCTGGAAAAAATCTTGCTGTAGAAACAAAACAATGGAAATGTACTCTTAGACCTGGAATGAGTAGGGCAAAGGGTGCTGTTTAAGCAAAAATAGTATTCCTGCAAACTTGATGCTGTCTGGATAACCAGTGACAAGCTGGAGATATACATTTGGAGCAAATAGTAGCACTGTTGATCTACCTTTAATTCTTCTGATTTGTAGCCTAAGAAGGCGTTATAACCTCAGTATTGCAATGCCATGTTATAAAGTGCCAGTGATTAGACCATTCTTTCCTGCTTAAAAATAGTACTGCTGGATTTATAAAACAAAACAAAACAAAAAACAGAAACAAAAAAAAGCTTCTAGGTTTCTCTTTCTTTATGGAGGAATAGCAAAATCCCAGAAAATATCAAGGCCTAATGGACAGACCAGAGTGCACCACTACTGTAAGTTTGCAGCAATTGAGCTAATTTTGTTTTTATCTTTCTTTACATGAAATACTCTCATCAACTCTTAGGAAGTTGTATTAAGTTCTGGTATGGTATTGTATTCCACCACTCTGAATGCCATGAGAGTAGTCTTGGTTGGAAAGATGAGGCCACCATTATGAAAACACACGTCTTTGTGTTACCCCTTTTGTATGAAGGGGGGATGTGCTGTGATTTTAGTCATAAACTGAGCCAATTTTCTTAGCTGTGATTTTGTTTGGGGTGCAAGAGCTGGTGAAGCGTAGAGTCCAGAGGCAGTCCCAAAAAGTTCAGTGAGGTTGCTGAGGCCAGAGGAGGCAACATAGTCCTGGCACAGCGGATGCATTCGAGATACATTTTATTGACAGATATGCCCTGAGTAAGTGCAAATAGTAGGGAGAGGAAAAGGAAAGAAGACTGTATATGGGTGGGAGAGGGAACTCTTTTCCAAGGGACCTCTTTTCTGAGTGAGCAGATGGAATGTACCGGAAATACTTAAGTCATACTAATAAATAAAGAGCAACACAGAGTCCCATGAAGCAGTGTTTCTGCCTATACAGCAGAAGAAATCTGGTCTCAGAGCCAAAGCTGCAATGGCAGTGACTCATGATCTGCAGACTGTGGGATATTCCCTTTATAAAGTGCAGTGGAATGAACTGCTGTTCAGATGCAAAATATTCTCTAAGACCCACAGCTGAGCTTTGAACAGAAACTTTTTGACTTGTCAACAACAACAAAAGTAGCTAGCTCCAAGAAAAGAAAAGAGGAAGCAGGATAAAAAAGCGTATAAGTTAGTTGTGAAAATAAATATTTGAGGGGAAAGGAAAAAAAGCACAACACTTAAAGGAGCTGAGATTCCTGTTCTAGTGATTTGATTCCCTCCGCCCCCATTTAATTTTTATTTTTTTTAATTACTTTTGTACGTATCCTAATGAAGTTCTCCCTCAGGGTGTAGTTCATGGGAAATATTCTCTTTCTACTGCCTGCACAAACGCTATAGGTAGATTGGTATCTTCTGATCTCACTTAAATATGTTTCAAATAGGCATCAGAGTTCTATGTGAGCCTTGCAGGTAGATGTTTTGATTTAGGACTTNATGATCTCTTATTTTTTAAAATTCTTTTACTAGCAGCTTGCTACAGGTCTGAAAAGGGTCAGCAAAGTATGTACTTAGCACTGGAATATGTAATTTGATTAGTCCAGTTGTACTAGAAAACATAAGGTTTAAGTACAGGCTGATCCTGTATTCTGTACATTCTTGGTTACCTAAGACATACATACATACATGCACACGCCTGTTGTGCTGAAGGTCAGCTGGCTAGCTGCTTGCATGTCACGCATCACAGATATAATTTATCATGTATGTCTATGTGTCTTTTATGTGAGTTTCATAGAATACAATATTGTGGGAATTAATTCCGGAAACTCAAAGGTCTGTTTGTATCTAAGTGGGAAGAAAGGTTTTTAGGGATCCTAGAGAATGGGTGATGACTGCTGGAAAAGGGTAGGTAGGTAGGTGGCAGACTCCTTCTCCCAAACTTTGCTGTGTATCTTGCTGTCTATTGTCACAAATGTTATGCTCTGAGTAAACTAGTCCTCTTACAGAATATGCCTAGTTTACCTCTTGAAGAATGACAGATGTTTCTGAGGGTCCTTGGAGGAAGCCTTGCTTCTATAGCTGGGTGCCTGAGCAGTACCAGATTGGATGTCTCTCTGGAGGCCTTTTAGAGAAGCACCTCTCCATGATTTAGAGATTTACTGCATAGACCCAAGAATTTAAATTAAGGACACTATTTTCCATCTTTGGGTAATAAATTGACACAAATAGCAGAAATGAAAGATTGTGTATTTCTGCCACATACAACAAATAGTAGGCTAACAAAACTGAATTAAAAACAACAGCAACAGAGCTACAGAAGATACATGCACAAAAAAAAACAGTCAAATGTTGAAGGTATCATTTCAAAACACAACTGAAGCAACAAAATTTAGCTTAAAGGCCCACCAAAGATTCACTTAGCATAAGACCTAAGTCACCAGCAAGTTCTCTTTAGATACCCTCTAAAAAGAGGGTATCTATTCCATTTAATCTGCACACATGGTGCTCTGACTGATTCCTGTGAGATACGAATGTTACTAAAATGGAGCCAGGAGTTGTTACCTAATTTTTGATGTGTATTTTGTAAACATTATAAGGTTAAAAAAAGAAAAATCCATTAAATAAAACATGCCCTTATCATTGCCAGCTTTACTGTATGATAAATTCAACCACTTTTGGCTAATCAGGAGACAAGGATTTTTATTTTTATAGTTGCCTTTTTTTTTCTTCTTATACCATATCATGTGTGCTGTACAGCTTTGATTAGTTAACTCTTTACTATCCCACCTTTTTCAGTGTGGCTTAATTAAAAAGCTACAGAAACTTGTGGAACAAACTGAATAGTTTTACCATTTAATGACAAAGACAGCAGTTTTCTAAGAGTTTATGCAAAGCTGTTTTCTAAGGCAGGATTTTTACATATATGGTTGAGCATTCACTTTCTAAATATATATATAATCATGTGAAATTTGAGAACCAATATTTTATTATTTCCATTTTATACTGTCAAGTGCTGAAACCATATATGTAAAGGAAACATGCAATTGATGTTCCTGATTCTGGTGTATATGTATTCTAATGCATGTATTATAATACACTTATAAAAATAAATAATTACACTGGAGAATGTTAAAATGAATAAGACAATAGAGCAATATTCAGAACATATAGTCCTATTTCTGATACTGTCTACATACTATGTAATCTTTAGATTTCGTATTTTGCACATTCTGATATTTAATATACTATTTGTGTAAATAGTTTTATGTTTATACTATGTTTATTCTATGCTCATCCATGTAAATAGAGTTTCTCTACTAGTGATTTGTCTTAGAATAACTAAATTTTAGTCTATTGATGTTGATGGTGAATACAACATTTGCAGTATAGTTACAATTAGGTAGTAGTAATTTCTACTGTAGAGTTGGAGCCTCTTTCATAGCAAAATAGGAATTGAAAAATGGGCCACACACTGTGTAGGAGAATAGTAATTTTCTTTAAAACACAGTATTGTGCTGTAGTTTCATTTCTCCTATGTTTTACTTTCTTTCTGCGGTATCCTTTAAAACTTGGAAAGAGTCATAACATATATAAGCACAATTTTCCATACTTTTATTTAACAGAACAGCACATGCTAAATGCTATCTGAAAGATGGACTTTTCTGCTCTCTACTAGTTCTTTCACTGTGAGGGAGGGAAAAGCAAATCAGTTCTGAAGCCCTCTTATTTGGGATAAATAAAACCATACTAAACTATTCAAGGCTTTTTATGTACTTTTGCTTCTTTGACAAATATACCAATTAGTTCTGCACTAAAGTAGAGCTAAATTCTTTATCTTTCTTTGTTTTCTTTTTTTTTTTTAGATTAACCTTTCTATCTAAAAGTGTGCGTAGCCTTCCTTGTAACAGCAAATCTGTTTTCATCTTCATCCTTGATATCGATTAAAGTTCCAGTGATTCACTGCGATCACTACACTCTCAAACCATTAAAAATTGGAAGAGAATCAAACCCAGAGTTGGTTGGGGTCTCTCCCACCTTCCTTAATGTTGATTCATGCTTTAATTCTACAAGAGCTGCTTTGAAAGTAATGACTCCTATTTCAGTATATTGGGCCACGAGGTCGTAGGCAGATGTTGGTGGTATAGCAGTAGAGCTTTAACAAGCATGGCATGCAGGCTTTTGTCCATCACTGGTAAAAATGCATAGCTAATGATGGTAACTATGTTAAAAAAGAGTGTTTTGTAGCCAGGAATTTGCTCTATCAAAATGCTGCTATTTGTGCTTTTCTTATCTGTTATAGTCTCCGTGGAAATAAATAGGAGACATCACTTTTGGAGCGACTTACATACTTAGGAATCTTTTCAGCATTAAATTCATTCCCTACAATTGTGAATTTGCAGTTATGAAATGTAGGTATCTTGCTAGCAGCTTACTGAAAAACCTTTAAGCCCATAGAGAGTTAGACTTACTTTATTGTATGTAGAAACCTGGATACTACTAGATTTGCAAGAGAGTTATGTCAGAGTAGACCCTGGACTAATTACATTAAGAAGATTTTAGGATCAAGGAATGCATCTCCTTAAACTCTCAAGGATAATATAAGAGATGAGAGTAAATTCTATAAAGTAAGTAAGGAAGAGAGTCCATGTCATCTAAAAAGTATTTAAGTGTTAGGTGCCAAGTTTATTTGTTGTGCCATGTAATCAATTTCAACTCAAATCAGTGACTGAATTCACCATGTAGTCAACTGAAAAAAAAAAAAATTCTTCAGTCTTAAAATGAAGACGTCAAATTTATGGGACTCAGTTTTAAGGCAGGATCTCTTTCTGGGTTTATCCTCTCTGTCGCTTACTTCTCTGTCACAGGGAGCAAAGCTGTTTAGGGAATTTAAGCATTTAATTTAGGAGAGCTGTAGTTGCCTAAAGGGTAGGTGCACTGAGGTGATTAAGTTAGATTGTCTGGATCCCATCCAGAACATTTTCTGAAATAACTGAGAAAAAAAAGCCCTATCTTTGTGAAATTGGCAAATAAATATCATTGTTTTGTCAAAAAGAATAAAATAAAATAAAATAAAACAATTACATATATAGCAATGCTGGATTATCAGTTGTGATAATTACATTCTTAATTACTTCACCCTTGGGACCTGATTCTGATCTTATTTTCATTGGTCTGAAACAAAGATGACTTAGCTAAAACTGATGTAGCAAAAGTGAAATATAATTGATGAGAGATCAGAATCAAGCCCTAAATGCTATGCAAAAAGTAGAACTAATCAAAAAACTGAATGGTTTTATAACTTACGCAATTGACATTTTTCTTAATCTAGCTCTCCAAGAAGTTAACCTTTGAATAAAGAACTTGGGTCCCCCATAGAGCCTTATAGCATTCAGGGAAGTGAAGCCACTAGAAAGCCTGTAAAAGATGATTACGATTCTGTAGAGCTTTTAAAACCATGTAGTAAACTCTTTCATTAAATGATTGATGTCTTTCCAATTTAATATGTTTCTGCCTCTGACAAGTCTTTGTGCTGGCTTTTCTTTCCAGTGAGCAGAAGCTGGAGAAGCATTGAACCATAGCATGTTCTCAAATAAGAAAAAATTTCTCTCAAATCAATTTTTTTTTTTCCCCACAAGAAGTTTATTGCAACAAAGAAAGAAAATTTAGAGGAACGGAAGATATTTATGTATAAGTTTTGTATATTTTATTTTTAATGTACACATCTAAATCTGTGGATTTTATTTAAATAATTGTTACTGCTTAATAGAAGGATGTTAACTTATGTTGTATATTCAAATCAATTATTTAGCTTCACTTTACAAAATGTTTTTCCCCTTTGATAATGGGTTTTTCCTCATATTTGCATGGCACTGTTTTTGTACAGCTTGTGCATACTCCCAAAATGATTTCATTTGGGAAAGTCAACATTGTTTCAAATGGTTATTTTCTCAGTTGTTTGAATACATTTCTTTATACTTTGAGGGAAATGTTAAATATTGTATTTATCTCAGTGGCAGTTTTCCACAGTAGTCACCTCACCTCTCACAGTGAGACTGCATCCTTGGCAAGCCCTCAGCAAGCAAGTCATGGGCTGGCTGCTCTGCCAGATCTTCCTCTCATGGACTTGAGTTTCACTCCCATGCATACTCACTAACTTTAGGCTTGTTACTTCTGCTATTTATCACTGTAGTAGAAATTTCCACATGGATATTTATCCATCTCCTTAAATACTAGAGTTGTAGCACTCTACAGGGGAAAAAATACAGGCTCAGAACTTGACAAAATTGCAGACTGTTTTTGCAAGGAATCCCACCCAAGCTGCTCTCAGAAGAATGTGCCCATCCTTAGCAGTGCCTTTATAATGCATTTCATGTGAGTTTGGAGGACTGAAACACAAGTTGTACACATTTTAGGAATGTTAGTAATGCTTTTTCCCCACTGAACAATTATGTCTTTGAAAGTACCAGTTTGATCAAACCTATGCCATAGTGATAATTATTGGTTTTTGTTGACATCTTTATAGACTATTTATATGCATTCCCATTAATATTTGATCAACTATTTTTAGTTTTTGGCATGGCACTTCCCAGATTTTTGTTGGCTATGTCTGAAACAAAATGCTTTGTTATGGGGCTGGAATTTATTCAACTGTCTCTTGGACATCTTATGCTAAATTAACATAATTGTGCTCGTTTGCAGGCCTCCAAAGCCACACTTCTAATCACCTTGTATTGTATTTTACTTCTGCAAATACAACATTTCCTCTTGGGCAAGTGAATTGTGGTAGAGATATTAGCTGTAGAGTAGAAAAGAGAATGTATTAAGGTAATTCTTTTCTTTTTTTTTCATGAGCAACATCCTTGAAGCTGACATTTTTGTGACTGAATAGATGACAGCATGAAATTCAATTACAGCAAACAGTCTCAGTCATTACACCTGTCTGCTTCTAGGGGAAAGGATTTGTAAATTGTGCTTTATCCTTCCATTCCCTAAAACTTGTGACTGTAATTGACAGTTGCCAGCAGAGATGACTGGAGACAGAAGGAGAACATAATGTGTCTGAGTAGCCCACCAGGGAAAAGAGTATCCACATCTTTGGGAGTTCTGTGATGTTTTGTTTTCCTTAATGAAGAGTAATACCTGTGTGCCAAGGATTTACTGCAAGGCTGGTGGCAGATGTTCCAGTTAAAGCAAAAACAAAACAACAACTTATGAAAGATGAATCACTAGGAAAAAAAAAAAAAGCAAGACAAAAGAAAAATCTAATTAACATAGAAATATTTCTTCTGCAAAGGAAAACAAATGCTGCAGGAGAACAAAAGCCCTTCTCTGTTATTTGTAAGGCTGTTTTGTTACTCTAACACATTTGTAAGAATCAGGTTTGTGCCTGACATGTCAGAACTTATTCACAAAACAAGAGTTGTGGATACCTTGGGAGTTGACGTTGTCACTTGTTACGCAACTCAGCATCCGTTCAGCACTGATTGATGCCCAAGTCGCCAGTTTGGGAAGAAATGGGATACAGACATGACAATAATATTTGTACCACATGTCAAGCAAAAGAAACGGGGGAGTTCGTAGAACGGGTCTAGACATAGACTCTTAGTAGAAAAAAATAACAACATGATAGACAAACTGTCAGCCCTGATCTTTCTAAACTGTTTCATCTCTTTCTTTCTGGTAAGTTCTTTTTATTGGTTTCCCTTCTCCAGATTTTGCCACAGAAGACAGCATATAAAACTGATCGAGCTGGCAAATTTTGAGGTTGATAAAGGATTTACCAAAAAATTATCTATTTTAAACAAATCAGTAAATGTACTTAGTAAACTATCACTACATACTGGATAATTACAGTTTTCTTAGAACTTTGCTAATGCTGTTATTCCTTTTCCTCATTAATTTATTTGCAGAAGTATTCAGATAACTAGTGTTTCTGTTGCTCTCCTGAGATCTGTGGGTAATTTAGGGGTTTCTCAACTACAAAAGCAATGACAAAAAACAAACAAACAAACAGGTAATGGAGTAATGCAGTCAAGTATTACTTGAGTACATTGCTTGTTACCATGTACTCCTGACATCTCCAGGTGCTCAGAGAGTCATGTGTGCCTCATGGTTTACAGAACATTGTGCGCATACTGTGTTATATTTATGAGCCAGAAAGTAAAGTGTGTCAGAGAGGAAGTTAAAATGGCTTCTCTGTAGGATATTGTTAGTGTAAAATATCTGATTTATTTGGGTCTCTTTTTGAATGCTGCAGCTTATAAACACAGTGGGGAATTTCTCTGTCATTGATCCAAAGCAATAGGTACTAATGGCATAATACAGTGGTACTCAATAACCTTTTATCATGGGCTGCTTTCTCATGTTGAGATTTAACTGAGGGCAGAGAAATACACTTTATGAAAAAAGAAAGTCTTATAAATTTCCATTTATCCATTTAATAATGTTCAGCTTAAGAACTATCGTACTATTTTCTATTTTCTGGGTGGATTTTTTTTTTTTTTCATGAATTGTACTAGAAAATAATATGAAAATTATTTTACATATTAGGGTAAACATGAAGATTAACATAGGAAAACTTTCTCAAGCATTCAAAGGACCAACTGTGGCTACGTATGGCTTGAGTAGCACTGATACGTTGCCATGCTTTGAGATGTATGAATATTTTTTCTTTCACACAAATCTTTTGCCAATTTATGGGAAGCAGAATAAACACATAAGGAAGAAGCCTTAAAATTTGCCCAGTACCTGCAAACCATTGTCAAGGTTTTATTTCAGATGACATCTGTGTTGCTCGTCATGACGGAGTGAGGGCATGTGTCCTGAGGCACAGTGCTTCAGACCAGCATGAATCCCAGTGTGATGCCCCGTGCTGGCCCCAGGCCTGTGACACCAGCTGCTACCATTCCTCAAGGTGTATAATGTCTTTGCCTACAGATCTTAGCGATCAATTTTGGCAATCTTGATTTTGCCCCAGAACAAACCAGAGCATGGTGGAAGGCCAAGTTCTGCCTCCATTTAACACTTCTTTTCTTGGGAGCAAATTAGTGTGGAAGGGTGCTCTTCGTGTAACTGTGGTGCAGGGATGGAAACAGAATACAGGGAGCTTTGTATTCTCTTCCTGGACAGCCATTTAAGAGCCAACAGTTATCTGCTATTATTTTCACACTACTATTTTCATATATATTAAAGGATTCATTTTGTGTTTGTTGTCTGTAAGAGTCTAGGTGCCAGACACAGTTAAAAGATATTGACAGTCAATGAAACCATGTTGCTTAAAGATTTCTGCCCAGAAAGGGGACTACAATGAAATTATACAAAGAAGTAGTAGATTTTGTTATAACTTTTAGGATGCTGATATGTCTGATATGTTCAACATCTTCATCAATGACCTTGATGAGGGGATAGTGGCCACCCTCAGCAAGTTTGCTGAAGATACAAAGTTGGGAGGATTGGCTGACATGCCTGAAGGCTGTGCTGCCGTTCAGCAAGACCTGGACAGGCTGGAGAGCTAGGCGGTAAGAAACCAGATGAGGTTTAACAAAAGCAAGTGTAGAGTCTTGCACGTAGGGAGGAATAATTGCATGCAGCAGTACAGCTTGGGGGATGACCTGCTGGAGAGGAGCTCTTCAGAGAGGGACCTGGATGTCCTGGTGGACGACAGGTTGGCCATGAGCCAGCAGTGTGCCCTTGTGGCCAAAAAGGCCAATGGCATTCTGGGCTGCATTAAAAAGAGCGTGGCCAGCAGGTCGAGGGAGGTAATCCTCCCCCTCTATTCTGCCCTGGTAAGGCCTCATCTGGAGTACTGTGTCCAGTTCTGGGCTCCCCAGTACAAAAAAGACAGGGATCTCTTGGAAAGAGTCCAGCGGAGGGCCACAAAGATGGTGAAGGGCCTGGAGCATCTCCCCTTTGAAGAAAGGCTAAGTGAACTGGGTCTGTTTAGCCTTGAGAAAAGAAGACTGAGAGGGGACCTGATCCAGGTCTATAAATATCTAAGGAGTAAGGGGCAAAGTGGCGAGGCCAGACTCTTTTCAGCAGTGTGTGGAGACAGGACAAGGGGAAATGGCCAGAAACTGGAGCATAGGAAGTTCCGCTCCAATGTGCGCAAGAACTTCTTTACGGTGAGGGTGACGGAGCACTGGAACAGGCTGCCCAGGGAGGTTGTGGAGTCTCCTTCTCTGGAGATATTCAAGACCCGCCTGGACGCCCACCTGTGCGACCTGGTGTAGGGAACCTGCTTTGGCAGGGGGGTTGGACTCGATAATCTCTGGAGGTCCCTTCCAACCCCTATGATTCTGTGATTCTGACTTTCTATGATCTGCTTCTGTTAGCAAAGTCCCCTTCAGTCCACATACTCAAAGCACTCACTCAATTGCTGCAGAAAGCCATTGCAGGAGACCAGTATTAATGCTTCATGGAATGTAAAGTGTATGTTGATAAAGTTTTACAGGGATAGAAAATTTGATATCTTTGTTGCTGTGTGAAAAGCTAGTGCTTTTAAATGACTGCCACACCTCTTCCAGATCTGAAAACGGAAGAGGCCAAGAACCAAGAGTTTTAATTCTTTAGAAGTGCTGCTGCAAGGGTCCTGTGCTATGAGAATGTGTGAGTGCTACTGTTGATTTCAGCAAGTACCAGACGAAGATTAGGTTGTTGTAAGTACATGACTGCTATTACAAAGTAAAGAAAGATAAAAGGAAGTCTGATAGCTCATTCACTCTTTCTATCACAAATCAGGAAACTGGAGATGCAAATTTAGGTTTGGTTGCATTTATTAACCTGTGCTCTTATTCTGCACTGGGAGCATTTCCTCATCTTCATTTGGGAAACTCTGCATAATGCGAGACTGCAGAATTTAAACCTTTATTCCTGGGGAGTTGTAAATAGTTTGTTTTATAGACATGAGCTACTAACCACTCGGAAATGCTATTTCTAGAGAGAGCTTAAAAAAGGTGCGAGATGAAAAGTTTCCATGACTGATGTTGCCAGATGAAATTGAGACACATTCATGATGCAGAACTGCAGAAATCTCAGAGAAATACCTGAGTAGATTTCTTCTGCTGACTACTCTTTTTCTTGAAAACAGTGTTAGGGCTGATTTTGTGCTAGAAATCGGCACATAATACCTAACTTAGCTTATGTGTGAAAGTCCAGCTTCATGTGTTTTCATTTTTCAGTTTATATTTTTTTGTTTTTGCATTTTATGGTTTGTTTTTTTTTTTTTTTTTTTTGATCCAAAGTGCAAAAGACTTAATTTTGTATCTGTCTGTGTATTTTGGAAAGTTTAAAGGGAAACATCAAGCGTGAGAGGCAGAGAATAGCTAAGAATAGAGCTAAAACATGAGCAATATTATGATTTAATATTTTTGCAGAACTCTGGACTAAAAGCAGTGTCTTCCAAAACAATCACTGCAGTTTTCTATACATGAATATTTGCAGATATTAATAACATACCATATGCTTGGCTTAGCAATATGAATATAACACATCAGTCTACCAGATGCAAAATTCTCTCTGGAATGCAATATTTTCTTGGAATATCCTGCTCTTTTTGACACCTCCGTTTTAACTTTTTCAATAACTTGATCTGGAAATGGTGACGAGCTTGAAATCTATATAACTTGAAGGCTTTATCAGTAAAGCCCAGCAGAGTTATATTTCTCTGTGGCTGTGATGTTGAAACCTGGTGAAAAATCAATTTTTCCTTTTGCTGAATGGTATATTTGAAGCATTTAGAAAAGGTGAATGAGTGTGCTGAGGGCCTGTCATTCACAAAGTACTTCCTTATGCAGCATGTGTAAGTACATCTCCTATTAGCCCTGAGAGGCTGTGTGTGTTTGATGCATTGGATGTTGTGTCAGCAGGAAGGAGAAAAAGAGGAGATGAAGTATATCAGAAAGAAAGTTGATATTAGATGATGTTTTGAACAGCCTGTATCCCCAGGTGTAATATATTATGGAAATAATGATCGACACAAGTGATGCTTCTTTGTAACCTGAAAAGGCACGTTAGGGATTATGCATACTCAAGTTACTCTGGACTGTGTACTTAGTTGTGTCTTCATCATGAACAACTTTGTTAGAGGTGCAGTAGAAACAATTATATTAGAATAAAGAACAAAATACTTCTGATCTATACACTCTCATTAAGCACTCATTAAGAAATGTAATGAAAAAGGCAGGATAAAGACAGCATCTATGTCTAGCCTGTACCATTGATTAATTGGCTTATGTGGTTGCTCCGGTTCGCTAAGGTTTCCTTCCAGTAGCAATAGGCTGGTGTACCTTGCCTTCCCCCAGCAACTGTCGAGGCTCAAAGTAGGACACAAAATAAGTTCAGATAACATACTACATTTTAGGAATATCTTGCAATATAGGTCTTAAATACAACATTATTGTTTTCAAAGCATCACAAACGTATAGACTCAAGGTCAGAATTGCCAACATATTCAGCCTGCAGGGCTGGGCTCTCTCTTCTGCTTTATTATAGATTCTTCTACTGCTGAAATATAGCAGAATATTTTGGCTTGGAGAAAGAAACAAACAAACAAAAAACTTTTAATCTGATCATGCTTTGATGAAAAGAATATTAATAATCAGGAAATATAGCTCATTTATTTAAGACTTTGCATGCTGGCTTGCATGGCTAATAATTCACTGAGATATTCTTTTGCATGTAAATCCCTTAAGAATGGAATATGACTGCGATATGCTTTGTTCAGATGTTAAGTGGGAATCTTGTACAATATATTTCCCTTCCCCTATCAACATCTTCCCTCTTCTCTGTTCCTCCTTCCTCACATTGCTGTTCCCTCCCCACATCTCCAAAATTAAGTAATGCCAGAGGAAATGAGTTCATTTTACTTGAATGCTTAGAAAAAACGAATGCTCTGACCAGTGGAATGAAAAAATTGGATAAGCTAAAACAAAAAGCAATGAATGTTGAGAACAATTGCCAGTGACATAGGTAATAAAAAGTTGTTTCTTTAGAAGTATGAATATTAACAACTTTGGACATCTAAAAATGTAAAATTAACAGTCTGAAAACATTTATCTGTATGAGATACAACATTATACGTGAAACATAATGACCTCTCTTGAAATTCAGCTAAGCTGTTGTGCTATTTATTGAGACGAAGACAGCTAGTTAAATACTGTCCAGAAAATTAGACAGAGTAAATAAGTTTTCTGCATTCCACATTCCACTCTCTTAGCTACAAAAAGAATATATATACTCTAATTAGAGGGTGAAAATACTCTACGCTTTTAGAAAGAGTATGCAAAGAGTGATACATCCTGACTCTGGAAAGCTTTATCAGCCCAAGGTGTTTGCATGACACAATTTTATGATTTTATTAGTTTGGCAGCCTACATTAAGAGGTCTTCAACTTTGATTATATTGAATACATGACTTAATAGTTTATCATGAAAATTATCATGCATGGATTCTCTTCTTAATTTTCATGGACTCTTGGAGCCTCTAGTGAAATGTAAATAAATTTAACTTTAAAACCTCTATGACTATGCATGTTATAATAAAAAAAGCTAGAAAGAGAATTAAAATACGAAACTAGAAATCAAATTTTAAGTTTCCTAGAGAATTATCATATTGAGATAGAGATTCTTACTTTAAGTTTTTGTCCTTAATGCTAGAGGAGTGTGCATTCTTGATATTTTCTTCCTGTGTTCTTTAAATTAAGCAAAATGAAGATCTAAAGAATATTATAATGGGAATTACTGGAATTAGATTTTGAGATGAATGGTAAAAGAGAAAATGTAGTTTGCCTAGTTGTTACAGCAAAGTATCCTTGTTCTGTAACAGAATTTGTACCTGTATGAAATCAATGGTAATAATTTTACATAGTGAAAGCATTGTATGCAGTTCCGAAATAAAGTTGTTCCTTTTTTTTTCCCCTAGGAAAAAGAAAAGATTTAAAATTTTCATTATGTTTGTTAAAAATTGTAGATTCTATACTCGAAGTATACATAAATAAATGTATCTCTTTTTTTTGCTTACTCTCCTGTCTTCTGAATCTACTCTCCATATGATCAGTTTCCTATAAACATAATTGTCACTTTGTTTTTAAATAGAGGAGAGGAGGATCAGCTTCTTGTTTTATCTCTCTTTTATGTAAGCGATGTTATACCCTTTAAATTAATTTAATTATTTCCAATAAATTGAACAGGAACAAGGCCAAGATCTGCAAAGTTCTAGTGCCATAGCTGTTTTTTAAAGAGCTATGATTTTACAGGACTTCTGTGCACACGTTCCTGTATGCAGCATGTATGTTTGTGGAAAAGTATGATTCTAGGATTTCTTTGGAAGTACCCATCAGCAGTAACTCCACAATCTTTCTTTTTTATTAAGCAGGAGATAAGCTGATCGAGAAAGTTACTTTTTCAGTCACTCATATTATACTAGTTAATAACCATCGTTAAATGAGACTCAATAGCCGTATAATGGTTGTAGATTGCTTTTCAGAAATTTCAGTGACACCTGATTGTGAGTGTTGTTAGAAAACTGTGTATGTGTGTGTGTGTGACTGTGTGCAGTGAGGAAAAGGAATATAGTGACCCTTTATTTTATAAGATCTGCTTCTTAAATTACCTCAGACTTCATTAGATACCAGAATCAAAGATGGAAACTTCAGCTCTAAAGAGAGAATGTTCCGGGAGGGTTTGAACAAATGCAAAAGAGGGGTTTTAGTCTCTTAACAAAGTTGTTTTCACCACTAAATCATGCTATAATCAGATAGTTTGGCAGGTTATTTGTTAAGCAGCACTGGTATCAACTACATGAAGTCAGCCCAAAATATGTAGTTTTGTTTCTAACAGATAATTTTTCTTTTTATAAGTACTGTTGAAACAAATGCAATAAATATTTAGATTCTTATCACAAATCAGTCTAAAAACCTATCTCACCAGCTTAATCAGAATTCATTTACCTAATTATTATTCCTATCTCATCAATTTCAGTTTTGCACTAACTTCAACAATGCCACTTTTTTGCTGTTTGCACTTTGATTTCCATTCTAAGCTTATGAACAGTAATAGGATACTGCTTGAATATTCATTAGCTTTAAATTGTGAGCTATGAAAAGGTGCTTTCTTTTACCTTAATAAAAGTGGCTCAGCATGGGGTGGGTCAGTAATGACATGTGATTTTAGGCATCCAACAAATTTCCTTATTATTTATTGACGCATCTTGTCCAAACAGCTCCCTCACAAGTTAGTGGAGTAATGAAAGAGAGAGTGCTGCAGAGGAGCGTGGAGCTTTCCTGGCAGGAACCAGAACATCCCAATGGAGTCATTACTGAATATGAAATCAAGTATTATGAGAAAGTAAGTGCATAGATTATCTGTAATGTACAACGATGTACTGTTTGCAGCGTGTTGGCTCACTAAATTGTGTAACAATGTTAAAGCCATAACCATGTTATCAACTACCCTGTCTCTTCAAAGTCACAGTGATTCTGCTCACTTTTAATAACTAGTGCTTCCCTGCAATTATTATTGCTAGTTTATGTCACATGTATTGTATTTTGGTACAATAAAAGTGAACTATCTGCTCAAAATCAGCCTTTTTTTTCCTACAGTTTTCCCACTGCTGAATTGGACTGTGGATATTTTACCACAGGATTTGTCATTTTCCAGTCTTCCTTACATTGTCTTTAAAGCTTTTTTTTATTTCCTTCTATGTCACTGCGATTCCAGTCTTGAGATGAGACATCAAATACAATCCTTGAGTGCATTTGCTATTACATTTTAAGTTGAACAGCTTAGACTTAATGTCTGAAAACTTCCACACTTCCTACAGTTTCAGCTGATAAATATTCCTTATTTGTCCTTTTAAAAAGACCCATGAACAAGAGATTTGTTTTTTACTCCTTCTCTTGTTGCAGATGGCTGCTTCTCAATAGTAGATGAAGTGATCTCTGTTTCTGTTAGACTGAAATTGCAATCTTACTGATGTCAGTCAGAGTTTTGCCATTCATTTCAGCACATCTAGGCCTTCATTCTTGATAGCCTTGACGTACTCCAGAATAAAAAAAAATCTGACAAGCGTGTAAGAAGGGTCACATGCAACTATAAGCTAGATGAAAATGGGGTAAAGGCAGGTTGTGCAGCTATATGCTTGTCATAGGACGTGAACTAAGTGTGGCTCATCCAGATTCCCTAGGAAATTTACTGTAGCGAATAGCATATTCCTAGTTTTTATATAGCATTCTGGGAGGGGGGGGGGGGGAAAAAAAAAAATTCAAGGAAATGAACAAAGGAGCTCCTTTGTGATCACTTGTGAAGATATTTCATCTCTACAAACAAGGCAGTAGTATCTCTATATCAACAAAAGTATGTCAGCTTGCTAGGTAACATGTAATCAGATAAATTCAGACCAGAATGGATATAAAATCAAGTGTCACATCTAATTTTCAGTGCTTAATTACAGAAATATTCTTACCAATAGATCTTTATATGAACTGAGAAGGGAATGTTTATTTGTTGATGTTAACTTCCAGTTTTAGTTGTTCACTTTGATGACTTTTATAACAAACCTTAACAGATATTTAAAATTAGCTAAACATTTCTGTGAAAGGAATTTTACTCATTTTGGCAAGTAATTTTTTCCCTCACACACTCACACAAAAGAAGTCTATACATTAAAAAATAGAATGAAAAAAGACACATATTTGCCAAAAGCATAACTGTTTTCTGCACAAACACAGGAAAGAAAATATGTCATTTTGCTTGGTTTTGTATCCACAATAGCTTCTGGTCTGTTAAAATAAATTAAACAAAAAATTGCCCAAGATACTCTATTTTTCTCATATGATAACTGCTAGAATGAACTGTTTATTATTTTCCCTACATGTTAATTCTACTTTAAACAAACAGGAGAAATTCATTGCCAATTTCCTATATTTGCCAAGGCAAGAATTGTTGTTTTTTTTTTCTTGTAAGTGATGGAAACCTGCCAGTGTTCTATTTATTGCAGTGAAATTAAGAAAAGAGAATAAGAACCTGATCCTTCAGCTAGTCAGATATACTGAATTTAAACCTTTAATTCAGTGAGTCTATTAAAAAAAATGCATAATGACTTGCTTTCATTTCAAGGCAGTGCAGATCAGTTTGAATCGTAAGCTTCTTGCTCAGAATTAGAAAGGCAGGTTTTTTTGTTCCATTATTTTGTTAGGCCAACCCTCCCTCCAAAAAGAAAAAAAAATAAAATCCCACAAACAAACAAACAAACAAAAAAATCAAGATCTGGACATTTTCAGCTCCTTTTAAGGCCAAATTAAATCAAACATTTTTTGTGGTTCTGAAATGTTCTGATAAGTATTTTATTTACCTCTCATCCTTCTGACTACAGCTGGAGTGGAAAATGCATGAAATCTCCCAAGTATGCCTGTATTGTGATATTTTTAGCTCAGGTTATTTTTACTTCTTTGTTGTTGTTTTTTTTTTGTTTGTTTGTTTCGGTTTTTGTTTTGTTTTGTTTTGTTTTGTTTTGTTTTTTATTAATTCAAGAACTGCAAATAAGGCTCATTTATGGTTCAAACCCAAAACTCTGAAATTCCATCGTGGCTTACAGTTGTGAACCTGTATGAGTATTTATAGTCTTATTATGCTTGATTCTCCTCTCTCAAGCATTCCTGTTCTTCCTCACATATCAACATACATTCCACCATGGTCCTCACTTACAGATGATTTAAATTTTCTTGGAGAAGATATGAAAAATTGTTGCTAGCTGAGTTGATGGGCTTCAGCAAATGACTGAGAGAGCAAGGCCCAGGAGAAGCCATTAGTGAATCTCTGAGAAGAAATCATATGTGTTGTGTTGAACCCAGTATTTCAGCAGAAGCCTTAGCTGCTTTGTTGACTGTAAAGGGGAAGGTTCTCCATCATTTTTTAGCTGACAAATTGAAATGAGTTACAGATTTATTCCTTCCCTCTGTATCTGTCTCATTAGCGCTGCCTTATACAGCTCATGCTTCTCTGGTCATGTGGTGCATTCAGATGGTTGGTTAACTCATCTCTTCTGCCCTTCAAGTCAGGGTTGCATTTGCTACTGAAAATCAACAGAGCTGCACTTATCTGTTCTGAAAGATAATCTTGATCATTAAATGTGATGAATCCCATGGATGTGATGAAGACTCTCATCTACAAAAAGGGTCATAAGGAGGTTCTAAAGAACTACAGGCTGGTCAGCCTGACCTCGGTGCCAGGGAAGGTTATGGAATAGATCGTCTTGAGTGAGACCACACAGCATATGCAGGACAGCCACAGGATCAGACCCAACCAGCACAGGTTCATGAAAGACAGGTTCTGCTTGACCAGCCTCATCTCTTTCTATGATCAAGTGACCCACCTGGTAGATGAGGGAAAAGCTGTTGATGTAGTCTACTTAGACTTCAGCAAATCTTTTGACGCCCTCTCTCTCAGTATTCTCCTAGAGAAGCTGATTGATAGCCCTTGCCTGGACAGGTACACTCTTTGCTGGTTAAAGAACTGGCTGGATGGCTGGGCCTTGAGGGTGGTGATGAATGGAGTTAAATCCAGCTGGCAACGAGTGGTGTTCCCCAGAGGTTGGTACTGGGGCCCACCCTGTTTAATATCTGTATTGATGATCTGGATGAGGGGATTGAATGCACCCTCAGTAAGTTTTCAGATGACACCAAGTTGGGAGGAAGCGTTGATCTGCCTGAACATAGGAAGGCCCTACAGAGGGATCTGGAGAGGCTGGATTGCTGGACTGAGGCCAAAGCGATGAAGTTCAACAAGACCAAGTGCTGGGTCCTGCACTTCAGCCAAAACAACCTCAGGCAGTGCTACAGGCTTAGGGCACAGTGGCTGGAAGACTCTGCAGGGGAAAAGTTGGTTGATGGTTGGTTGATGCTCAGCTGAACATGATCCAGCAGTGTGCCCAGGTGGCCAAGAGGGCCAATGGGATCCTGGCTTGTATCAGAAATAGTGTTGCTAGGAGGAGCAGGAAAGTGATAAATCCCCTGTACTCAGCTCTGCTGAGACTGCGTCTTGAGTACTGTGTTCAGTTTTGGGCCCCTTTCTACAAGAAAGACATCGAGGCCCTGATGTGTCCAGAGAAGAGCAATGAAGCTGGTGAGGGATCTGGAGCACAGTCGTATGAGGAGCGGCCAAGGGAACTGAGATTGTTTAGTCTGGAGAAGAGGAAGCTCAGGGGAGACCTTATCGCTCTCTATTACTACCTGAAGGGAGGTTGTAGTGAGCTGGGGGTTGGCCTCTTCTCTTGTGTAACTAGTGACAGGACTAGAGGGAATGGCCTCAAGTTGTGCCAGGAGATGTTCAGGTTGGATATTAGGAAAAAAACTTCCCTGAAAGGGTGGTCAGACACTGAAATGTGCTGCCCAGGGCAGTGGTTGAGTCACTGGCCCTGGAAGTGTTCAAGAAACATGTAGATATTAAGATACTAAGGAATACAGTTTAGTGGGCAACACTGTTGGTAGGTGAACAGTTGGACTAGATGATCTTAGGAATCTTTTCCAACATTAATGATTCTATGATTCTGTAATGTTTTGAATATAGTAAATATCTTTGATGCAGCTTTTGTAGCATTTGAAAGTGAGCAATTACTCATAGGACTTGTAATATTACCGCTCCATATTGTGAGAGTGTCATACTGAGCTTCTCTCCGTGGATTCTTCTTGATGCCATACAGTCAGAACCTGAGAACAGACAGAGAAAAGATTGAAAATTTCTAGTCAGAGACCTGAGATCTTGGTGCAAAATCCATCCGGGTAAACATTAGCGCTATTATAATTTTTTAGAAGTGTTGGAAAGTTAGGAATGGAATGTGTTCTGACCATACAGTAACAGATTTCCCTGTCCTTGAACTGTTTAAACTCTACAGGTCCCTCTGAAAAGCTGCGTTCAAGCTATTTTTCCATCATAATTTCACAAAATGTAATTCAAGCCAAAGAAGCAATTGTTTTATGTCTGGATTTTTATAAGTAACAACATGAGCATCCCATTTGAATTTTATGTTACACTTAGACCTCCTCATTGCAATGGCAGTATTTTGTAATACTCCACAGAGTATGCTTTTTTTTTTATGATGGGAAAAAAAGCATTCAACAAATTGAAATAAACTACCCAGGCTGGCTGTCAGTTGCTGATGTGTAACCATGATAAAATCTGACCTGTAAATGTCATTTAAATCTTTTGTCTGATTGTTTCCAGGATCAAAGGGAGAGAACCTATTCAACAGTAAAAACCAAGTCCACTTCAGCTTCTATTAATAACCTAAAGCCAGGAACAGTATATGTTTTCCAGATTCGTGCTTTTACTGCTGCTGGTTATGGAAATTACAGCCCCAGACTGGATGTTGCCACACTAGAAGAAGCCACGGGTAAACATTTGGATCTATGGGAAATTTGCATTTTCATTAAGTAACAAGTGAAGCATTTCAGAAATAATAACTAGAGCAAAAAATCAAAGAGTCGTAGGCAATGTTGTTAAAATCAGAAGGAAAAAAAATTCTATGTGAGTGGATTTTGTCATTGTATTTTGAAGGATGAATTTCGATTAGTTATTTTACTATAGAACTACAAACTGCACTCTTATAAACAGCCATTAAATTTGTAACATCAGGTTCTTCTTCTCTGATGTCTTTCTAGTTCAGAGAAAATGATTATTTTTTTTTTATTTGAACGCACATCTATTCCCTTCTCACAAGAGGTGATATGAGCTGAGCAACCCTGCTAGATTCTTCAGTAACTGAGGAAAGGAAGGGTAGATTCAGCCCATAGAGGCTTCTCCAGGACATCTTTTCCTGTGTAATTTCCTAGGAAAAAAACAAAACAAAACAACAAAAACAAACAAACAAACCTTTATACAGTTTTGTTTACATATGTGTGTGTCTTGTTTCAGATATATGTCTGTTATTACTATATTCTGAGCTCAGTTTCACTTATATTTAGTAAAGAAATAGAGGTCTCAAAGACATTAGATTTCTCTAAGGCTCTTGTAATAAGCAGTAAGCTGTGTAAAGAAAAAACCAGTCTCCTTAAACCCTCACAAAGGAAAGTATGAAGCTGGAGCATGAACTTGGTCGTACAGTACACCAGAGATTCTGTCTGTTAGAACTCAGCAGGGAGATATTTTGGGAGAGCTTGCTCTTTCTTGATGCTGAAACCAGTCATGTACCCTTGTTTGTCTACAAATTTCGCTGACACATTTTTCACGACTCATCATGTAGTTATGTGCATGCATACTTCCACATTTTGAGTCTTCAGAAGGAAACTTCTGCACCACTGAGAGCTGGTAGCCGTGAACCAGCTGATGGGAACTGCCCATGTACCTGGCAGAAAAATTTGGCCATTTGGGTTTGAGTCATTTGCTTCAGGTTGACCTGCCTAGCAGCTCAGCCAGGTTTGGAGCTGAAAATACATAGCCTACAGGTTCATAAGCTACGGATACCAGCTCTGCTCTGTGCTTTATGCAGATATGCACAATTGCATCTTATTTAACTGCAGCCAGGTGTCGCCTGAAGAATTTGTGGGTATATTTAAAAAACAGTAGTTAGGTCTTAATCTTGCTTCCATACAGGATATGAAAATTATCAATAAGAAGTAATAGCACACACCTGATAGACTTAATTGAAATAGTAATTATCATAATAGTAGCAATAAAATATTATGACCAATGTTATTAGCTCTGTGTCTGATAGCATGCTTTTCAACTGTAGAGTTCTGCTTTACATTGGCAGTCAGATTCAGTGGAATCTCTGAGATACAAGCAACAGTATCCTGAGTTACAGACAGAAATAATTTCATATCTGAGTAAATTTCTGGAAAAAAAAGAATATTTGAAGGCTTTCATGATCTGTCATAGATTTCTACTAATTAACCACAGTTGCTTAAAATTAATTGACCAAAATGTTTCCCCAAAATTTCATTAATGACATGAGTATTTTTGTACTGCATGTAAGCACGCTAGTAGCCACTAAGATGAGAAAAGATCATTTCTGAGATAAGCCTTAAAGAAATCTAGTGTCTTGACTGGAGTTTGATTAACTTATGGAAGATTAGAAAATCCTAGAATAAATCTATCACTGACCCTTTTGCATCATCTACACCTTTTCTCAGTCTAGGTGGTGAAAGAATACATATAAATCAGTGACATATTTGGCCAGTATGCGCACCAGATTTTTTCTCTTGTCACAGGCTAGCTTTGTTTTTTGACATTCCATGTCATGTGCTTTCACAAAAGAAAATTTCGAAAGTGGCATATTTTCAATATTCTTGAGAGGAGATTAAAGGATGCAGTTCCCATCAATGATAAGCAACTCCAATGTTCCATATATAATTTTCAGAAATAATTAAAATGTTGGTAAAAAGATAGCAAACTTAATAAATTATTTTAGAATTCTCATGCAAATAAGAATCTTTGTTTCTCATATTTTATTGTATTTTATCAGATCTGGTAGGTTAATAAAATAAGGCTTGTATTAGCATTTCATAAGAAGAACTTCAGTGGATCATTTTTATGAAATATACTGCACTGTACAAGTGAGCAGTAAACCCATGTTACGCTACAGTTAAGAGGCACTGTTTTTTCCTTACTCCAGTGACTTTCCGAATTTGGCTTTTAAAACTGAGTATTTCAAGAATATATATAGTGATAGTGCTCAACCAGCACAGTTAGCTAGCCCTGTTGCATACCCAATTTCACCTGATATTTCAGCTGTTTAGCACCTCTTGGTTGGTGCTGTCGATTTAACAGATTTTTGTATTGTGATCAAAACTGCGTGGCCACTTCTCACTATTTGAGAAACTATGTACATTGTATAACCTTATATGTAAAATATACATATTTAATACCTGTATTCATGCATACTGTATACGTTGGACAACATATACCTACTTATCTAAAAAAAAGCAAAATTATAAAGCAAAAATGCTTTTCTGCAACTCATACATTTCAGGTTGCCTGCATGAAAAAATGTTGCTGGAGGTGCAGTACAGCTTTTACTAATCTCCTCTTTTAAATCCTCCGGGATATTTGGGTATACATTCCCCATCCCTTCAACCATATACTTAGAAGGTAGCCTTAACTCCTTTAAAGTAAGCACTGCCTCATTCCTTTGGATAAGCAGATATCACATTGTCAAATTAGATGTCACCTGTAGTTGCTCCCTCTCCTACCTTCTGAGTCTGAGCACAGCTTAACTGGAGGGAAGGACAGACTTCTCTGTCTTGCTGATGTTTCTCTGCCACCGCCACTGTGGCAACACCAGTGGATGGCAGCCATGCCATCTGCTCTCCAAAATCTTTTCTCTCACAGCACTCTTACATCTTTATTTCTGCCAGACCACATTCCAGAAGTTGGAATCTGAATTGCACATAAGCCAAGTAACAGCATGAGTTCATAACACAAACAGGAGAATCAGCACAGAGACAGTACATGAATAGAGGCAGATGTCTCAGACTGCTGTCACTGGATTCTTAGCAGACCATGCCCACAACCAGACCTTTTTTTTCCCAAATCTGTAAAAGTACATCATGAACTACATCCCACCTATCTTACCAGTTGGACAGTTTACTCTGCCCCCAATATTTTGTAGAGCCCAAATAACATCCTCGGCTTGCCTCCAGAATGTGCTGGTATCCAACATCTTGAGGCAGTTATGCAAAGCAACCCACTCACATATGTCAACCTCTATGCACTCAACTTGGCTGCTAGATGAGGTGACAAGTTCGAGTGGGTGTTATTCCAAACTGCTAGATGGATATAACTTTGCACACTAGCCATTGAGACAAGATGCTACATTTTTACTTCCAAGTAAGTTTTTCCACAGGAGTTCTATAAAGGAATGATAAAGTTTTAGGAAAATTTGCATAAACTCAGCATACCTATGTTTGAGACTATGTTGTTTGATGGGCAGTCAGTGTTACACAGGAACTGAATTGTATTACTTGTGCCCATACACTCCTGTACAAGAGTACACTAATTTCCTAAACATTGCTCAGATGGGATACGTGCAGGCCTTTGGTATCACCTTGCTGACCTGAGTATCTCAGGAGGTTATACTTAACTCAAAAGTAAACATTTCTTCTTTTCAGTTAAGGCCCAATATGAATGATGAGATATTCCTCACCTGCATCATATGGAACATCGAGAAATTATAGAGTTTCTTTAGGAAATAAAACTAGGGGAGAAGGAAATTTCATCTCGACACAGAGGTGCTGTTTTACACTGTTTAACAGAACAAGAGGATTGTTATTTTAGGGGGAAAGCAAGTAGTACAGATAAGTGACAAAATAAATCATGTTGATTCGTTTACTTCTCCTAAGACAGAGTAAGGAAAGGACTAGTGTATTTGTTTCTATGGGAACCTATGAAAACTGCAAGAGGAAGATTCTGAGGAATTCATAAAATCTTCATCTTTAGTTAGCGCTACCATGACTTAATCAATTAACTGTATTAACGTACCATCTACAGTTTAGTTAATCAGCTGAGAGTATTTTATTTTTTTTTTCCAAACCTCTCTGCTGCATCCAAATGACTCTCACTTCCACAGTCCCTGCCTCATTATCACTGCCTGATGCCTTCTCCTTTATTCTCAGACTCTTGGGCCAGGCCAGATCCTCACTGTTATAAATCAGCATAGCTCCATAATGTTCAGTAGAATTGTGCTCATTTAATGCAGCTGAGTATAGGTTCACCCTCATTAGATGAGTGGCAAGTACAGTATTTAACAAACTTTGAGGTTTCTCAGGCTATGTATTTACACCCTCAGTTAAAATTAATGTGACATGCATACATTTGCATTTATTAATAACACTGGCATAACTGAATAAAAAGAGCAATAGTGTGTGGATATTTTAGCATGTAAAATCTCTGAAGCATGGAGAATTCCATTTTGTTTTCTGGAAACACTTTCTTCATTGCTAACAGAAACAAATTTTAAGTGATAATAACGATTTACAATGATTAATAGCAATAAGAAAGAAATATGCTAAGAAGTCTGTGTTAATAGATAATGTTTCATCTTAAAAATTCTTATTATATTTATGATACAATTTCTTAGGATTATCATCAAAGTCATTTCAACCAGTTTTAGGGGTGAGGCTAGAAGTGGAGCTCTTCAGCATTCATTCTCCTACTGTCTCCCTTTTCAGGAATGTCTTGCTCCCTTTTAGGAAGGAGTTAGTCACTGAGCAAAGCAGAACAAAATGCAGGGATGAATTTCTGATAGAGGCCTTTCTTTATATTAACGTAATCAATTCAATAGTCTCGGACAACTGAAAAAGTAAACTAATCGTCTGCAATTCATTAAGGTGGATTTAATTTTTTGCAGCTCTATTGCAGGGAATAATTTTAAGCTAATCTCTGCTCTTTGCCCTGTTTGCAGCCACCGCTGTTTCCAGTGAACAGAATCCTGTTATTATCATAGCTGTAGTCGCTGTGGCAGGAACCATCATTCTGGTCTTCATGGTGTTTGGATTCATCATCGGGCGAAGGTATTGCACCTTACATAGGCATAAGAACATCTAAGATGGTAATTTGCAAATCTGAAATTTGCAAATCTCGTGGTTAGTAAGGACATTTTTTGTTTAAATCTCATTATCAATTATACAGTTTATCCACTTTAACAGGACACTCTTAAAACAAGATGTTCTTTCAGTCCGAGGTGAATGTGCTGTAAAAGGAACCCTTAGCACATTCTTTACTTATACTCCTGAAAATTCCTTTCTGTTTAGTTTCTCTCACACAGAGAAGCCTGACACTTTATCTGATCAGCCTTTAAATGACTTTGCATTCAAGAAAAAGAGGCACAGTAAGGTTAAGAATACCCTCATGTAAAGTAGTGTTCTACTTTCAAGTTCTTTAATCCTCTGTTTTATCCATAGAAGCTTTTCACAAGAACAAGGTTCTTTAGGACCTGTCCCAACTAGTATTTGATACAAAAGCCTTTTGATTACAACTGTTCATGATTTATTTAAACCTCTGCTGTCAAGAGAATTATAGCTCAAACTTTCAAAGGGCCTACAGGAGTTAGGTGCTCATGGCCTGAAAATCCCAGCCCAAAGAACTGATGTTGTCAGGACTTCAGATGTGAGGAAGTAAATCATTATTTACCAGTAAAACTGACATCTCTCTTTTCAGGCATTGTGGCTATAGCAAAGCTGATCAAGAAGGGGATGAAGAGCTTTACTTTCATTGTAAGTGTTCTGCTTTTTTTCTCCCTTTCAAAAATTCCCAACTGCATTACTGTAGGCAATACTAAAATAGCATTCTGTGAAATGCAAAGTTTAAAGAAATTCAAAAATGCTATGTAAATAGCAAGTGAAAAGTTAAACACTGTAAAAATGTGACCTACAGAAAAAGAATGCTGATTTAAGTCAGCATTGCTCGTACAGTTTTATTTTTATACATGCATATAATAAACCATTTTTTTCATTCAGCATTTTTTGATTGGTTGTTTTGAATATGCTTCGTACTGTCCTAATGATCACTCTGAGATGCAGTATTTGAGAGGTCTTTGGCTAAGAGACTATATGATCTTTACTTTAGGCAAACTTCAGATCAAGAAAGTGGCAGTCACTGTATTACTCCATCATTTCTCAAAAGCTTTTTTCCGCTACTGCAAATGCAGTAGTATCAATATTTTCAACAATGTTCTTAAAAATATTTATCAGGAAGAGAAAGATTAGCTGTTTCACTGCTGTTCTGTGTTCTAAAATCACTTCCCTAGAAAAGAATAGCACACAAAGGCTCTCTTTTCAGAATTGTAACTGCCATCTGAATTTATGCCAGAACTCTGGGAAAAATCAATAAAATAACAAAATAAATCTTCCTTAATGACAATAGAAAACGTAGGATGAGAAAAGGGCTTGTGCAGTAAAAAAAAAGAAAGAATACCTTCAGTTATATCTGAAAATTATTTTTAAAACTTTTACATTTTAGCCCTTTCTCATTTCAGTTTTACTGTCATTTTGACATAATAAATAAATGGAATGAGATGACATATGGAGAAAGAAGTAGCCACTAGTCAAAAATCTATAGCATCTTCTCAGTGCATAACTCTAAAGCAGTAGCTCTAGCCAAATATCCATTGGAAGTCAGATCAAGGTTTATTTCACCTTTCTACCTGGGCAGAATCAGATCAAATGGAATTTGTGAGTATGGAAGTGTTGCTACCTAAATCATTTCATTTAAATGCAGTGAGTATTAAACCAAGCAGTGACAACATTGCAGCTTTTGTCAATCAGTTTATAATCTGTACAAGAAAGGTGGAAAATAATAATGGGATAAGACTTATTTATCATGCACTTTGCAGAACAGCTGATTTTAAGGAGTTCATCAAAGATCTGATATAACTTAAATGTTGCTATTCTAGAACTGATGGTTTTGAAATTTGCCTCTCACAGATGCATTATAAGCTTTTCACATCTTCAGAAGAGCTACTGCTTTCACTTTTTAAATCCCCATTATGTCCTTGAAGGAAAAGATCGACTATGTATTCTTGTATTTGAGCATATAAACAAAGGGAATATGCTAGCTAAATAATCCCTTACCTCATTTCCATTATCTGTATGATTTTTGTTTCAGTGGAAGCGTAAACAAATTAACATGAAAGCTGCTACTTAACATTTAATAGTTGATCTAGAAATTGTGAGAAATCTTTATTTCTCTTATTTCACTTTGGAGAAATCTGGTTATCCAGAAAATCAGTCAGGACAGTTAGCGTTCACAGTTGTTTTAAAAATAATAGCGTCAAATGTAAGTCATTTTTTACCAAGATAGTTTTTCATCATCTGTTGATTGACAGCCTAGTATTTAATTTTGTTTGATATTCATAAGCAGAAGAAGATGGAACACTGTGCTTTGGTAAACAGCTGGTTCACAGAGCTGTGAACAGGATTGTGGTGTCTTTCCGCTCCAGGACCACTAGGCAACGCAACCTTCTTATATGTAGACATAGCACACTGGATTTTCAAAAGCTTAACTTACAACAAACATTTAACACAAAAATTTACAAGTAACTATTTTTATAACAAGTTTTAAAGTACTGCTTTTAGTAGAATATCCTATCTTTTATTTCTGTCCCCCTGAATTTTCTGTGGCCCAAGAGCTACATTTAAAGATTAAAAACAGTGGAGGAATTTACTCAAGCAATTCAAATTTACATTTTGTTCCTCCTATCTTCTTCTAACAGTGTCTTCAAATCCATGCCAGCACTATTTCGCGTTGGTATTCTGTGATAGCCTTGGCCTGTCAAAATGTTTTATGAAAACCTGAATAAAGAACCATCAGACGACCATTTGAGATTCACAAGGTTACCTCCAATCCAAATCTCTTATCAGAAATACAATGAGGATTTCTCATTCTCCATCTCCTTGCCTGAAAGCATTATTATAGGAGCTTAATCTATTGATTTATTCTCCTTTTCTATGGTCTTTTTTTTTTTGTTTTAATAAATATTTATATTTTTAAAAATCTGTAGCATTGTCAATACAATTGAGAGAACATTTATTTGAGTACATAATATCGCAAGCAATAACATCTGGGCAAAATCTTGAATAATTTTTTCTACATGCAAATTCATTAGATAGCTTAGTCAATTACTTTAGCTTTTTCCTTCGTACAAGTTTTTAATTTTTTGTTTTTGTCAGTAATGCAATCTGACAAGTAAAAACGTGACTACTAAGCCATTTTTCAATATATCTTCAAATTTAAAATATTTTACGATCAATTAAGAGATTACAAAGTAACTATAAATTATTTATGTTATGTATTGACTTTTGATCCAATTCATGTATATCAGTGCATCAACTAGCACTGGAACATTATTGCTTTTCCACATTGAGTTTTAATTTGCTGATTTAATTAAAACCCAGAACTGTAATCCTTGAGAGCCAAATTAATTTCATAAAAATTGCTTGGTTAATAGATTTTCAGGTTGCTCTACTTTCACCAGAAGTTTCTGCTTTCAAAAGAAGAGCAAATAAATTTTCTTGCATCAGCAAGAAAAGGGAAACACTGCATGCTGGCCAGAGCACTATGCTGCCTGAGTTACACTAAGAGCTGTATTGGAGAATGAGGGAGCAGAACCCAGGGTGCTATGTTTTATTCACTTAGGTAGTTGGGAGAGGTGGTTGTTCCACAGCAATCTGCTTTCCCTTCCTGTGCCTTTACACATTGATTACAAGTATTTCTTATGTTCATATTGTAGTGTAAGACACATACCTAAGGATATAAATTCCAAGCGGTGTGAATAGTTTAACTTGGCCACTGCCAGAATCTGGAAATACATTCAGTGGTTTAAGCAAATTGAAGTAGGTAGAGGAGCCTTTCGAATCCCTGTAGAAGAGAGAGAGAAATAATGTAAAGAAATGCTGTTTACTCAACCTGGGAAAAGAGGGTAAGCTGTCCTTACACAGAAAAGAAAGTTTCACCTCCTTTATAGCCGCCCCTCCCCACCCCCCCTCACTTTACCTTTACTCCCCTCAGGCCTTGTATTTTGTTCCATTGAATGTTATTTAATGTTTATTCTTTTACTCGGAGGTGTAGGTGAAAATGCTAATGTTAGCCATTTTTAAAGCTGGGATTGTGCACTTGTGTCAGCATGCTTACAGATGATGTCTAAAACTAAAGCTGCCTCTCAGAGCGGCTGACTCAGGCGCTGTGGAAGCGGGCTCATTCTTCCAAGAAGCACTCTGCATAATGAAATTCCTGGGCTGACTGCATAATAAGTGCCTTTGCTTCATCACAGTCATGCTTTCTTACATCATTACAGTTAAATTTCCAGGCACCAAAACCTACATTGACCCTGAAACCTACGAGGACCCAAATAGAGCTGTCCATCAATTCGCCAAGGAGCTAGATGCCTCTTGTATTAAAATTGAGCGTGTGATTGGTGCAGGTAAGGCTGTCGTGGCTTCCTTATTCAACTATTCCATTTAGCCAGGATGGAAACTCATACATCATAATGACAGGCAAATAATTATACCTCCTCTACAGAAGAATTTTTTGCATTCACCAGAGTGGTTAAGAGCAGTGAAGCTATACTTGCTTCTAAAATGTAAAAACAAACAGGGAAACAAAAAGCAAAAAACAGACACAAAAAAGGACCAATAAGTAAATGAAGAGTTTTGCTTGACATTGAAGGGCTGTGAGTTTTTAATTTCTATATCTGCTGTTTAGTATGCATTTTCTGGGGGGGGAGGTGATTTTGCTTTTATTATTTACTGCCAGAGTAAATGGGCTAGGCATGATTGCAAATAATGATTGCTTTCCTATTGCAAAAGGGTTTTTTGGCCTCTCATTTTTTCTTCATGTTAGTAAGGAAAACTGGCTGCAGCACAAAATCTTACATGCAGACTAGGAAGGTCTTGTTTCTGTATAACAAAATCTTCCCTAAGGCTGTTTTCTGTTCTGCCATTTTTCTTTTTGATATTTTATGAATACAAAAAGTTATTGTTTAACTTCTTGTGACTGATTGTAATTGCACCAGCAATACATTGCTTTTCTTCCTCTTGAACTGTCTACCACCTACTTAAGCCATGGTGTTCATGCTCTAAAAAAGCAGCTTCATTTGTTTGCATTAATAAGATACGTGACATTTTTATTGCACTACTCTATGTAGTGAAATTAAATTTCTGTGGGTAAGAAAAATATCAAATACTTGGGATTCCTGGAGGAAATGTTCTTTTGCTTTCCTGTTGTTTTATAAAAGTATTAGTAGAATACTTTTAAAATTACCCTGTAGTTTGGCATGACTGTAAATTACATAGTCCAGTATTATTTTAAAAGAGAAGAATAAAGATCTCTAAAATAAGCTGTTTTAGCAGAAAAATCTTTACACTTAGATTTCACAATACATTTTTAAAGTAACCTCACTCTTGTTGAATCATGTCTTTATCAAGGACTAGTACCACTGTAATTAACAACACTGCTTGAGAAAATTACTGTTTCAAATGAGTAAGAGCATAAGAATCCCTAGTAATTTTCTGTGATGCTAGAATGGCAACATCTCTTCTAATAAACATGCAATATACAAGATTTAAAATCTAGATTAGCACAGAAAAATTATAGAGTTTTATCTTTTACTTGGAGCTAAAAAACTATCAGCATTGCAAGAGTTCTGAACATGGTGATATGTTCAGTTGGACTTTCTGAAGCCTTCTGAGCAAAATGCTGAAAATGCTTCACTTGCAAAAAGGGTACAATTTAAGACACTAATATTTTCAGTGTTGTGGCAGAGGAAATCCACAATGTTAATTTTGTTGACAGATTAATTTATTTTTTATTTTAATTAGTATAACTGATAGCAAAAAAAACTTGTGTCAGCAGTCGTTCTGAAGAAAGTTATTTAGAAGTACTATGGTGAAGATATATTGTGTAGGGGGGTTTTAGCTATGGCTTTACCCTGTGAATGTAGAGTGAAATGAAATCTAATCTAGATGCAACAGAACATTAAAGACTAAAAGCAGCAGCTGAAACTTGTATATCAAAGAAGAGTGTAGAGTTGCTGCTAGTGACAGCACCAGAAAAGCCACTTAGCAGTCTCAATGTTTACCAGCAATGCTGGCCACCTCAGCTGCTGAGTAGTGCCCCGTCTCTCTCAGACAAACAGGGTGCAAGTATGTTTGTGCTCAATTTGCATGAGGGTTATGTTTTTTACTTGCCAACATTTTCATTACCATCCTGCTGTGGCCACCTGTCAGATACAGATTATGGTGCCCACTGTGTTGAGTCTTTGTTCATATTGCAGATCTTTTGTCATAGCCTGCTCCTTGTTGACATGCTGAGCTAGTGGCTGTCAGCCGTGCAGTGCTCACACCCTTGTCATATTTTCTGGCTCCATTTTGGGCACCGTTTCAGCTAAATATACTACTTTGTTGGGAATAAAAGTTATTTGGCTAGCAACCTGTCCTGAAATGCATAATATACACGTACAAGTTTCTGGTTTGCCTGAGTATGAGTGATCTGCTTTTGGAAATCAATCAAAATCCCAGAGAGCTGGAAAGGAGTTAAGCCTTTGTGTCTTCCATGCCAAGTATCCCAATTACTTGGCACTGAAGTATCACATACAAACATGTACATATACTCACGTCTTATTTGCAGCATGGGATAAAAACAGTTCCAGAAGGTACTGTGAGAGAAAATTGTTATCGTTTAGTCAGTTATTGTGGTTAGAGACTGTGATTAAAGTGAATAGTGAATTCTTTAGTCATCAACATTGCTAATGAAGTGCAGGAGGAAGGTTAAGGCACTAATCTAAGGACATGAGAAATCCATCAGCTGATCATTACGTATGTCCCTGCCTCATAATATTCATAGCTGTGACTTGGGTGTTCATACCATAACTCCATTGCTTGAGTATAGTTGAGCCTAATGCCTCACCTGTTCAGGCAAGAACAACATCCCCCATCGGCCTGATTAGCTGAGATACAACACTGTGTTTAGAGTGGCATTTGGAGTTGATAGAAGCTACCCTTAATTCAGCTAGCATAGAACAGAGAGAGAGGAATTTGGTTATGTATGCAGTTATCTCCAGGGAGATTTGCAAAACTGGCAATTCTGAGTGGAGATTTGCCCAGACAAGTCAGTAGGAAATACGGCCTGGCCAAAGTTCTACTCTTCTGGGCTGGAAGTTGAGGCCCAGGTGCTGTTCTTATCTTCTCTGAGCTCTGCTGTTGAGAGTGTCAGGAAAACAGTAGAGCTGGAACAGTGATAGCGTCTCAAACAAGATTTCTTAGCATTTATAAATTAAGACAATTAAGAATCTATCTATCTCATTAGGCACTTTCCAAGCACACTCTCTCTGCTCTGCCAGTCGCCATCCCAGCAGGTTTCTCAGGACCTCAGCTTGTATCTCAAAAGGATTTTGTAATCAAACAGTCCATGTCAGTCTTTCCTAATTCTATCACTGTTTTTTTAGCTCATCCTAAAATATGTCTTAAATGTAGGTCTGTATACTTCTGTTTACTCAATAGCTTAATGTTAAGACATTCCACAGGTATGCTGGAGGTAAATGTCAGACTTGATTGGATTTGGAGGAGGAACTTGGCTCTTCCTCTCCCATACTCCAGATAAAGTTACAAAGTGCCAGACTACTAGATGCTCTGCAGTGAATCTTTCCTTTTTGTTAGAAAGTATTTTGCTTTATTCCCTGTAAAATATGTTACCACCATATTCTTCTGTACATCCCAAGAAACTTTTCTTTCTGTCTACAGAACAGGGATTTCTCTTTTTCTCCTTGCTGACGCTGTTGTGAGGCAAGGGGCAACCCTTACATCTTTCACAATCTAAATAATAATAATGAGACACCTGTATTGATGCTGAGCTCCACATCTCATATATGTCAATGCACTTTCCTGTCCAATGGAGTCAAATTACTTCTCTCCTAAATTATGGTTGCTGAGACCTTTTTTTTTTTTTTTTTTTAGTTCTTGCAGGCTGATCATTTTTTTTCACATGCTTCTTCAAGTTGCAATCATCTTTTAATTTAGAAACATTTTACAGAATTCCAGCATTTGCTTGTGTTTGTTTAATGTAACAAAAATATTATAATTCACACCTTTAATTTCATAATCTGCAAAGTAAATTATCCTTCTTGAAAGTAATAACGTAGTGCTTCATTTAACACCATAACAATGTTAAACTAAAAGCAGCTTTGAAAGAGGTGCCTTTTAAAAGGGAAAAAAAAAACAATAGTGATGAAACCATCTAGAACAGAAGGACATTTTCACTTCAAATGGTATTAGTATTTCTGTAATAGTATTTTCTTATGAAAGAAACTTCATTTTTATTTCCTATTTTTGAAAAAAAAAAGCAATAAATTACTAAGAAGTGTTTTACGAAGATTGAGACAGCAATGCTGTAGATTGGTTTAACTTCATATGTTTGTTCTGCTATGAATTCACTCTGCAATTAATGTAGAGCATGTGCCTGACATTGTGTTCCTAAGTAATCCACTTAAAATATGAATATTCATATGTTAAATTTAAACACATACTTAAGCAGCTAGTTTAATCAAGGCCTGTAAAGAGTATTGATATTATAGTCAGAGTAATTCAGTGTTGATCTACTTCATTTTAGGAGAGTTTGGTGAAGTGTGCAGTGGGCGTCTAAAGCTTCCTGGCAAGAGAGATGTTGCAGTAGCCATAAAAACTTTGAAGGTTGGCTACACTGAAAAGCAAAGGAGAGATTTCCTGTGTGAAGCGAGCATCATGGGACAATTTGACCACCCCAATGTTGTTCACTTAGAAGGGGTCGTTACCAGAGGTAAGCAGCAGCTTGATCTGTCAGTCAGATAACAACCTAATGGTAGAAATTACTTTAGTTTATTCATGGTCAAAGATTTAAATTATAAACAGGGTTCACAGTCGTAATGGATTTTCTCCTGATGCGTAACTAACTAAAACAATACCTACTTCATGCTACAAGCTGAGGAAAAAAATTAAGATGCGTGCATGATTAAAAGACGAAGTACTTTGAAATACATTATTTTTCTAGTTTCATTTAGCCTCAAAGACCATGCAGAGAGATAAGGTTTCTTATGTCCTTTTATATTATCTGAAGTGTCATTATTCCAGAGTCCTGTTCACACAGCAGGAGTCAGGAGAACACACTGACATTTTGATTTGTACAGTTTAATTTTGTGAATCATGACCACATTCCATGCAGACATTTAAGAACTTATTAGAGCTCAAAAACAGTGCTGGAGGCTTCTGAAATGCTCGTGTCTCGACAATTCAGTCCTTCAAAGAAATTACATGTTTTATCAAAAAAAGGCAGTCCATTTTTATTACGGTTTCTCAAAGAAAATGTGCCTTCATTTCTTTCAGGGAAACCAGTCATGATTGTAATAGAATACATGGAAAATGGGGCATTGGATGCATTTCTTAGGGTAAGTACCAAAATGAAAATATGTAAAAACATATCTTGTTATATATATATATATAGGTATGTTATATATACATATATAAAACAAGGTATTTTTTTACATAAGTGTTAAATATGTGTTTTATGTTTGCATGTGTATATATTTATATGCATACATTCATGATAGTAATACAATAAAAGGCCTTTTCAGGCTGAAATTGAATTTGTTGAATATTAGCAGTTCTTGATCTTTTTTCAGCAAAGTAAGATCAGAAATCAGAAGATCAAACAGGATCATATGGGAACATTCTAAGAATTTAAGTGATTTAATGTGGTATAGAAGTGGTGGAACTTATTACTGCCACCAGCTGAATTGAGACCACTGATGCTTGAAGCTCAATTTTCTACCTTTTTTTTTTTTTTAGTTTTTCAACATGGCAGAAACGAACAGACAAGAATCCCTAAATGAACTGTAGTTATGTTTAAGAGAAGAACACAGGAAAAAGAAAAACAAGTTCAAAAGCATTTAGAGTTTATGGATGTATGTTTTGAACCAGCCAGTTCGTACTCCTTACCGGCTGTACAGTGTAAAACAATGTGTACCACCCTATAGAGAATGGAAATACATATGTATATTATATATATAAATTATATGTATATAATTTATACATTTATATATATGTATATTTTATATATATATAATTTATATATTATATATAAATTAAATTTCAGGCTACTAAAATATATTGGTTGCTTGGGTTCTAAAAGTAGACAATTCTCATTTTCTTGACAAATACAATTTTTCTAAGAAATAAAGAGCATAAAGGCAAACTATGAAGAGTTGTTTTGTGAGGTAAGCTTTCTTAAAAAAGACTTGCCATGAGTTGGTGAGAATTTTACTGGGATTGGTGAGTTTTTTTGTTTCTAGTACATGAGCTACTCCTACATTTCTTAACAGGATGTACTGCTTTATGTCTGAAACAAAATATAACTTGCATTTGAAGTGAGTTTCTTTGCCCTAAAATGAATTGCCTCGTGTAAATAACTAGAAATCTAAAGATGTAAAAATAATTCTTATTTCTTTTCTCAGCTATACTAACGAGAATTGCCGTTCTTTTTTTCCCTCCAGAAACATGATGGGCAATTTACAGTCATTC
Organism: Pavo muticus; assembly: GCA_016647715.1. Lineage (NCBI taxonomy): Eukaryota > Metazoa > Chordata > Aves > Galliformes > Phasianidae > Pavo > Pavo muticus. The sequence goes on from JACDJE010000404.1 coordinate 614,469, forward strand.
AGCTGGTGGGAATGCTGAGAGGAATTGCTGCTGGAATGAGATACTTGGCCGATATGGGATATGTACACAGGGATCTTGCAGCACGCAATATTCTTGTCAACAGCAACCTTGTTTGTAAAGTATCAGACTTTGGCCTTTCCAGAGTTATAGAAGATGATCCAGAAGCTGTTTATACTACCACTGTGAGAGAAATTTGTATTTTTTTAGTCATTTAAAGATATAGTTACTAAGAAGCATATATTCTGGCAAGCAGAGGAAAAAGAAATACATTAATTCCTTGAGAAGTGGAAAACACTGAAATGGAAGATAGTCTCTGAAGAAATCTGGCTCTAAGTAGAGTTTGATATTTTTGCAAGAGCATGTATATTTATTTAGTAGAGATCTAAATATTTTGTACAGTATCTTTGTTATTCCTTTCCTCATAATTCTCTGTTTGAACACATACAGAAGTTTTAACTGTAGAAAGGTTAGTCACTTAATATGAATCAGTTAAAATACTTGTAGGGTATTATTATTTTTCAGAGTAGATTTTATCTTAGCAAAAAGTTGACTAGCTTGAGGCAAGATTGTGACAAAGCTCAACTCCCATGTTTTCCCTTGTTTTTGGGTGGGATGCTTTTCTTAAATTACCATTCATCAGGCACACTGCTCTTTATTCTCTTCTTGAACCAGCTTCCCTTTTCCACCAGTGAGGCCTTGCACTACCTATTTTCTCATGCTGAGGGAAGGAGGGGCCCCTGGAATCTGCTCTGACAGGCACAGGGATCTGGGAAACTGCAAATGTATTCAGGGGTGTCACTCCTGCCACCGGGCTTTAACTGGGATCCTGGTTTTAAAGTGCCAGACTGAGATTTCAGAAGAGCCATATGACAATTCTATGGGATTTATATGCACAGAATGAGATTCCCTTCCCTTAGCTTCAGTCACCCAGGAGTTAAATGTCAAGTTTAAATCAGACATCTCAGCAGCCCCTTAAAATCAATGGAGAGAGAAGCACTTGCAGAGAAATGCACCCAACTTGGCGTAGACAGGTGCCTAAGTTTCTACAGTCCAAGTGATTAAGAGCTTAAGACTCTTCAAAATTCTGCAATCAGTAAACTATGATAGATTGTGTAAGTACTGACTTTGATGTTGGTAGAAATAATTATAACTGCACTGTAAGAAAGATGGAGTGGAAATTGTGTGGGAGAAGAATACTTTATTTTTTTATTTTTTTATTTTTTTTACGTAGGGTGGAAAAATTCCAGTGAGATGGACAGCTCCAGAGGCCATCCAGTACCGCAAATTTACATCAGCCAGTGATGTATGGAGTTATGGAATCGTTATGTGGGAAGTAATGTCTTATGGAGAACGGCCTTACTGGGACATGTCCAATCAAGATGTAGGTCACACTTTGTAAGAACACGTGAGCACACAAATATTACATATTTTAAATGCATACACATATTTCACCATACATTAATGTGATTTTATTTTAGGAAGAGACAGGGTACTTAGAAAAACTTACAGCTTTCATTTTTCACCTTATTCTTTAAATCTTTCTTGTTCTATGTGGATATTATGGTTTTTGTCCCAAGTTTAAAGTAAAATTGGAACATCAAAAATAATGATATATGCACTTCACCTTATTATACTTAAGCATAGAAGGAACTAATTTTTTCCAATGAAAAATTAATTCTGAGGTTTCTGACCTCAGAACAATGATTAATCAGTTGGAAAAAGTTGTTAAAAATCTGAGTGGCAGTTAATGACCTACTTTGGCATTTTAAAGTTAATTATGCTGATTTCACAATATCTTTGTTTGCATAAAATATGACCTAGAGCAACAGGTCAGCAGTAATAGAACAGATGGGTGTTAATCTTGGTTTCTGACAAGACTATCTATTAATATAGAAAGTATACAGGGAAAAGCTGTGCAGGTGAGAAAGATGTCAGAATGATTCACATTTAAATTTCTTTGGGTCAGGGGCTTGAGTTTCTTTTTTATTATAATTATTATTTTATTTTTTGATTGAATGATAGACACTGAAGTTTAAAAAAATGATAAAAGTGTAAATGATGAGTCAGTTTGGCACAGTGCAGAGTTGTTAATATTTGACAGGTCTCAGTGTCAAAGATTTCATGGACTGTCAAAATATGGGCAAACAAGTCCTTGGGGCAGAGAAAGAGAAATATTTACATTCCCTAGACACCCAGTAGATTTTCATTTCTTTTGACACCTTCCTTCTGTACTAGATTCAAACATAAAAGAAGTCTGACAGGAATATAAGATGCCTCAAAGGCAAACCTTACCTATCTTTCAAGGAACAATAAGGAAAAACTTTTAAATAGGGGAAATTCCAATATCTTTATGCTTCTTGATGGATTCTAGAAAGTATTCCTTCTATAGGAAACTGCAAGTAAAGCAAATCAATTATAATTTCTCATAAAATAGCTAATTACAGTTTCTCACCGTCTCATCTATTTTTAACATTTTACATAATAATTTTCAGTAGCATGTAAATAAAAGATACATTGATGATTTGTTAAAAATAATTTCAAGTATTTTTGTATGTTTTGATCTTTACAAACATGTCCTGAAACATACCTTGCAAAACGTATACACATCCAATCAACTGTATAAACAAATCCATGATGCAAAAGTGTACAATCATCATTTTATTATTTTTTTATTCTCCTTCACAGTTATCAGTGGGAGTATTTAACTTGAAGCAAAAATACTAAATATATCTTTTCTCATTTTGCATACACACCCAGGCAGTTTATATGTCTTAAGTGCATCATTTTGTTTAAATGTGGATGTAGTCATGGATGGGATCAGATCTCTCTGTCTAAATTTGCATCTTTTGAAGACACTTGTTTAATCCCTCTTCCTTTAAGTGATTGTTTTAGAATGATAGAGAACACTGATTATTGTTGCTATCTCTCTTAAAGCTTATACTGTGCTAGTAACAGGTGCCTTCTTACACTTTAGCTTTTACACTTTTCTTTCTGTGCTTTACTCTGTTCTTCTATTAGAATGCCAGTGTTTGCTAGTTCTAGCTTTTACTAGTGCTGGTGTGGATTAATTCTTCAGAAAAGGGTAAGAGTTTAGATTTACTTTTTTTTTTCATTTGCTGCACTCCTGGATTTATTATTATCAACATTAATATTTTTATTATTATTACTATATAACCAGAAGCAGTGTGATAACCACAAACCAAACATTTGATTGTCCCGCTACCTTTAATTTTTCTCTGATCTTTGTTAGCAACCAACGCAGACATTGAACAGACCTGACCCTCTTTGAATCGACTTTACATTCTCAGATAGCCAGATTATGGGAGAAGCAGAAGCATAATTGGTTCTCAGCAGTGCTCCCTTTTCTCTCTCTCTCTCTCTCTCTCTCTCTCCNTTTCAAAAGCAGAATTCAAAAAACAAATTGTGGCAAATGTAGACAATGTAAATCAGTTCCATTTTAAGAACTCCAGCTGTGCTCTCTTTGTAGCTTTGATTGTTTAAAAACATATGTTCCTGAATACATTTCTTTATTTCTGAATACTGATTTTTAGAACACCACCCCCACCTTTTTTAACAGAGTAGACACCGGTATCCTTCAAATTGTCTGAGTTTTGTAAAAAGTTAAAAACAAGCAAAAAGACAGATTTACTTATCAATATTTTGGAATCTTTTTACAATGTTTTAGATGTTTCCAGCTATTCCATCCATCTGTAGATAACTCATTAATTTATATCTCCAAGTTTCATGCTTCATGTCCATTTTGCTCAGCATACACATCAAAGAAGCTGATTCTACGGCCTTTTAAAATATCATCACCTTGATTCCTATCTCTCTCTAGTTTCTTTTGAGACTGTAGTGAACATGGAAAAACTGTGTACATGAATTTACCATCCCTTACCAGGATAGAATCTGGTCTGTTATTTCGAAGTTCCTTGAATAATTTGTGTTGGTTTTGCTGTTGGGATTATCTACTTTTTCACTGGTTGTTTCTGCATGCTGACCTCTTAAATAACTGTTTCATTTTTAATAAATCATACATACTATCTTTTATCTTTTAGAACTTTTCTTAGAGATTTCTGATTTACTTCTCATAGTATGCCAGTGACTGTATACACACTGACTGTAGCTTATTTTTAACTTTTTACTTTACTGCTACTCTTGATTGTGAAGAGCTGTTCTTTTATTTTTCCTCTTAATTCTGTTGCAAAAGATCTTGCATTTTATTTTTAATGGTTTGTTTTTTTTTTCATTTGTAGTATTGTTCTTGCAATTTCTGTGTTCTTCTCCTGCAGAAATCCTCTCTTCCCATGCTGTCTGACAGATAACTTCACTGTCACTAAAAGGTCACCACACTCATTCTTCAAGGTGTGGATGTTACTGCAGGAATTTAATATTTCTCAGTCATTTTTGAGATGTAGGACAGTACTGTCATTCTAAATGTACAGATAGAATGCTGAGGCCCAGAGAGAGGAGGCAACCTCTCTGAGGTCAGAAGGGCATCCTGTGACACAAGCTTGCCAGTGAGTAAGTGCCCTGTCTGTGGATTATACCTCCTCTTTTCACAAAACTTCATTTCTACATAAAGGGTTTTGATAGAATCATGGATTTTAGCCAGCTTTTTTGAAGGTCATTTTGTATTCTTTGCAGTTCTGTCTACTTTGCAGTCCACTGCTTTTGTATTTTCTCACACAACCTATGGAATGTTTTATATCTGAAGTTATTATTTTCACTAAACCCTGGATATTCACCAACTTCATTTATCATACTAGATCTGTTTCCTAGGGCTAACTCCAGAACACTTCTGATCTTGCTTTCTGTAAAAGCCAAGGGAGAACACAGTCCTATGCGCTACCCTTCAGGAACAAGCACCCTTCCTTAGCAATTCTAATACTGCTATGTCAGTCAATGTCAGTATACTTGAAATCCCCCATGAACAGTGTTTTAGCCCTTTTTCACATGCTTTTCTTTTCTGCATTGCTTCCTGACGTGCTTTCTTATCCTACCCTCAAGGTTTACAGCAGTTTTTCTCTGATTTTACTTTAACCATTTTGCTTTCTCACTTAAATCCAAATGAACTTTGTGAAGGAAGTTGATGAGTGGATGTAATTCTTGGTTCAGGTGTTTGTGATATTCTTTGATTATATCATCGTTTGTCAGTATCTCTTATTACATCTAACTTACTGTTAAGGTGGTATATTAAAATACCATTCAGCTAGGTCTTCTTCATCCACATGACACGTTTTTGCTACTTTATCATTAAGCTAACATGGCTAGACATAGAATACAACTTTTTTTTTCCTAACAATTCCTATCTGCTAAGCATTTTTGGATCCTTTTATAGTATTTTCAGGCTTTTATATTTTATATGTATATGCACAGATCCCTATCCACTTACAAGTCAGTTGCTTCTACCACACACTCATAAAGGCCTTGGGGCAAGTAATAACGTTTTTTGAAATAACTCCATTTATCAATCTATCTGTTACTCCCTTAGTGAATTTAATTGTTGCTCCCTGCTGCTCACTTGACTAGGTAATAGAGCTATGTTCTCTACATACAGAACAATATTTTTATTAAGCCCAAAGATAAAATCTGGAAACTATTTGAAAACATGAAGGCTAGTGTCAAAACAAAAGTTTCATATTCTTGCAATGCTGATGGCAAATTTTAATTTATTGATTTATTATTATTATTATTTCATCATTACTATTGTCCATTTCTTGCACGAGGTAGCAAAAATATATTTCTTAAGTATCCTGTAATGAAAAATGACTAATTATCTTGCTACTAGGTTATAAAAGCAATCGAAGAAGGCTATCGTTTGCCAGCACCCATGGATTGCCCAGCAGGACTACACCAGCTGATGCTAGACTGCTGGCAGAAAGAACGTGGTGAAAGGCCAAAGTTTGAGCAGATAGTTGGTATTTTGGACAAAATGATTAGGAATCCAAACAGCTTGAAAACCCCTCTGGGAACTTGTAGCAGGTAAGAAAAGCTTTAGTGAGCGCTCACATATGATGGTGTGCATGGCTGGGTTCTGGATGTTCTGGTTGGTGGCTGGTTCCAGTTCATACTTGCTCCATGTGTCTCTCAGTTCTTCCTTTCCTCTGTTCCCTGTTCTTCCCATCCCTTATTCACCTTCCTTTCGTACTACACTGAACTAAACCAAAAGGGACTTTTCATAAAAAATAACCAAAATAAAGAAAGTAAATATTGTAGAACTAACACACTTCTCAGTAAACTGCTGCCTGCTCATCACTCTTTCCACTACCAGCAGTCTTTGTTTTCCTTGTTTCTTAAAACTGTGAAGTCTTGATGGCAAGGATCATCATCTGTTGTAGTTTCATATGATGCATCCCTTGCCTAGTAGGAATTCAGGTAGTAGAAATTAATACTTTTGTTTGGCCAAAGTACTTTGACTTGCTACACTTGAGGATTTTACCTTTTGTATTCTGGCTTTATTTTCTTTCAGTGATTGCATCTCATTGTACTTCATGATGTAGCTTTTAATGACTTCCTCATAAAATTCAGGTGATTTATTTAATCATGGTAATCTTTTAATTCACAAGCTAGATCAATGCACTAAGAAATCAGCTTGCCTATGTCCCGTTCCCAGTTCTTCTACTGACTGATTTGCTCTGTGACCTTAAGCAACTTACTCTGTGTCTCTGCTCTTTCCCTGTCTTTGTTTTGTCTCATCCAGTTGAATAATGGGAATAGTTACTGCAACATTCTCGAAGATGCTTTAAAAATAGTATCTTTATTTTACTCAGCAACTTCAGTTGCAGCTGCTGTCATGCTAGGCTGATATAGTGTTGATAAAAATAGTCCATTAGGCTGTTGTTGCTCACTCTGACCTTTCATCTTTTACATGAATAAGTTTAGGAAATACATAATGTGAGCTACAGTGTAGTCAGAACTATTCACAGAATAATCTAACCTGTTTATAAAAGCCTATTACTTTCTACTCTTGAAGTTTTGAATACCCCAAACTTATTTGACTCTCACCTTGCTAAATACTCCCTGATGTTTTACTCTCTTTGGAAACAACTTACTTTCCTTTTTCCTTCTCCATAGACCAATTAGCCCTCTTCTGGACCAGAACACTCCCGATTTTACCACTTTCTGCTCCGTAGGCGAATGGTTACAAGCTATTAAGATGGAAAGATATAAGGATAATTTCACAGCAGCAGGCTACAACTCTCTTGAATCAGTTGCCAGGATGACTATTGAGTAAGTTAGTACTGGGCATGTTTAACTTGCGTTTAGGGAACTTCTAGGTAAAATAATAAACAATGTTCAACTTGAAAACTTTATCCTGAGTACAAGCATAGTACTTGGGGTTAAGCCAGAAGGTTTAGCAGCTCATGATGTTGCATTAGAGCATCCCATGAAAGGGCAAATACCCTTCTACCTATGTGTGGCATCACTTTTTTCCCCATTTTTGAGACTAACTGAAATAATAATGAGGCTAGAATTTGAGGAAGAATTTGGCCCATTTTGAAGTATGTATGTATAGGAAAATAACCACTTTTTTTTTCTCTGTATAATCAGTATGTTTTTCCAGATGTGTACTAGGAAGCTGTGGATCTTTCTTCTAATTGGCTGGGGGCTGTCTGCGTCCTTCAAGAAATGACTTTGCATTAGGTTAAAAGACTACAGAAGCAAAACAGTTTTCTGAAGGCAAGCATGGCCAGTATTGGCACTGCAGTCTTAAACAGTTCTTAACACCCTGAAAACAAAGTTCTTATTCTGGTTGTAGCCAATCACTTGCAATGCCTTTTATAGAGCAAAGTTTTTCTAGACAAGTTTGAAACAATATTCTCAAGCTTGCAGCTCCACTCTTGTCTACCTGGTAACGCTGGGGGCCTCAGCCTATAGCCTAAGAACTGCCACCAGAGCCCAAATGATAGTGGATCAGTAACACTACTAGTGATGGAATTGAAACAGCTGGTCCTTTTTCATTTGCATGATGGGTACGGATCAATATGCAAAGGCTTTCACTAGACATCTCTTCAGGAAGCAGAATGTAACTTCTCAAATCTTGTATTTATACATAACTTTTATCTTGAAAGCCTCCTAAAGTATTTTACAAGAGAAGTGTCTCTTCCTTTGGGTGTCCTTAAAAGCCACAATAAATGATTATCATAGTGCAAAACCTCATTCTCAGATGTGGAGACACAAGGCAGTGTAATTACATGACACATACCATGCAATTACACTCCTCACTGAAGGTCTATGTGGATTTTACAGTACTGAGTTGAGGTTCTGGTACAGCTTCATTGTTAGAAACCTGTAGCCCAGACCACTACGTAGCTTTAAATCACAATTGATTACCATACAGTAGCAGTCTAAGTTGAAAAATTAACAATGTACACATTTGTCTTCTCCAGGGATGTGATGAGTTTAGGGATCACGTTGGTTGGTCATCAAAAGAAAATCATGAGCAGCATTCAGACTATGAGAGCACAAATGCTACATTTACACGGCACTGGCATCCAAGTGTGATAGACATTTCTCCCTTATGAGGGAGGTGACAGACTGAGAGAACAGCACTGGCCTTCAGTATATATGAAGTGCTACTAGAAGACACTTGATTTCCTGGGTCCTTCCTGCAGTGAATAGAAGAGCTACAAGAAGCACCTACAGACTTGAACTCCTAAGTGCCACCAGAATTTATGAAAAGGGAATTAGGATCCACCAGTGGTGGCAAGGAAAACAGCAGTGACAATAAACAAAGTACTACCTGAATAAACATACAAACACCTTGAGCTCTCTAACCTCCTTTTTATCTAATAGACTTTTTAAATGTACATAAAAATTTAAAAAAGAATATATTTGTCAGATAAAATCATGATATTATTGTTGAATTCAACAAAATATTTTCCTTAAATCTGTGATTTCTGAATCTTTTTTTAATCATTTGTGTTTATTCTTCATAAAGACTTTCTTTTAGTATGATGTTTATATCTTTGGACCTTTTTAGTGCTAATTCTATGACACATTACTACACTGGGTACCTCTGAAGGATTATTTGAGTTCCTAGAGATTTAAGAAGCATGACCAAGCAATGTATATCTGTCCCAACTTTGGTATCCTTTCGTGCCATTTACTTTTGTTAAATCAGCACCGTATTGACATGACTAGCTAATTGGCAGGAGTCAGGATAATGCAAGTTGCCAAGAGCTCTGATATTTTTTAACGAATTTTTTAAGGTTACACATATACTATCTTTTAAAAGAAAATAAAAGACAAAAAAAAAAAAAAAAAAAAAGAGAGAGAGAAGAAAAGAAAGAAAAGCAATAATGACCCCTAAGTAGTTCTAGGCACTTTTAGCAAATTGTTTGCAAGATGATTTTAATGGACTAAAGTGAGATATATTCTAAGATGTAGATCTACAGCTGCAAACCTGCTGAGGCACTATGTTGAATGGACAAGTGATTGTAGGAGTGTCTCAGAACATAGGTGCAGTTCTCCAGTGTTACCTAAACCATTTAATCTGAGCACATCACATTTTTTTTCAATATTTTGCATTAGCAAATCTGAGAGAAATAGCTGGCATATATTTTATATGAATTTAAGTTGAATGCAGTCCGGCTGTGAGAGTAAGGACATAGATTTTATATTAGAAACAGAGCATGAGGCAAGGGGCAGTTCCGAATTTTCAGGTTTTTTACAAGCTTTTACAGCTCTGATCAGATATTTGTGTTTGTACTCACACAGACACAGCAGTCATCATCAGGAGCACAGATATAAGAGTATTTGCTCAATGGAATATCTTCTTACGCCATTTACTTACATATGTTTTGTGTTTGATTAACCATAAGCAATAACAAACTGTGTCTTCACAGATATGGCGGGAATGTATATGAAACAGAGGGAAATGCTTTACAAAATTCTGAAAATTGTGAACTACCCCAACAGTGAAATGCTGTACTTCCAAAGAGAATTGGGCTGCTTCTATTGATTTTGATAGAGAAAGATCCCAGGGATCAGTCATAAATTGGTCTTGTTTGATAATGTGGGCATCCACACAAAAAAAAAATAAAAAAACAAATGAAAAACCCTGTAAATTTTCCTTTGTAAAACTTGTAAATTTTATTTATATTGTCTTGTTTTATATACACATTTATGTGAGGTGAGCTCTGGATACATTGAAAATGCACTATATTTTTCTATTTTACTTGCAGAGCATCACAAACAAACATGTATATTCAGTGCTACATAATGTGTTTTCCCACATTTAGGACCAAAGATAGTTATCAAAAACTTAAATACATAATTTTTTCCTCCTTTTTTGAATCCCTTTTTAGAACATTGTACAGTTATATTTGTCATTTTATTTATTTGTTTCATTAGAAAAATCAAGTTTGGTTACACCGATTTTGTCCCCTCACCTTTGTTGAAGAAAATCTGTAAAAAGCTTTTAATTAGAATAATACCGTTACGTAGACACTTCCATTTGTAATCTTTGTAATAGACTGTAAATATATTTTTGGAACTATAATGCAATGTGCATAAGGGTTATTTTTCAGTGTCCATATATGATTGTTTATACAATTCACAGCACTTTACAGTCATGCTGAGAAGCCTAATTTATTGCCTGGATTTGGGCAGAGTAAGAAAAAAAGGTGAATATTCTTATTTCATATTAGATTGTCATTCAGTAGAAATTGAGTTATTTTCATGTATGCAGTTCAAGATTTTTTTTAACTGTTAAAATTAATTTTCTAAAAATGGTATAGAGTTAGGATGCAGAGTAGACTGCATGCCCAACATTGAAAGTAGTGCACGCAACCACTTGGCCAGGGCACTTCCACTTGCCATTGGAACACTCATAGTTAATAAACATCTGTTTTGTGTTATAACTAATGCTAAGTGCCTCACTTCTGGAGTGAGCATCTGTGAGCAACTGCACAGGGTGCTTGTCAGTTTTGCTGCTGCTTTAGGCACCTAACTGTAAATTTAGGAGTCTAAGTTCCGACACCTGCTTCCTTACAAACCTTGGCTAATATTCCTAAGGGCTTGGTGTTTCCAGGTGTGATGCAGCAATGCTGAGAACCCCCAAACCCTAAATAAAAGAGAGTTGAGGCCAGGCTTTACCCAGAGAAGCTGTTCAATGTTCTGAAGCACAGAGGCCTCAAAGCATGTGTGGTGACGTAGACTCACACATGTAAAAGTGAGGGCCCTGATGTTATTTCTTCCTGATTTTTCCTTGTTTGATTTAAGCCATCTACTTTGAGTAATAAATATATTTTATCATTCATCTATATACCTTGACTGCCTTAAAGTTGCCACAGTTTTTTAAGCATTTGAAAGTGGTAGAGTAGACCCAGAAAGCACAATCAATACCAATGTTCCTATCCTATCTATCTGTTCGGAACATTATTGCAGTTTAGAGCACATGCATGATAAAGGGTTTAAACTGGTAGAGCAGCAATATATATTGATGTTGATTTCAGTTCCCCAGGTTTCACAAAAACATAGTCCAGTATAAGAAGAAAAAAGTGCCAGAGACAGTTTGTGTTCATGAGAACTGAAAAAAAAGTTTGGAGGGAGAATTAAAGGCTAAATGATGAAACAAAGAACTGAGCTCAGTTCTGGCTTAATTCCACTGAACGAGGGTATTGTGCATTGCTAAAGAAGACAATATCAGGCTGCCAGTGAGGTTGATATTCCTTGACTTTATCCATCTATAAACATCTAAAAGAAAGATGCCTAAGACAAGCAGGATGAATCTCCCTCTGGGAATGCTTATCTCCATTATCTCCAGAGGGAATCCAGATGATTAGCTTAGTTTAGGCATCTAATGTCTAGATATTTAAAATTAGGTGATTCTTGCCCTGTATGTCCTCAGCTGCTACAGAGTTTCCCTTAGAATCTGAGTGGTGTTGAAAGGCAGCTCCTCTACTATTAGTACATCCCAGAATGTATTTAAACTGGGCTATATCACAGAGAGAGGGTTTGTTGTTTTTATGGTTGTTGAGTTATTTTGTAATTTTTTTTTCTTCAGAGATTTGTAACGGATTGTCTAAATGCTTTTTGTATATGGGTATTAATTCTTGATTTATTTTGTGATTGTTCTGAAGAAGATCTGCCTAGTAAATTACAGTTATTTAAGACTTTAAATAATGAGAAATATTTGCTGGCATACTGCTTCAGTCCAGAGGTTATGTGATCAGATATGATAGTTGCTGTTTGCAAAACCATATTTGTCTAAAAAAAAGTCATGTAAAAATCTCCAGGAGGCAAAGATGCTTAAATGTGTCTAAAATTGAATGTTGCCCTTAATATCTCAATAATTGAGCTCTGTCTGTATTTTTCTCCATTTAAAATGAGTTTTTAATATTTGTTTAAGCTGGAGTCATCTGGCATCCACTGAGGGAGTTTCAAAGAATTATTTTAAATTAAGTTTGCTTTTCTCCACTAATAATAATATACGGTAAATAGTTTCCACTGTTTCGAATGTTACAAAAACGATTGCTTTAATGCGGGGGATGAAGGGGTCTATTTTTATTCTGTTGTTGGTATTTTTTTTTTTTTTTACATTTATTGGTTAGTAGTTGAAATAAAAAAGATAATAATTTGTCCTTAACTTTCTAAATAATTTATATATAGCAATTTTGAGAATGATTTTAATTCTGCGACTTTCAAGTTACTACTACAGTATGGTGATTGTGTCACTACAGTCATAATGCCAAGTGATGCTGAGACTCCCCAACACAGGGACAGGTTCATCTGGCACTTTGCTGCCAAGTAATAGCATGAGACAGTCCACTGGCTGTGTGGGAGGAGTAAATGCCAACTCAGTCAAAAAGGGGTCATTCCACCCTTAAATATATATATATGTGATATATTGGAGCTACCATTTATATCCTTTATTCGTTGTTTCCCAGCATACAATTAGAAACTCATATGCTCATAACTTGTTCAGTGTTTGTTTTATGATGATGAGGTTTTATTTTTTTGTTGTTGTTTATTTGTTTGTTTGTTGTGTTTCATGTTTTTTTTCTGGACAAGTATCATTTTTTATGTTTGTGGAAGTCCCAGACAGAATGATAAGACCAGGAAGAATACAAATTCTTGTGTAACACTAATACTGGCAGCAGTACTAGAGGGCTATTCAGATGGTGCTGTGATTTGCTGAGCTAGCAGCACAGTGGGAATTACGCATATTCAGGACCTTTCAGAATTGTACTGTATGACTTCACTAATATGTAGAAATAAGGGAATTTTCAGAGAATCATAGAATGGCTTGATTTTCAGAGAATCATAGAATAGAAGTTGGAAGGGACATCACATCAAAGATCATCCAGTTCCAATCCCCCTGCCATAGGCAGGGCTGCTCCCCACCAGATCAGGTTGCTCATTCAACCTGGCCTTGAACATCTCTAGGGATGAGGCATCTACAGCTTCTCTGGGCAGCCTGTGACAGTGCCTCACACCCCACTAACTTGGAATGGACTTCCAGATGATAGATTTGGGATCCAAAAGACTACTCAAAAGTGTTGTCATCAAACTAACTTCCAGTAAAACAAGAAATTCTGGGCAACAACCCATATTTTCTGTCCTATCCCCTTAAGGACATTCCAACTTAGCCAACAATTACTTTTAAACAAAGATCTTTATTGTTCGCATAGTGTAGCCTTCTATTTACTTGGGAAAACAAAAAACAAAAAAACAACCAGATTTCCTGCAAAAAGGACAAGGTAGGGGGCATACAAAGGTTTTGGGGGAAAAAAAAAACAAACACAAAAAGAAATAAAAAATCAACAAGTGATCTGTGAAACCCAAAGAAAGATCATGTTCACCAATTTTGTAATACATTTCATGCAGTGCTTTAAAAAATATAACAGATCACACCATATGCATAAAATCTGCAATATTCTGACAAAGAGTGGTGACAGAATACAAGCTACATTTGTGGGAATTTTTTTTCTCTGGATTAGCTTTTGCAAGATTCTGAAGTTAGAATAATTAAAATATACATTAGAGTAAATCCTGTTGAGACAGGCTGAGGCACAAAATTTCCATGAAATTCTGAGTGAACATTTAGGATGGGCAAGGGTCAGGCAGTCTGAAAGTGAAAAGGATCAAACTGAATTTATATTCTGTAGACACTATGTAGGTTATGCCTATTGACATGATGGAAGGTTAAAGGCTAAAGAGAAAAGGGATTGAAAACAGAGGAGTGTGAAGCCATTCAGCATGTCTAAGTCATAAGGCTCTGCAAAACATTGCTGGCAGTGGAGTTAAAGAATGTTGAGGTTTTTGTTTAAGTAGAGAGATGCTGATATTAAAATATATGTAATAATCTAGTAGTTTCAGTACTCTGATTTTTCTTCAGGCCAGATTGGAATTTGTCAAAGAGACTAAATTGAGGCAGATGGGAAAGCAACTGGTAATATGCAGTTCATTCAAGCAGACTTGAAGGAGACATGAAAGGAGAATTTTACATTAAAATCCTGCAAATAAAATAAACTCTGATGATATTTGCTCTCAGACGGTTTTAGTATAGTCTTCGTTAAATCTAGTGTAATGATAAAGGTTTTTGAACTGATACTATACAAACTGGATGCACTGAAAGTCTAATTAGTGACCAAAAAAGAACCACAAGTCAAAAAAACAGTTGATGCCTTGATAGCCTATGAAAAAACATGATGTACAACCAAGCGAAAATCATGTAGCCGGCCAAATGAATCTTGGACAAAACAAGACATAATTCCTAGTGCCAGAGAAGCTAAATCAAGAACAGAAAAACTATTCATCTATCGACCAAGGTTTTCTGCATTTAATTGAACCAAGTAACCAGTTGTAGAACTATGCTGCTAATAATAATTACCAATAATGAAAAAACTGCAGCTCAGAGTTCACCTGATGAATCATAATAAGGCTAGTACTGGAAAACACACTCAAAGATTAAACTCAAAGTTTTATGTATGATAGTGATATTAGAGTACCTGCACTCTGAGCTATTTCAAATTAGTTACAAACCAGAGAATATACAGTCCCAAGTCCGTAAATAAAACCTTCCGCTTTCCTGCCAAAAAAAAAAAAGAGGACTACTGAAGAATCAATTAAGTTGATTGTGTGTGATATCAATTGTTTTCTGATTATTTCTTTAGAATTACTATGAAATACACGTTTGTTTTGCAGATTAAGAAACAAACTTCCTGCTCCAAAAATGAAGTCTCACTAGGAGGAAAAAGCACACATTTGTTTTAATATGGCATTCAAAATTGGCTTGAAAAGAGGCTAGACTGAAGAATTACAGACAAAATGTATCTGTGTTGACCTCTCATATCTTATGTCTGTAGAGACATTACTCAGGCAATTTCTTGACTGTCATTCAACCTGTTTCACTATGCCAGCTTCCACTGGCTTACTTAAGGGCTACATGTCCATTTTTAAGATGTCTGCTGGAAAACATTTTCATTTCCTCAGGGACCAAACAACTTATGCCAAGAATGTATACACATACATTGTGTATGTACAGCTTGAGAATATGACTATGAAGCAATCTCAGATTAGTTCTCTCCAGCATGTTCTTTTCAGTCATAGTTTTAAATTAAATGTATTCTTCCACTGAAAGTCAACCTAATAAATAGTGTGAGAAAGCTATCTGCCAGAAATAAACTTAGAAAACTAATCCAGATACTTCCTGAAGGCTATTTCAAAATTATGTTCTTTAGATGGTGACTAGGATCTGGTTCAGAAAGAGATGGGTCTATCATAATACTGGATAGTCTGAGTGTATAGTGTTTATACCTCATAAAATATGCTAGCTACCAAAGTATGGAGCATTCTGGGTAGATGTTCTCTGTTAATCTTATTATTTAGTTTGATCTTGGCATGCTTCCATATGGAGTCAGTGGAAGAATAAGATGAGTTGAGACAAGATTGGGTGAGGTGAAGGGGGTACTTGACTGGGAAAAGAGGCTTAGAAAACCTACAGCTGATTTGGGCAATACTTTATTTCTCTTCCTTGCAAGGATCCTTGCAGTGCAGAATCCTTGCCCTCAGTCTATCTCATCCCAGGACTCACTGCTGTCCCTCTTAATTGAAAAATGGTAATTGAAAAAGGATGAATCCTTTTTGGTGCTTCCTACTTGCTGGCAAAGCTACCCCAGATAGTCTGTTGCAAATCTCAGTCTTACATTGCTTTCAACCTCATCAAATTCCTTGCCTAGCATGGGGTTCTGTTTTCCAGACCTCAAAATGGTAATTTACTTTTGGTAGTTATTGAGCATCACCAAAGCCCCTTTCCAGGCTTCCATGCTTGTTACTTTGTGCAGAGGTGCCTCTCAATTTTGAGGAGTGTTTCCACAGCCATGTGGAGGGAAACCAGTTTTGAAGTATGCTCCACTTCCAAATCTCCCCAGCTGGCATGAGTCATTAATAACTAGCAGTACCCACACTTCATTGGAGGATAAGTAGAAGTGGGTAGTGAGGGATGAATATTTCATACCCCTGTGATTATAAATGCTATTAGGCAATTTACTGACACTGAGCATGCAGGTGCTCCATACCCTTCTCTTTTGTTCTCTTCCTCTTTAAAACAGCCACCAACTGTGCACATGTTGGGTACTACTGGAAAGTTTCCTACATCTCTTTCTATGACCAAAAATCAGGGAAGGAGATGATTGCCACATTCTAGGTGCAGAAGTCAATAGTGTTGGTCAAAACAAAAGCCAGAAAGTGTGTGTGTATGTGGGAGTGGGGAGAGGGACACAGAAGAGGTGAATCAGCTAGGCTGATAAGTAAGCTACTCAGTAACATCCATTATATGAGCTAATGGAGTATGTTCAAAATAATATACACATCTTCCCATTGACAGAACAGTCCAAGTGTGGAGGGAGCTAAATGGCACAAATCAAAGTATGTGGTGAGAGGACTGTTCCAGGGCAGTGGGAGAAAAGACTTACCTCTTTATGGACTAATGACAGTCATATGGAAAGTGATACGAGAACTAATAATTTATCTGTGCTATCTACTTTTGAATTATTTGTTGAAAAAGAAAAATCATCAAATTTGTACTAAAATTACATTTCTAATTTGAAAGTATTTCCTAGAAATATTACCTGTTCTCAGCATTGCTTAATAATTGTGGGGGAAAAAAAGTATACTTGTAAAGTCAGCCTTCAAAGTGGCTAACACCATTTTTATACTTGTATACTGAAATAGGATTGTGTAAACCTGAATTTTTTATTTAGCATCTGATGTTGTCAAGTTACTTAAATTAAAAATCCCAGTAGAATGAATATTACATATTTCATTATGCTTTTACAAGTTGCTGCATGATATTAAAGGTTGAATTATCAAGTCTAAATTAACAGTGCATCACTTTAGATATCAGAAGAACAAAAACCATACAGTTAGGCATCTGCATGTGTCACTGAGCCTTTGCAGCATACTTTTGCAAAACAGAATGTTATAATTTGTAAAGCTTAAACCATAAGTTTGTCACGTTGATGCTGTTTTCCTATTTAAGGCCTTTTGGTGGTGGAAGTCTCTGTTAGCATAGTTCTAGTGAGCAGATTAATATGATGTAAATGGGGAGAAGCCATTTCATGAAAGTATGGACATATCTCTTACATATCATGTATAGCTTCTACTGAATTCATTTTCTCTCGTTGTTTATTGTAAAAGCCAGAATACCACAACAGACTTCCCTTAAGCTTATTGACAGGTGAACTGTAGCTAAACACAGTTCAGGATACCCAGGTGGAAATGTTAACACTTCTCTGGCATCCTTTTACCTCTGTTTCTAGGAAGGCGCACTAATTTTTGTGATTTGAGGAATGGCGTACTCTTATTCTGAGGACTCAGTGAAATTTTACATAGTTTTTGGGTGAAAAATGCACAGTAAGCATAAGACTGATCCTATAGCTTTGGGCTGCGGGAAGATACGAAAAAGGCAACATGTGGAAAGGGTGAGTCTCTATAGGCATGCACATATAGCTGGACACCTGGAGCTGCAGCTGCTACCTTAGAAAAGGTTGATGAGTCTGGGCAAGATGCTCCACGGGCAGGACATTACCTCCAAAATTCTTTCCTGCATGGAACAGTCTCTTCCCTTCCTGAAACACTTTTTCCCATTCAGAAATCCCCTCCGTCTTACTCTGAAATTGGTGTTTAGTCCGCTTCTCTGGGAACAAGGAGCCTTACGTTCTAAGGAAATTGGAGTTCTTTCATGGAAGAGTTTGAGCAACCTGTCACATCCCAGAAGAGCTAATATCTTGGTCTGCAAGCACCACAATGACTCTGGGCTTTCCTGCATCATTCTACTCAATTTTTAGACAAAATATATATCATCTCTTTGATCCCTTATTTAACATATTTTCTGCTGAAAGGATGAATTTCAGCATGTACTTTCAGAGAAGGTTTGAGGCTATGAGTCCTAGAAAATACTTCTTCAGGACACTTGAAGATTTGCTTCTGGAATACATGTTGGCGTACCCAAGATCCTCCTAAGTGTGCTGAGTACAAGTCTGCATAGGATTTCCTTTCTGTGGAGCTAGGGTTCAAGTAGAAACTCATGTATATGCTGGTTTGGCTCATTAATGAATACAAGGATGGTCACGGAATGCATCAGAACCTGGATAAATGAATACTAAATCTGACCATAAAGCTGCCAAAGCAAAGACCGAAGCCCCTATCAGCTAGTTTAGCCATGGTCTTTGGCCTTTACTTTCCTGAATTTCCATTTTTGATTTCTAATTCTTCTGAGGGAAGTAGGCCTGGAATGACATTGGGCTTGAAGGCAGCTGGAAATGAAGCATTGTGAAGATGAATAGCTTGGTTGTAAAGATGTAAAGAAATAATCAGATTGATTTATCATGTGTCACACAGGGATCCTCAAGTCCCATTTGTTGAAGTTTCATCCTTGTTAGCTTGCACTTGGGCTCTGCTCTAGATAAAATAGTACTTTGCAGTGACAACCAGGTGCAGGCCAAAGTAAAGCCAGGAAGTACAGGGTATACATAAACTATCCAATTATGCTGATAAAAAAAAAAAAAAAGTCAGTAGGTACACTGCCAATATAAATAAATATAACCTGAGGTTTTAAAAACCTATGTATCTAAGTGCTATTTGTGACTACTAGTTGCCTTAAACTTTGAATAAATTCACATGTCAATCATTTTTAATAATTCAAAGACTTACTTGCCTTCTAAATAGTACAAAGAAATGTAGTCAAAAAAAAAAAAAAGTCTTGTTTTTGAAAAGGATTTATCTCAGAGTTCTTTTTTTCTGCATTCTTTTCTCACACATTCCTTGCATTACTGGGCTTTCAAAGGGCAGGTGCAAAAAAAACCTAAAAACCTAATCAGATTGCTTCCTATAGCTCTTTTTTTGTTTGTTTGTTTGTTTGTTTTTGTTTTTGTTTGCTAAAGCTCAGACATTATGACCTATAATATTGTCAGATCCTCTTCATAAAACATCTGCTCCCATGTTGTCCAGTCTGGTGACAGAAATGTACTGCATGTTACAATGTATTAATAATGTTCTTGTCTTGAATAAGTACATTCCCTTTGATTCACATGTTAAATAATCTAATCCTTGTGACAGAAAAACATACACTACTTTGGAAGAAGCTGTAAGGATATTGGTTGGTAAGGCAGGGGGACATTCCTTTGCTGGTTTATTTTTCTTTGGTATTAGTGCTACACTGGCTTGTCTTGGAGTCTGTAAAAGATTGATTTTCTCTCAGGAATTTTCAAATAATTTAGTTAGGAGATTGCTAACCATATGTATAATATTTTTTATTAAATCCTGGCGTAAATCCATTAGTCCTAAAGCTATATTGTTTTAGAGATTTCACATGGCCAATTTGCAAAAAAAAAAAAAAAAAAAAAAAAAAAAAAAAAAAAAAAAAAAAAAAAAAAAAAAGAGAGAGAGAGAAGAAAAGAAAGAAAAGCAATAATGACCCCTAAGTAGTTCTAGGCACTTTTAGCAAATTGTTTGCAAGATGATTTTAATGGACTAAAGTGAGATATATTCTAAGATGTAGATCTACAGCTGCAAACCTGCTGAGGCACTATGTTGAATGGACAAGTGATTGTAGGAGTGTCTCAGAACATAGGTGCAGTTCTCCAGTGTTACCTAAACCATTTAATCTGAGCACATCACATTTTTTTTCAATATTTTGCATTAGCAAATCTGAGAGAAATAGCTGGCATATATTTTATATGAATTTAAGTTGAATGCAGTCCGGCTGTGAGAGTAAGGACATAGATTTTATATTAGAAACAGAGCATGAGGCAAGGGGCAGTTCCGAATTTTCAGGTTTTTTACAAGCTTTTACAGCTCTGATCAGATATTTGTGTTTGTACTCACACAGACACAGCAGTCATCATCAGGAGCACAGATATAAGAGTATTTGCTCAATGGAATATCTTCTTACGCCATTTACTTACATATGTTTTGTGTTTGATTAACCATAAGCAATAACAAACTGTGTCTTCACAGATATGGCGGGAATGTATATGAAACAGAGGGAAATGCTTTACAAAATTCTGAAAATTGTGAACTACCCCAACAGTGAAATGCTGTACTTCCAAAGAGAATTGGGCTGCTTCTATTGATTTTGATAGAGAAAGATCCCAGGGATCAGTCATAAATTGGTCTTGTTTGATAATGTGGGCATCCACACAAAAAAAAAATAAAAAAACAAATGAAAAACCCTGTAAATTTTCCTTTGTAAAACTTGTAAATTTTATTTATATTGTCTTGTTTTATATACACATTTATGTGAGGTGAGCTCTGGATACATTGAAAATGCACTATATTTTTCTATTTTACTTGCAGAGCATCACAAACAAACATGTATATTCAGTGCTACATAATGTGTTTTCCCACATTTAGGACCAAAGATAGTTATCAAAAACTTAAATACATAATTTTTTCCTCCTTTTTTGAATCCCTTTTTAGAACATTGTACAGTTATATTTGTCATTTTATTTATTTGTTTCATTAGAAAAATCAAGTTTGGTTACACCGATTTTGTCCCCTCACCTTTGTTGAAGAAAATCTGTAAAAAGCTTTTAATTAGAATAATACCGTTACGTAGACACTTCCATTTGTAATCTTTGTAATAGACTGTAAATATATTTTTGGAACTATAATGCAATGTGCATAAGGGTTATTTTTCAGTGTCCATATATGATTGTTTATACAATTCACAGCACTTTACAGTCATGCTGAGAAGCCTAATTTATTGCCTGGATTTGGGCAGAGTAAGAAAAAAAGGTGAATATTCTTATTTCATATTAGATTGTCATTCAGTAGAAATTGAGTTATTTTCATGTATGCAGTTCAAGATTTTTTTTAACTGTTAAAATTAATTTTCTAAAAATGGTATAGAGTTAGGATGCAGAGTAGACTGCATGCCCAACATTGAAAGTAGTGCACGCAACCACTTGGCCAGGGCACTTCCACTTGCCATTGGAACACTCATAGTTAATAAACATCTGTTTTGTGTTATAACTAATGCTAAGTGCCTCACTTCTGGAGTGAGCATCTGTGAGCAACTGCACAGGGTGCTTGTCAGTTTTGCTGCTGCTTTAGGCACCTAACTGTAAATTTAGGAGTCTAAGTTCCGACACCTGCTTCCTTACAAACCTTGGCTAATATTCCTAAGGGCTTGGTGTTTCCAGGTGTGATGCAGCAATGCTGAGAACCCCCAAACCCTAAATAAAAGAGAGTTGAGGCCAGGCTTTACCCAGAGAAGCTGTTCAATGTTCTGAAGCACAGAGGCCTCAAAGCATGTGTGGTGACGTAGACTCACACATGTAAAAGTGAGGGCCCTGATGTTATTTCTTCCTGATTTTTCCTTGTTTGATTTAAGCCATCTACTTTGAGTAATAAATATATTTTATCATTCATCTATATACCTTGACTGCCTTAAAGTTGCCACAGTTTTTTAAGCATTTGAAAGTGGTAGAGTAGACCCAGAAAGCACAATCAATACCAATGTTCCTATCCTATCTATCTGTTCGGAACATTATTGCAGTTTAGAGCACATGCATGATAAAGGGTTTAAACTGGTAGAGCAGCAATATATATTGATGTTGATTTCAGTTCCCCAGGTTTCACAAAAACATAGTCCAGTATAAGAAGAAAAAAGTGCCAGAGACAGTTTGTGTTCATGAGAACTGAAAAAAAAGTTTGGAGGGAGAATTAAAGGCTAAATGATGAAACAAAGAACTGAGCTCAGTTCTGGCTTAATTCCACTGAACGAGGGTATTGTGCATTGCTAAAGAAGACAATATCAGGCTGCCAGTGAGGTTGATATTCCTTGACTTTATCCATCTATAAACATCTAAAAGAAAGATGCCTAAGACAAGCAGGATGAATCTCCCTCTGGGAATGCTTATCTCCATTATCTCCAGAGGGAATCCAGATGATTAGCTTAGTTTAGGCATCTAATGTCTAGATATTTAAAATTAGGTGATTCTTGCCCTGTATGTCCTCAGCTGCTACAGAGTTTCCCTTAGAATCTGAGTGGTGTTGAAAGGCAGCTCCTCTACTATTAGTACATCCCAGAATGTATTTAAACTGGGCTATATCACAGAGAGAGGGTTTGTTGTTTTTATGGTTGTTGAGTTATTTTGTAATTTTTTTTTCTTCAGAGATTTGTAACGGATTGTCTAAATGCTTTTTGTATATGGGTATTAATTCTTGATTTATTTTGTGATTGTTCTGAAGAAGAACTGCCTAGTAAATTACAGTTATTTAAGACTTTAAATAATGAGAAATATTTGCTGGCATACTGCTTCAGTCCAGAGGTTATGTGATCAGATATGATAGTTGCTGTTTGCAAAACCATATTTGTCTAAAAAAAAGTCATGTAAAAATCTCCAGGAGGCAAAGATGCTTAAATGTGTCTAAAATTGAATGTTGCCCTTAATATCTCAATAATTGAGCTCTGTCTGTATTTTTCTCCATTTAAAATGAGTTTTTAATATTTGTTTAAGCTGGAGTCATCTGGCATCCACTGAGGGAGTTTCAAAGAATTATTTTAAATTAAGTTTGCTTTTCTCCACTAATAATAATATACGGTAAATAGTTTCCACTGTTTCGAATGTTACAAAAACGATTGCTTTAATGCGGGGGATGAAGGGGTCTATTTTTATTCTGTTGTTGGTATTTTTTTTTTTTTT
>JACDJE010000404.1:638788-655441 GCA_016647715.1 Pavo muticus
AAAAGTAAAATATACATCATGTTCTTTCCTCTTATTTTTCTATTTTTAAGCTTTTGTGGGTGTTTTTTTAGTAACATAAGTAACATAAAAATTGTCTTGAGATACCTAGTATCATGTAGTGGCTAAGACAAGTCAGTTAAAGTATTTTGTAAGATTGTTCAGCAATACTGGGAGCTTCTGATTGATAGTATCAGTTAGGTTAAAGGAGATTCTACCTTATTGGTTTATATGCTTGAAGCTACTTACCACATGTATCTTTTTTTAATTAAGCAGAGGTTTAATTGAATTAACACACCCATCCCACTCTTTTCCTGCTTCTCTGTTTTTAAGAGTTATCAACATCTTCCTGTCCCTAATTTAGTACCCAAACACCCATCCAGTAAACTGCACTGCACTCATTTATCCCCTTTACTTTAAATACTGAAATCATCAAGTATAACCTTTTGGGTCATTAAGAAAGAACATGAAGCACAACTACATTTCCTTCATGCTAGAGATACCTGCTTGGGAATCTTTGGGTTTATTGATGTTTACCTAGTCAAGTAGTGATGTATATACACGGCAATGACAATGATAGTATAATTTGCCTCTGTTACTTCCTTCTATCAGGATACTGCTGCACTGCCAATTTCATATCTGTTGTTATTATTTGTTTGACAGAATCAAAAACATGCCAGGTGCTTTGCAAAACAGAGAACAAGGAAAATCCCTTTCCAGAAGAGATGACTGCCTGAATAGAAATGACATAATGGCAGGAGACAAAGGAAGCAGAAAGGGGAAGCAAAACAAGAGTTATAACCATAAGATCATGAGATTGGTTTGGAGGCACAGTGAACGCTATGAGGCATTTTTTTAAAGCACATAAGGACTGTAGTTGGGATTAGAGGATGGAAATGTAGAAAAGAAGCATGGAAAGGAATGGAGAAGAAGGGAGGAACAGACTGGCAACAGGAGGAAGAGTAAACAGAGATGTATGGGAGAGGCCAGAAAACACACCTGACAAACTGACTAATGCCAAGAATGAAAGACCACATCTGAAGAGCATGATGATTTCAGGAGGAAGGCGAAGCAGGACATGGTGATGCTGCTAGGGAGAGAAGAGCCAGCAAAGCTGCCCTGGAAGCCTGCCCTGGAAGCTCCTCAGACTATTATAACCCTGCTTCCCCATCTTCTTTTTAGCTCCCCTCTTATACACAAAACATGTATATGGAAGAGCAAAGGAGAAGGAGAAGCAGCTAAATCAAACATTTTTTAAGTCCTACTTGGGAAGAAGTTTAAGCTGGGATGATACAGATTTACTTCTACTGATTATGCAAGTGGCAGAAAGTATCCTTTAGCCTTCCTCGTGCAGACAAATCAGTAGGAGTTTTTGCCACTACTTACAAATAGATCTTGTTGAGAATCAGAATTGGAATACTTTAACTAGTTCAGGACATTCTGAAATGTCATTTCACACTAGATCAGAAAGAAGCAGAAATTATAACATTTACAGTAAAATAAACATGGAAGAAAAACATTGGAGTAGTTTCTTGTAAAGCTGAAAATAATTGTTTCAGTATCAAAAAATAAAAATAAAAATAAAAGATAAGGGGAGGGGGCAATTTTTCATTGAAAAGAAAATAAATTTTAAATTTTCCATGAAAATTTATCATAGCACTGGGAATTATTTTAATTATGCTGATTTGACTTTTTTTCCCTTAAAAAAATGACACTTTTTAGAAGTAAACTGGAAAATTGGCATTTTGAGACTGTCAGACATTTTAAACTACCCTTCACTAATAAGAAAGCTTTAAAGTGGCCAGTCTAATCCCTTCCTCACCTCCTTCTCCTCTGCTTCTGTGGTCAGACATCTCTACTGAGTAGGTTGCAAAGAGCAAAACCAGTTTGTATGTCTCCCAGAGATATGGCATATTGCCAGCTTCTTTAGGAATTATTAACTAGATCTGCTTACAGGAAGTAACTTGTTTTTGTTTTTACTACAAAGTGTGTCTCCATTTAAGTTCTCATCACAGCTCTTCCATTTTGTCTGGGAAAGTTTGTCAGAAAGCATACTCGAAAGCCTCATGTTTCTGTAACCAATTAAACTGTTTTTAGACATAGTTATAGTGTGGCAGATATAATGGTATGATAGTTGAGAGATTACTCAAGGTAATGGAGTAATCTATTACTTTGATATATATAGACACTTTTTGCTTGGTACTTCTGACTTCAAAGTGTTCATGTTTAGGGTACTATAGATAATTACTACTTGTGTTTGTTATGTTTTTAATAAGTTTTAGAAGACAGCACTGGATATTTTGGTAGTTGTGACACCTTATCAATATGATACATGGATTTAGTCTCTTCTAGCAGTGGAATGGTTTAAGCATTATCTAGCAGAGATAACAGCTTCATTTAAGACTATCCTGGTGACTCTAGATAGAATTCAAATAATTCACTTAGGAGATGAGAATACAATTGCAGAAAGTCATAGCTGAAATGTTACTAATAATCCTTAACTGGTTGGGCTTGCCCAGAATTTGCTTGAAGATTTTGGTAAATGGTGGCTTACTGGATTCTCAGCAGCAATTGCCAATTACATTTTTTTTTATTATTGTATTCAATTTGAACTTTGCTTAAGTTAACTGAACTCTTGTCACCTCAGGGTATCATTTTAGTGATGAGTTTTACAAAACCTACTCTGTTAATGTAGAGATTTCAGCTATTAGAGAACATAATGTGTGCAGAGAGTTAACAATGCCTAGCAGTGCTTGAAGAATCATGCCCAACTCAGTTATTTCTCTCTACCATTATTGTAGTAATATTAGATTTAAATCAGGTGGCCACTGAGTCAGCTTCCAAAATCTACCCCACATAAATTCCTCTCTTTTAGAATCAAATGCGACTCAAAGTTTATAAAATTCCATGTACCACTGAACAAAAACAATTGCAAAGCAGTGTCATATTATCTCCCCATAATAAAAGTTTTTTCCATTTAATTTTTACTTATTTTCTACAAAAGCATTAAATAGTTGCATACAACTTTTTGCAATAATAGACTCAGCATAAAGCAATATCAAAATATAGTGAATATTTATATAAATTATATTTCGCCAAGCTCTAGATTTAGTGTAATTCTCCCTACCTTCTGGCATGGTAGCAGATAGCGAAAGTGTGTGTAGCTACCAGCTGACTCTGAAAGAAGATTCTACTGTGTGACATCTTCCTATCCTCTGCTACTAAAAAGACAAAAAGAAAAAAAAACCAGAAAAAAAAAAAAAAGCAGAAAAGGCAGAAAAAAAAGAAAACAGAAAACAAAACAACCCAAAACAGAACAATAGCAAAAAAAAAAAAAAAAAAAAAAAAAAAAAAAAAAAAAAAAAGGAATAAAAACTACCCCTCCCCTCCCCCACCCCTTCCAACTCCAACACCCTATCATTTCAATTGCAAAGTGTGACATAATCTCTGAAAAATGTATCTTCTGAGTTCAGACACTGAGCTGGATGCAAGATTTAGTAAAGGATTCAGTATGAGCTATTTCAGTAGTCACATGGAACTTTTCTTGTAAGAAAAAGGCTGGAAAAAAAAGATTATGATGTGTTTTGAGAGAGAATGAGCATGGTTACTTTGACTGCACTTTTTTTTTTTAACCTTGCCTATACTTTTCCTGCAAATCTTTTCCTATTGTTATCTGTCACCTTCTCCAAGAAGATAGTTAGTTCTGCATAAAGTAAGAGTACCTGCAGTAACTCAACCCCAAGGTCCATGCAGGCCTGTGTACCTGGCAAGCGTAGGGAGTCATCCACTGTCCTCTGCAGATTATAGACGTCTTCAGATGTAAGCTTCCAAGCACCTTCAGGGCTCTCCTACCCAGTATGTACAGTTCAAATGCTTCCCAAATCAGGTGCTGCACTATGTTTAATAGTCTGAATTTGTCCTAGATCTGGTGAATTTATTTTCTCTTCATGTCTCTCTTTCCCTCTCTGTTTTGACCTTCTTTCTTCAGAAATAGAATGACCAGGGCTGCATGAATTATTCAACATAAGAGTGTATGATGTATTTATACAGTGATATAGCAAAACAGTGTATTTATACAATGACATATATATACATATGTTTTCTATTTTGTTTACAGCTTCTTTCTTAATCATCCAAATATTTTGTTTCACATTTTTACTTGATGCTGAGTGCTTGACTTGATGTTTTCAGAGAGCTGTCTAATATCAGTTTATGATTTTTTCTTCTCAAGCAATAGTGAATTTGGAGTCCCTGTCTATGTATGTATAATTAGACTTATTTTTTCCCTTGTGGGTTTCTTTGTGATTTATACAATTTCATCACCACTTTATTGCCAATGGCATTCCAAATTGGTAAATCATTTTGCAATTCCTTACAGGCAGCTTCTGATTTAACTTTTTAAAATCATTTTGTATCAAACTTTCTCATCTGACAGTTCTTAGATAACATATTTCCCTTTACTACTAATAAAAGTACTTTTGTTTAAATCCTTTGTTTTAATTGATGCCTCAGAATCCAGGAAGTTTTGCACATGCTATTTTTTAAGGGGGGAGGCAGGAGGGAGAAGACCTTAAAGCTATTTTCATTTGTGTTTATTAATTGGAAACCTTAAAAGTATAATTTAGACCTTCTTAATGTCTACTGATTATGACAGAGTGGTTATACAATCCTTAAAGTGAAAAATTATGAAGGGTAATCCATGAAATGCATTTAGGAATAGCCTTTAGCGTCTTAAATGTCCTGCCTCCTCTCAAAAACCGTAAACTCAGATTGGGTTTATCTCTCTCTCCAATGAAAGAGGACAGCTGGATATTTAGCAACAGAATCCACCAACTCTGACATACTGAGCAGGGAACAGTCCAAGCAAACTATAGAAGTAGCCAGACAGGGAAAACAAAATAAGGGAAAGATGCACTGACTTAGGTATACTTTCCAATACTCATGGTACTGTATAGGGTTTTGCAAGATGTGACTCGCAGCTTCTCTCTCACTGTAGCTGTTCCCCTTGCTTATGGGTTTATGGCACTTTCCCTTGCAATGAACTCTAGCATGTGATGTCTATGCTCAACCTACTGCACCAAGGTATCAGTCCCTCTCTTTCTTTCTGTACCAGTAAATAA
This sequence comes from Pavo muticus, assembly GCA_016647715.1. NCBI lineage: Eukaryota > Metazoa > Chordata > Aves > Galliformes > Phasianidae > Pavo > Pavo muticus. The sequence continues at coordinate 643,906 of JACDJE010000404.1, forward strand.
TGAACTTTCAGGATTAGGCAACAACTGAGTGGACTTCGGCTAGTTAGACTGTGTGAACACCCAAAGTTGCATTTAGCCATTTCTGTTTCATTGCAAGTCTGAGCTGAGGTCTGTGTTACAATACTAGTGAAAGCAGTGAGAATTTGAACCCTGGCTTAGTAAATGTGTTAAATCTAATTGTGTAAAATGAAATCTTTTTGTTGCACATCTTAACTTTATTGAAATGTCATCATAACAGTTATCCAAAAATGTGTCTACATCACAACTATGATTTTTACCTTACATGAATATTGAGAGTATGTTACTCTAGACAGGAGAGTAGAGTCTGTGAGTTATTAGTGTTCATATCATACCAGTAATCTCACATACTGGGGGAAAATAAGTGGGTGGTGATTGACATTTAGCGTTTCTCAAGCTGACTCGTATCTTAGATATTTGATAGGAGGTATGAAGATTTAACTTATTAAAAAATAGAGAAATGTGTAGTACTGAGCTTAATTTTCTGCAGTTACAAAAGGACTAAAAAGCTATTTCAAAAGCTATAGCTATATTTGAATGGAGAGTGACAAAAGAGAACAAGTTGTTGGAGATATTTTATATTCCTAGAGAAAGAGGTATAAATCTCCATCTGTTCCGTTATAGATGCCTCTAAGTCTTCTCTTTGAATCAGTAGAACTTCGGGAACTAAGAAGCCAAAAAAATAAGAGACTCCACAAACTAGCAAATTAAACTGCCATGCAATATTTTAAAAATGAACAAAACCTGAATGACTGTTTCATCTATATCTAAAACCCTATATCAGGCTAGTTGCCGCATTTATAATAATGTTCTTACTTTATCCATTTATTAGTCATATATGTTGGCCCAGTCTCCCTGCTCCTGCATTTTTTGTTTCATAGCTGCTATAACTTTAATGGGTTCCACTTTTTAAATGACAGATATTAATTATGTGGCAGGAAGCAATAAAATAAAAGACTGAACAGAAATCTGGGATTAAAGGAAAATTCATAACAAAGCCCAGGTTAGCTAATCTTTCCCAGCATGTATTGGGTAGGTACAGATCTTGGTACGTATCAATGCCAGAATATCAAGGAAAGTGGATTATTATGCACTGATGAAAAATAACAATAAAATGTTTCTAGAAGATGCATTATGTTCAGGAATACAAACTAAAGAACTGATAGAAAATCTGCTGTTTTAGGCTTGATAAAAAAACTCAAAGTAAAACTCAAAATTTGAGGTGACTGGTTTTATTTTTTTAAACTAGTTCTACCATTGCGTGTTTGCACAAAGCCCTTTTGGAAAACACACTCCTTGTTCCCTGCCCATCTCACCAGCACATTCCCGCTCATTTCTTTCTATGTAGACTAGGATCAAAGAATGGATATCTACAGTCCTTTTCATGATAGTCTGAAGCCTTTGTTTTGCCTTCAGATAGACTTCTTCTTGCATTACTTCATGGGTTGTTGGCCTCAGATTTATTTAAGGTTTTTGTATATTTTAACTTAAAATCTGAATATAAAATAGACATATTACTGGGAGATGGACTCAGTTTAATCCTCTGTTTTAATCCAAACTCCTAGAATATAGGAAGTAAGAATTGATTGGTTCTTTAAAGAAAAAAAATAAAAAAGATTCATCGTTCTGTAAAAGCAAAGCTTTTCTTGTAGTACACTTTTTGTATCAAGGTTTCCAAAAGTTTGGGAGCTCAACTTGAACTCCCCTTTTAAAGGGATCCAACTTTTTTTTTTTTTTTTTTTTTTTTTTAAGTATTGATTCTTCAAAGCCTCTGAAGTGCAAGAATTCTGTTTATTACAAACTGAGATAATATACAAAAGAAATATTTAGGCTAAAAGGAGCAACCTAAGCCAGTGCCTTTTCTTTGATATTTAGGGCCTTGATTTATTTTAGTGTTTGTTCAAGCTCCTTTTTTCTTATAAATACATATACAGTTATGCTTGTGGTGTACCTCTATACTCTCCTGAGTACCCAGGGAAGATTCTCCTCTGCTTTAATATTAAAAATGAACTTTTAACCAGCGGGCAGAAATTCTCATGAAAGGTGGAGTATCAAGGAAAAGAAATTGAGATAGTCAGTTTTGAGTTTTCGTTACGTGTGTCTTTAAATATTTAATCTGTGTGAAACTTTAAAAGAAGATGCCATACTAAGAACCATAGCTAATGCTAATTTGAACTGGAATTTTTCAACCCCTGCTGTAGTCCACTATTGAAATATCTATTTCCAGAACAATAACAGCTTTTCAAAATTTTATGCCAGTAAATGGATTTTTTTTTTAGTTAATTTAAGATCTGCAATTTTCTTACTGTAAATTATTAATATTGTCAATAATTTTCCAACAGTTCTGCAAAAAAAGTGTACAGAGCACACTTCTTTTTGAAAAATTCATTCTACAGTATTTTCTAATGCCTGCTGAAATTTTACAATTTAAGCATAATTTATAGAGACAGTAAGAAAGGCTCATGGCAAAAGAAAACAGTAGATGTATGTATATGATAGATCTAGACCAAATTCTTGGGGAAGAGCTAAAAAAGCTGTAAGTTTAATATAAAATGTATCCACCTTCACTTATTCATGCATATATGTACATACAGCATTCATCCAAAATTCATAGTAATTCCAAGAGGCTTAGGAAAACAAAATTAAAATTACATATTAATCCATGCCTTAATGTAATAAAATTATCCCTGTGTCTCCTTTTAAAATAGAGAACACTACTTTCCCCCATCCCTTCTCCCCTAATTCTGTCCTTCTGCACATTTTTATACTGAAGAATTCTCGAGAGAGAAAATAGAGAATTTCTGAAATTCATATTTTTATTTTTTTTATCATGATTGCTAGTAGGAATGGATTTGAGAAGGAGAATGTAACAAGGATTAAAAATATCCGGTGCTATTAGTGACATCAAATGCAATGAAATCTCAAGGTCAACTTAATTTCCTACTTCCCCTTATCTCTCTGACACATAGTACTGTATCTCAATAGCTGCCACCAACAGCTACCACCAGAAATCTTGGCTAATTAGCAATCAGTCATGTCACTCAGTGTGATCTCATCCAGCCTGACCATTGAACCTGAGTACAAAAACAAAAAGGAAATTGGAAACTCTTAGCAATGGTGAGCTTGATCCACCTATTTTCAGCAGCATAATGTGCCTACAGTTCAAGTTTTCATTATGCAATACTTATCTGTATTTAGTCATTTAAGAATATTCTGTAGCACTAACAAGTAAGACACAACTACTAGCCAATAACCCCATCAAATTCTAAGATAAGATTTCTTATCACTTCAGCAGCATTAAGATAGGAAATATCTTTGATAATAAAAATCCAAGGCATACTTTTTTTTTCTCAACAGTAACCGGCTCAGCATAAAAAATACCCATCACAGTTGAGTAAAACTGATATCATGTCAATGTTGGGGTCTGATGCAGCAAAGCGTTTAAGCTCATTTATATTATAGCAACAAGAATATCTCATCAAATTTATTGTGATCACTCAGATGATTAAAAGTACATGGAAAGGTCGATGGTTTTCTGGACTGGGGCTAAGGAATGAAGCATTTAAGATCAGCCTGTAATGATAGTTGAAATATTTACAAATCTTTTTAAGAGATGACATATAAATTAAAGTGACTATCTGGCCTTTTGATTGCTAGACTTGGGACAGCTTCAAATGTGAAAATCCTACATGTTCTATGATTACTTCTTCCCTCAAACTAAACAGCTCTTTGAGAACAGCAATCATAAAGTGCTAATCTCTGCCACCAATAAACAAAAGCAAAACGTGGTGGAAAGCTTGTTTATCTGTAGTAATCTCCAGGGGATTAGCATTTCAAGGGATCAGATTTCCTAAACCTCTTCTTTCTTGATAACAGCCTCCGCTGTGAGGTGACACACCAATAGGAATAAATTATCAAGGGCTGCAGATAAGAAGAGACCATTTGTGGGTTCTGAGTGCAATAAAAATAGATGCAAAACAGTACGGGAACTGGTGCTCAACACAAACCTCACAGGGATTAGCAGTTCAAGCTCTGATTTCCTTGCTGTTGTTAACTGCAATTTATCATCAGACAGTGACTCAGAGTCTTTCTTATCTGCGATAATTTAATAGCTTAATGGCAATCCCTTTATCTGGGGGTCATAATTAAGCTTGTTTGATCAGGTTCCTAACAAGCACTTTGCCTGTATTTTTAGCTATGCCTATTTTTTTTTTCTCTCAGTGTAGGAGCATTTTTGCTAATTAGTATTAACAATATTATTGTTAGCAATTATTGGTAATGATAACAATCTCGTTTGGGGTTACTATTTATCTGGAGGAAAAATGCAAGCTGAAAAAAAAGATACAACACTCCTCGACTTTAATACATTTACAGGCAAATTTAAACTGCAGTGTCTCAGCGACTCGTTGGCTTGTCAGATTCAAATCTAACTCAAATACAAAGCTGAAAATGAAAAACTACTGCATAAAATCATTTTCAATGGACTAATTTTCTCTCGTACAAAATTAACACCAATTTGAGAGTAAGCATGACTGCTATTTTACAGTGCATTTACTGTCCCTCTTTGTCATTCTACTAATGAGCTGTTTCTTCCACTGTCATGAAAATTTCCTTAACAAGAGATGAACTTTGAGATCTTATTATGACTGTTTAAAAACACAGGTGTCATCAAAATGAATCTACTGCAGTTTTTCCATTGGCATCACTGAAAAAAAAAAAAAAAAGAAAAAAGAAAATCATGTGTATTAAACTGTACTGAGTATTAGAAATCTCAGAGGAAATCTTTTCGAGACTTATTTTTTAGATCGAAGCAAAAAGTGGATTAATTAAGGTGCTTCTTGGATTTGTTTGTTTCTTTGTTTGATTTTGAAAGTGGAAATGAAAACAAGTTCAGATAGACCACCTTGCTTTCTTAAACTTTCTTGATAATCTCTTGATTAAATATTTTTGGGGCTACAAGGAGAAGTGCATAGGAATCTTTCCAAGATTTAGAGAAACAGAATGACTGATTGACCATAGAATTTCAATCATCTGAAAAACACAATCACACGCATATATAGACATAGGGGTATGAGTGTAATATGTGAGTGTATATGTATATGTATTTAAAATTGTCCATATACATTTATATATATATATGTGCATCTATGTTTATGCGTTATATATTTCACATTTAAGTATGCTTTTAGTCATGTACATTATGCATTCACAGATTTACTGCTTTGTCTATGAAACAGATCTTATCTTTTGAAGAAAAAAAGTACTGGGAAAGAGAATCTCTGTGTCTAGTCTAAATTAATTGCATGAGCAGTATAATAAATGCAGAAAAGCAGGGGTCATTAGAGAGTGATTCATTCCAACTATCTGAGGTGCCAGTTTTAAAACCACGAGTTGGTTTTCTCATGGCTATAGAGAAACACTGAGAACTTTGAGACTCATACCATCCTTTCCTTCTGGATATTATCAAATAATCTTGAGTAATGAGTAGATGATTAAATGGACAAAGACTTGCAGGCAGCAGCAAAGAAAAATATCTATTCATTCTCCAATCCTAGTAAAGTAATGTTACTGGCTTTTGCTGTGCTCTGCAGGTAAGTTAGCAGTGGCTTGTGTCCAGTTGTTTGGGTCTGGCAAGCAGGAATTTGATTTTGAGCTTGCTTCATAGCCAAAAGTATGCCAGAAGAATTGACTGGGATTATTACAGAAGATGGTCTAGAATGACCTTTGTTCCACACAAAAGCCTTGATTCAGGTCCTGATGAAATCCATGGAAATACTTACATTGACTTTGGTGGAGTCAGGTTAAGGTGTCATCCATATTCTAGCAGCAGCTGGTAGCTGCCTGGGAAGCTGAAATTTTACTCAGATATGAAACAAGCAAAATGTGTGAAAGATGGAAATGACAAGGTGTAAGGGAGATTGCAATATAACACACTGAAATCCTTGCCAGTATCTGCAGCTAAGGCCACTGATACTTGGGTGCTGAGCTGACTCTGTGAGGCCTTCGTGAGATAAGCCTATACAGTCACCGAGATGTCTGCTTTACACATCTAACTTCTCAGATAACTTTCCAAAACTAACAAGGCAAAAATATTTTTTGATGTATAATATTTTCATTCTATGTCAGTGTGACAAGTCTGGCAGATTTTTTCCACCACTAAAACAAGTTTTTAAGGATACATAAAATAGGAATCCTTGCCCAGCTCACAGTGAGAACAGAGACAGTATCGTGTGGTTACCACTGTGCTATATTGTTAGTTGTTCACCAGCTGGTCCAGACATGATATAAACAAATAAATCTCCAGGAAAAAGAAATTATTAAGCTTGTGAAATGCCGTTCTATTTCAACTTTAAGTTCACAAATGGTTTCAATGGATTTTACTGCTGTCAGTATAAAAAAGAATAAATATCTTAAATAAGTTTCATTGTTTTAATTTTGTCCATTAGTTGTAGAACTAATCCTGTTTCTGAAAAGAAATCGTAGATATTACAAAGCAATTGCTCACATATCTGAAAGCTGAAGTAAGCTTTTAGATGAAATAACACAGCTTTCTGTCTGTTTTCTGTCTCTGGGTTCATGATCAGGATTATGGCAAGTCTAAATTCGCTGCTTTGATTTTGTGTAGTTTTGCATGAAAACTGTCATTGTCTTGTAACACTTTCAGTCTCACTTTCTTTCTACATTTAACAGAAACAATATGCTTTTATTGATTATATACACACATATATAAAAATATGTTTGTACATGCATACATAGGCATGGTTACATAACATCGTATCTTCTCACTAACTTTTTGAGGTGCAAACAATTTTCAAGGATTTAAACATGCCCACAAATAGGCACGTTATTACTGTTTTGGAAAACAGTCCAAAATTTATCAGAAGGATAAATTTTGTTCCCGCTAACATATAAACGTTATTATCACTAATGTGGATATAATCACGAATCTATAATAAATAATCTCTTTGATATTAAAAACATTTTTTATTTCGTTATGACAATGTAGCATAATGTCATCTACTCATTCAAATTCCTGAATTCTGTTTCCAGCTCTTCCACTAATTTTCTATGTTATTATAGATAAAACCTTTAATCTCTTTGAAATTTGGTTTACATATTTGAAGTAGATGAGGAGACAAATTTGATTTAATTAACGTTTACAAAGCATTTTGACACCACGGAATGAAAAATAGAAATGATAAATATACTTAAAGGTACATTATTTTTCATCTATCCTATTTTTTTTTTTTTTTTTCTTTCTCCCCAAAAAGCCCCCTTGATATATTGTTGCTAAATTTTGGATTATCTGTTCAACTCATACTCTTTTTCACAATCAGAATTGTTCAAAATATTACAGCAGGATGTATTTTAATACTCAAATTACCAAATGAACAAAAAACTAAAATATTGTGGATATGGTGGGGTTCTTGAAAATGAATCTTTTTCATGAGATATCTCCTGCAATTTCATAATACTTTTATTAAATCTCCAAACTTGCAATAGACTGTGCGTTGGCAGACTGCTGTACATATATGGAATTCCACTGGTATACAGGTCAAAAAGTTCAGCAATCTATTGAAAATTGAGTTTTGGAGCTGGCAGTGCAAGAATTAGTCTGATGATAATGCAAGCCAGTATCCTATGGTCTGTGTATATATTCATACATATTTATATATATTAAAACAATATGTAGTAATCCATAGGTATGCACCCTTACATCGATTTTGTGAAGAAACATCATTCAATTCAACGAGCAATTTCATAGTGAACTCACAATTCAGGTGCAAGCTTGCTTTTGGATTTGGTAGTCTCCAGAAAAGCAGGGCAGGCTTATTTGAGAGGTTTGATCTTACCATTCCAGAGAGACAGGAAGTGTTGGGTATATTTTGGGTGTACTTTATATTCTGGAAGGAGATTCTCCTGTGAGGATCTAGTTGCAGGACATAGTTCTGAGCCACTGGTGTTTGGGATCAATATACACTGGAACTTAAGAATGGACATATCAGTGAGGCAGAACAAAACCTGGTCTCTCATACTTATCTATGGCCTAAAAATCCTTCTTCCTTGGTGGGAGGAAAAAATAGAGTTTTCTTCAATAATAGTTTATCAGACTCCATGGATCTAACATTGGGTGGGGATTTAAGGTTTGTGGGAGGTATCAGTGAGGGCACATTATGTTATTTAATGGCCAGAGATTTTTCTTTGACTTCAAGCAATAGCTTGTTACTAAGGAACACCACAGAAAAGATAAAACCATCCACAACTGCATTGTTATTTCCTTAAAATTTCTGTTGTACTGATGAGGGGGAGGCAATATCTCTCTTGGGGATTGAGGGAGTTAATGTCATGGTTTTACGATTTTTAGTTATCGGTATTCCACATCAGAACATCATGTAGTGCACTGAGAGTTAAAGAGTTAATGCTCCAGTTCCGGGCACCTGTCTGGAAGAGAAGAAGAACTACATATCCCATAGGACTTTGCATTCAGAGAGGCGATATAACCCCTGGCAAGGTCACGAGACCATCCCTTTTTCCTTCGGCTCTCCTCCCTGCTGCTCGACCTGACTGCGTGTCTCACCTCAGCGTTATGGCGTGGCCTTCAGTTCTCAGCCACTTTCTCGTTATATTTGATTTATTAGCTTCAATTCTAATTATATTGTATTATAGTGCGTTATCTTGTATTCCAATACCATATTTAGTTTGTTTCTCCCCAGATCGTTGCCACTGTTTTTAATTATTCAGGGTCCCCTTTCCCCTTTCTGGAGGTGTGGATTTGCGAATTCCTCCGCCCCACTAGTCACAGAACTGGGTCGAATCAGCCCTTAAACTGTTGACAGTTGACAAGCTAGGGAGGATTATTAGTTGCTAGTTACTGTTCATTGGTTTTCTGTTTAAATGAGCAGGAATCTGAGACTGGAAGTGAAATCAAGCTCATGTCTCCCACATAGCTGTGCAAAGTAGTATCACTGGAAATACACAATTTAGCAGGCTTCTAACTTCAAGCTCCTACATGGCATTTAAAATGACTAATTTGACAAAATGACATAGGAGGAAAAATAAAAATGCTAAGTACTCCCAAATGAGAACGAGAAACTTTTTCCCTTATAGTAAAGTTGGGCAGTGATGCAGCACTGAAAAAAAAAAAAAAAATGAAGAAGAAGAATACAACTTCTAAGTATCCACTAGAAAACAATTTTCTATAGTTACCTTGGTAGGTGTCATCTACTCTATATAGCACATAAACTCATGCTGACATATAACTCGTACTGAGCCAAGGTCAGTAGCATTTACCCACATGCTTACAAACCGAAACTCACCACTGTCAAAGAGAATCTCTATATGATTTCTGTGACAACGGAAATATCTTTCATGCCTTCACCATTCCAATTTCAATAGGTGGGAATCTGTTCTCGTGTTGCAAATCTTGACATTTTGCTTAGAAAATGTCCTGCCAGTGAGAACCTGTGAAGCATTATACCTTACATTTTGAAAAAACCCAGATCAGAAAGAAGTGATAAAACTTTGCTATTGTCAGTGTTCTGTCCCAAACACAAGAAAACCCATATACTGCTCTGATAACTGTGGTTTTAAATGTGGTTTCTGTTCATTTTTTCATCAAACGTATTGGTCTCCTGAAGGAAACAAATCCCCACTGCTTGGCCTTGATGGTTGCTTGCCTTTTTTACATGTGTGTAAGTTTGTAGGAATGTTTTCAGACATTTTGTCACACTTCTACAGACTGGAAAAAAGACCTGAAATTATAGAAGGCTGGTGGAAGCAAGTACTGGTGGTTTTTGCTTTGAAGAGAATGAGAGATACTAGGATATTCTTTAAGCTCAGGATTTGTAGTCCAGTGTACACAAGTAGTTCATCCATACAGAATTTGGACAGAACCTTCTCTAATTGTCAGCACTTTCCTTTTTTGTGTAAGAAGGAAAGATTCACACAAAATGCTAGCATGGGCATGAGTTGACTGTGAAACTCTCTGCGTTATTTCTCAGGCAGTTTAACAAGTGGTAACTTTATCTACACAGAGACCATAGAAACATATGTAAGAGAACATACCTTCTGATCAGTTTTATTAAGTTAAAACTGTTGCATATATTCCTGTTAGAATGTGTACTTTTACATTACCCCTTTCTTTTCTAGCAGTATTTGATAGCAAAACTGAAAATAGAGCAAACAATATCTACTAAAAATGTCCTGTTGTCTAAAGAGCTTCTATGCAGGTTAAAGGAAAACCTGCTTGTGGTCTACTGAGTGTTGTTTGGTCCAAATTACATCAGGTTTTGTTGCAATAAATTAGAAATAATCCATTTAATTTGACAGTAATCGTACTTGTTTTCAGATGTTGTCACAATAAAGAAAGCTTAAAGCTCAGGAACATTTGTCAATCCTTCTTTTTTTAAATTAAGAAATTTGCGTAGCAACCCTATTACTTCTACTGTTGGATAAGCAGAGGGAGGGAAGTTAGTTAATGCAGAAATTATAAGAGATGGGGTCATTCTCAAGGTAATCTTTCTACTGAGCAGCAGAGATGATTTCAAAAACTCATGAAAAGCTGTGTAATTTTAAGAAATTATGATTTATGACTGATCTTTCTGAGTTTCCCTATTGAAAAGAGAATGGAAGGGAGAGGAAGAAAAAAAGATAATGATAGAGACACTTGGAGCTTCTAAAATATCATAGAAGAGTCAAATACCATCAAAATACGGCGACACAGATGACTTCTAGAATGGCTCATTTTTTGTAATTACATGATTAGATTCATTCAGTGCCACTGATCTCTTCGGATACATGTGTAGGTCTATTGTTCACAAATCTGCCTCACTGTTGTACTAACAGATGCATAGTTATTAATCTTGGAAAGAATCCACATCCCCTTTTCAGAAAGATCAGAGAAGCCAATTAAGGGTGACATGGCATCTTGTGTGGAGGAACAGCTAGCTCTGCCTGTCCTATAAATGGGCAAAAATGATGCCAGAACCTGTGAAAAAATGCCAGGAAAAAATAATTGTGCCATATATAATCTTTTCATTCTTCTTTGCCATATTTAGCCAATATCTTTCTCAGATTGCACATTTAGATATCTGTATAGCAGCTTCAGCTCTGCAAATGTATGACACCTGCTAACTGCTCTTCTTCCTGTCACAAACTTCTCATTTACCAGCCTCTGTTAAGCACTCCATTGGGGTTGACACAGGAAAATAAATGCTAAAAAATGCTCTCTACAAGAGCACTAACAGCTCAACAATGTGAGCCAGGGTTATTAAACCACATTCTAAGCAGTGTCTTGGTTATTTGGAAATATAAATAAATAATGACAAAATTACAGGAAATCTGTACTCAGAAGAGATTAGAATTCATATTGTTGGAGTTCAGTAAGTCCCAAGAGCTATACGATGTACAAAATACACTACTGTTTTTTTTTTTTTTTTTTGAAGATAAAGTATTAGATCTATCAACAAAATTGTCTTGGTCAAGAGTACTGGCAAAATTTATAAAAAAAAAAAAAAAA
>JACDJE010000404.1:656279-715951 GCA_016647715.1 Pavo muticus
GTTTTACTTAAATTCTTCATTTCTTGACACTGATAAACTTAAGTCACTGTGATTGTAAAAAAAAAAAAAAAAAAAAAAAAGGGAAAGCAATAAAGGATTATGGCTATCATGGAACACCACTTTGGTTGCAGGTGCCAACTCTGAAGTGTTCATTTCAATCCTCAGGCCTGAAAATGATGGTGATTCTGCTCACAAGATTGACATTCCTAACTCATCTCTTTTACTTTCCTCAAAAGATTATAAATTCTCACTGCAGTTTATTTTGTTTTGTTGGGAAGCAGAAGGAAAAGGGAGAGAATTAGAACTGGGGGGTGGGGAGGGAATCATGTATGGCAAGATTAATTTGGGGGACCATAATGGCAAGTTTGTTGATTCAGACTCGTGAAGTATGAAGTTATAGATTTCTGTGATGCTACAAAGCCAGCTAAATCAGCTACATAATGTCACACACTACCCAAGTACTGGTTGATTTGATTCTTGCTTTATATCTTTTGGATGTTTATGATATTTTGTAGACATGATTTAACAGATGGATCAACAATCCAGCTTTTCTCTTTTAGTAGCAAGCAATGTTCTGTGTTCTGCAAACACAGTCATGAAGAAGCTATGCAACTCTCCTAAAGACATGAATAACATCAAAATTAATAAGAGAAAGTTGCAGTAGAATTTACATATTTTAAAATATTTTTAGTTAAAAGTGAGTAATTTACTTTGAATGTATCATTTGCATTGCATTTGTCTCAAATAAAATTATTACTTTACAATAAATAAGAAAACAATTTTATTGTTTCCTGTGCATAGTAATGAATTGTCTGGAAAGGTTAAACTTGAAAAACTAGGAATTTGTCATTGTGCTAGCTAATATGAATCGTGCCATAACCAGATTATTAAGAAATAAGTTTAATCAAAACTTATCAAAACTTATCAAAAAACTTAATCAAAAAATTTGTAGGCAATTTATTGTCTTCCAGAGCTGTTCCAGTTAAACTCCATGATCACAGATTTCTGGGGAATAAGACTTTCAGCCTGGCTTATCTATGGTCTCTAGAGTCAATGCAGAGAACAACTGTATTAAAGTTACATTCCTAAAATAAGCTGTTTGATATTTGTTTAGTTTACGTATTGAATTTTTTATTCTCATCAACAGTAATGCTGTCTAGGTATGTGTATCTTAGCCAAGGTGATCCAAAATTCTCGTTCTTTCACATGGGTGCAAAAGTATCTATAATGCTTGTATTTAATACTTCTGGGAGGTAACATGAATACAGTTGCTGACTATTTTTGTAACTGTGATAGCTGTAGAGAAAAATGTTTTCAAAGACAAGATAATAAACAGTCTTCAAAAGATACAATATTTTTTTTGTATATTTTTGTAATGAAGCAAAGACACTGTTGTTAGACAAGTATATAGTTCCATAGACACGTAGTGATGACACTTCACAAAATCATTGAGAATTTATATTCATGCTTTAGCATCACTGTACAAATCTGTACCATGTGCACTTTGCTTACATAGAGCTAGCTTATGTGGCCACAATAGCAACAGTTTGTGCAGAAGCAGTTCTTATAGTTGGGCAAAAAAATTTTATTTCAAATAGTAATACATCTTTCTGTTTTTTCCTGTTCCTAAATTGGAAATGAAATAGTTGAGTTCAATTTTTTTGAGAAAAAGGGTTAGCAGAACTGCCACTCTGGACTTTTAAGAAAGCAAACTTTAAGTTTCTCAGGGAACTATTTACATAGTTAGCAGTGTCCCATAGCAATCATCTCTGGAGTGTTTTGGGGTCCACGAGAGCTGGTTGCTCTCATGATCTTCACCTTTTAAGAGCCTATGAGCACACAATCTCATTGTGTCACAAGTCAACTAAGAAGGGCAGAAGAGAAGTGAAGCCAAGAAAACTGACAAAGTAACTTGACACGTCAATGAGGTATGTAAAAAAGTATGTAAAAAATATTCCCTTTATTACAGTGCTGGGTGCATGGGGGATTGCTCCCACCGAACATGCACACCAAGAGAAGCAGCGACTACATTTAAAGGCATACTCAAGGACATGGGCAGAAATTCCAAGAAATAACTAACACCTCTGGTGATTGTGGGATGCATTCTCGCTGTAAATTTCCAACATTTTAAGGGGGAGTAGCCCACTGATGTTACGTTGAGCTGAGGCATCTGTTTTGCTATCTTATCTTCACCAACAAGACATCTATTCTACTTTCTTATCTTCACTTGACAAAACGCTCCGCAGCCTCCTCCACATTCTGTTCTTGAGCTTACATTTATGCAAGCCTCCATCCTTAGCTTATATCTGCTAAAGTTATGCGAAAGGCCGTTCTCACAATATAGAAAAGCTGTTCTCATGATTCAGCAGGCTAGTTGAACAGCGAACTCTTCTCAGAAATAGGGTAAAGAAAAAAATTATATATGAACTCTAGAAGCAAGGTCTGGCTTCACAGGGAGAGTACAGAACTCCAGTTTGCATCTGCAGAGAGAAAACAAGAAAATTCAAAGCTCAACTTGAGTTGACATTGATCAGTATGGTATTAAGCAAAAAAGGCTTTTTCAAGTATATCAAAAGCAAGAAGATTTCAAAGGAAAACACTGGACTTCTTGATGCAAGTGATTGCCTAACAAGTAACCATGAGAGTAAGGTAGAGGCAGTTAATGTTTTTTGCCTCATGACCTTGGACTGCCTAGTTCTCAGCATGGAGGACCATGACTGGGGGAAGAGTGACTTTCCCAAAATCTGTGGCACCAAAATTGTAAGGAACAGTTGTATCAGCTAAATTTTCATAGGTCACTGGGGCCTGACAGGATTCACTGCAGTGAGTTAGTAGACATTATAGATGGATTCCTCTCAACAATCTACCTGAGTCTGATGAAATCCCCGCTGACTGAAAGCTAGTCTGCATTATATCTATCTACAAAAAGGGTACTAGAGATGAATCAGGAAACCACAGATCTGCTAGCATAAACTCAGTCCCTGGAAAAATTTTGGAGATTATCCTGGGAGCTATTGAAAGTCAGTTAAGAACAAAGCTATTATCATTCATAATCAGAATGGGTTCATGAAGGGAGAGTCCTTAGTAATTTGATCTCCTTCTATGACCTCCACCACCTGTTTGTTGGATGAAGAGAAGACAGTGGAAGTAATCTTCCTGGATTTTAGCAAGGCCTTTGATATTGACTCTCACAGCATCCTTCTGGACAAATTATTCAACTGTGAGATAAACAGATTCACACTATGCAGAGTGATAAACTGTCTCAGTGGTAAAGCTCAGAGAGTCATAGTGAATTGGGCTCCCTCTGGCTGGAGGCAGGTCACTAGTGGTGCCCCCAGGGCTCAGTTCTAGGGTCATTTCTGTTCAACATTTTTATCAATGATGTAGATGTAGGAGTGGAGTGAATCCTCGGAGAGAAAGCTACCGCTACTATTCCTTTTCTAGACTGAACTCTGAGAGATAAAGAGATTACAATAATTTCATTGGTGTTTCAGAAGAAATTTGAAAAATCTGAGCTAACCATTCTTTGTCCTGTTCTGATGGATTTGGGATTTTTATTCCTCTCTAAATTACAGGAAGAATCATGGAAACTTTCTTAATGATTGAGGCTGGCTTTCTCCACTAGGACCTGGTTAAAATACACCAATGTCTTGTGTATTTAGGCTTCTTTCTTGCAACAGCATTTCAGGGAAATTAAATATCTGAAGCATACCAGTCAACATAATTACATTCAAACTATTGAGTGACATACAATTAAATTCTCTTCATTTACATTCCAGATGTATTTAATTTAAATGTCTGAAATCCATAGTTCTCCAGGTAAAAAATAATAATAACAATAATAAAAATTGTTCCCTACTCGAGCAGATTTTTGTGAAGATTTATATACATAGAATTAATTTCCTTGCCCAATGCATCCCTCCTTTTTAGGATAAAACTAATAAGAAATACTTTTCTGCAAATATTTCTCGCAATTACAAAATGAAGAAATTCTAAGATTTTGGAAGGAAACTTGTGGGCATGTTAAATAATATGGAACAATAAATATTTAAGTTGTCTTAATCCAAATAAAGCAGAGTAGGTGGAACATAAAAGGATCTTCAAAAATATATTTTCCAAATGAGATCTGGACAGATGTCTTTCTAATTTTTTTCAATTTTTCTCAAGAAAATATGGATTAGAACTAAGAATTCCTGTCTCTGCATCTCATGTTTGTTTCGTTGGATTTCACTGTTCTTGAGATAGCAATATCTGCTTCTGCAGGTACTCTTTTCAAATTTTTCCAAAAATCAATGAGGAACTTCACAATAAATTTCATACACTTGTTTCTTCAGCTATTTGGAGCCCCTTCTGCTTTTCACTACTATCTGTTGAACATACACGGAAAAAAAATAAAGGAATCATTTCCAAACAACTTTTATGCAGAAGCAAAACAAGAACAACACTTGTAATACATTCCACAAAATAAATCTTGTTTGCTACAGCAACATAGACTAATGGAGATGTCCCTAGGAGAAAACAAGAACAACAAACAAACAAAACAACAAACAAAGAGGTCAGGTGAAGTAAAAACACATGTGAACAATAAAGAATTTATTCATTTAGTAGAAAACAAAATGTGATTCTTATTGCTATCTCTGTCATCCACCCATATGGATCTCCCCGTCTTTTCCAAGAAATCATAATAACTAAAGTGATAGTAATTTATGAAAATAAATTTGAAAATGGAATTACAGTTCTAGACACACATAGGGGATTTGACACTAATTTACTCTTTCCCTTCAAAATATGTTTAATAATCATCATTCAATTTCATTAAAACCTGGAAACAGCAAGAAAATCCAGAGAAGCTGAAGAATGGTCTGGATCAAATTCTCTGTTCCAGCTGATATTTATACATCTTTCCTGGACCTGGTATGGAAATATGGCAAGAGTATGATAAATCTGAGGAAATTAACATGCCTTAATTATTCATTTACTGCTGCTGTTGTTCTAAAATGTATAGACTGCATTCTTATCTGTTTCTTGCTGGACCTGACAGGCCCCAGATGAGGCCAGGCTCCTTTATGTGAAATAGAAGCACGATCACAGCAGCAGTTCATCTCCCCTTCTCCCTAGATGAAATAACTAAGCCAAATCACAACAGGAGCATAGATATTCAATGCAGAACCTCAGCAGTAATGAATTTTTAACTCCTAGGATGTAAAAGCAAACCAAGGAGGAAATGGTAATGTGAGTTAACATGCTGTGGCTGTGGTGGTAGAGGCCACACTCCTCACAAACAGTTGTGACTAAAGTCAAATCCTCAAATCCTGGACCATTGTAGTTTTGCAGGAATGTCATCAGTTTACTTGTCATGAACCACAGCTATAGTCTTACTCTGAAAGTTCTTTTTTTTTTCTTTCTTTTTTTTTTTTTTTTTTCCATCTGAATAAGTTAAATACATGTATAGACTGGACTCACAGCTTTTGTATATCAGCTTCACTCCTTTGGTTACAGTTCAGCTGAGAATCTGGCCCAGTAATTTTTAACTTAAACAACCTAACTAGATTTCTATGAAATGTTACATGCAAGAATGAACTGGGAAACATAAGGTGGAATCCTTCTTTTCAGATTTTTAATTACGTTTCCATAATTGTAAGGGGCAGAGATTATTGCATTCAAAGAACAATGTTTGATCCCCTTTGGTTAATTTAAATCTCATTTAAAAGTTTCTGTGGGAATGCTTTGGATCATAATATCTGACACCACAACTGTGTTTACACCGACGACAGTAAAAACACTGAAGACATATAAAACAAGATAAACAAATCCTGTTTAATAAATCAAAGCACTTTTCAACATCAAATTACATATATATATATATTTACTAATTTTTCTCATACAACTCTGATGTGGGAAATAAATACTTATCTCCAAATTACAGATGGGAAAACACAGAAAGGTTAAGTGAATTGCTCTCTGCTACAGCAAAGACAATTTCAGTTGCATGTTTGGAACTTGGGAGTTTTTGTCTATTGTGCCCCTTTTTAAATTAGCTGAAGTGCATTGTACTGGACTTACTCATTCTGGCAGTAAAATCTCAAATAATTGTAGATATGTAGCTTTATAATTAGCCAAAAAGATTTCCATAATGCTCAGGTATGTCTTGAGAAAAACATTTAGAAACCAGTATTCTATAAAACACTCCCTGAAGAGGTAAAGAAGCTCCATGAGGAAAGTCAAAGCTCAGAAGAACTGACAAAATTATTGTGGACAATAGCAGAAAATTAAACCTCTAGAAATATTTTTAATATCTACAAGAATATTATACACATATAACAGAATTTTTATGAGAAACTTCTCTCTTACTGAAGGTTACTACAGCTGATATTTTTCCACAAAAAATCCCACCCTCAAAAAAAACATTTAGCAGATAAGCCAGCATGGCTTGTGCCCAGGAACCCATTGTGTGATCCTTTGACTTCATGCATGTCCTGGTGTTCAACCAGGAAGAGATTCACAGAGGGCAGCCAAGATCTATACTACCCAACAGATTTGGAGATTACACAGAAACTTCAGGTGGTCAGCTAAACAGAAAATGCTCTGCAGGACAGCCCTGCCAGCAGTCAGCAGGAAAAAATGCTGTATGGGACAATTCTATTAATAATGCTTACTCTTTTATCATGATTCAACAACAAAGAGAGAAGAAAAATCTGTATCTCTGTGTGTGTATCTGCGTACTTAATATCCATTGTCATGGTGGAGGTAATTCCTTGGTTGGGACTCAGTTTCAGACTAACACATGGAAATTTAGGTGTCTACATTAATGCCTCTGCATCACCTACAGACCAAGAGATCCTATTATAGTCAATGGGAATATCTCCGATACATTTAATAAAACTGAAATATTCAGCTAGCTTTATATTAGATTGTTAGGTACTGCAAAAACATAGGGGCCTGAATGCACTTTAGCAGCACTGAAAAACCTAATATCCAACTGGTTCAGGAGAAAGGTAATCCCTAGTTCTTGTCTGATTCCAGCCAGCCTGTGCAAATGCCTTGGATTCATTGTACAGTATTATTTTTTATAGCTAAGAGACTTACATGCACTGTCATATCTCATACAGGCAGACATACTCTCTCTTGCAGCAGCTGAATTCCAGGTAGGAAGAAGACTATGGCTTCTCCAACGGTTATGGATGCTTTTGTGAAGGCAAGTACTCTGTGCTCCTTCGGTAGGCTTTCATCATACTTTCCCATTTTGCAGCTGTTGCTGTGCACACAGTGGCATTCCCATCACAGATGGTAGAAGTACAGGGAATGGGGGGCAATAGCTATGTGCATTTTTATTCTGAGGAACAGCTCCATGATTATATTCTTCTTTGTTTTCACCACAATGTCTTCCCAAACTGTGTCTTCTCTTTTTGAGATATGTGGTCCTTCCAGTCCATTAAAAATGTATCAGAAAATTATTCTTCTACAGGTCTAACCTCCAGTCTCTCTTCAAGGATAGATAGCTTGCTCATTAATATGTCTTTTACACATTTTTTTTTTTTTTAAGTCAGAAATCTGTCATGGACTCTGCAAATAGGAATAATTAATTAAATTTAACACTACTATAGACATTTACAAACATCAACTATTATTTTTGGCACCCTGTTAAGATATAATTAAAAAGTCTACAACTTGTGTACAAGAGTACTTCTTATTCCAAACACCTTGTGGTTACTGTAAGTCAATATTTATTTTTTCAGTTAATTTTATGTTATATTTCACTATTCTAATTTTAAAGGTAAAGATAGGCAAGTTTTGAAAAACAGATTACAAACCAGTTTCTATGTTAGTGGGAACATGCCATTCAAGTCAAAATTTATTTTGGGAGCAGCAGCGGAGAAAGGTTGCAGGGTTTGGTGGGGTTTTTTTGGTGGTGGTGGTGGGTTTTTTTTGCTTTTGCTTTTGTTTTGTTTTTGTTTGTGTTCACAAATCACCCTGCCTGATTTACTGAAAGCTTAGCATATCTGAAAAATAACCTAGATCTCACAAGAAAAACTGAAAACTTGAAGAATCCAAGAAGAAGAGTGTTGTCAGTGTATTTCTGTTAGCATTTTTCCCCATAGTGCAAATAAATATAACCAACTGAAATGAAAAAAAAAAAAAGAAGAAGCCTAGATCCAAATAAGCACAGTGTCAACAAATTTGAGATCTAAATAAAACATTTTCCTTTAGGAGCACATAAGATAACTCCACTGTTAGCACTGGAATTTATTTTAATTCTTTCCTTATTCAAATATGATAAAAGATAATTAAAGTGAAAATCAGGCAATAAATACTGAGTGAAGAATTAAAAGAAATACAGTAAAATTACCTATTTAGGCTTGAATTAAGTGCATTTTTACCTTTTCACTCAGCAAAGGATATCAAAAGCATATAAGTGAAAGAAAAGCATATTAAGAATAAAAAAAATTCTACCTAAAATTAGCTGCAAGAGAGTTAGAACTTGGCTTAGTATTAACAAATTGTTTATTGGTTTTACCACTAGTGGTACTCCCAAAGCATCAACTGTAATCAGAGATCTATTTGCAAAGGTCATTCATTCATTCATTCATTCTTTCTCATTAAAAAAAAAGAAGAAGAAAAAGAAAGAGAAAAAGAAATAAAAAAGCTTTCTTTATCACAGCTTCTAAGTCTCACTCATAAAAATGAATGAAAGAGAAAATAAATAAAAACAAGGAGTTTTATACAGGTTAGATTACATAAAAAACAAACAAATAGGCAATCAGTTCCAGCTCTGGAGGAGCTTATGATAATTATTCCATCATAATTTCACCACAGAATTATTTGGAAAAAGTATGCAATTTCATAACACAAAAGCTAATGGATCGCATTGTGGGAATGAGTATTCCCCCTGTTCTTTCTTCTTATCACAATCTAATATTTTTGTATCTTTTGGAATTCCTAAGCTCAAAATTAAACTGAACTACAAGGGCAAGTATGCCATCAGAAGACTTTATCTAAAAACATTTCCCAAAATGCAGGAAAGGAAAATAAAGTTAAAAGCAGGGAATGGGATTAAGGCCAATGGTACAAATAACAAAAGATGTGTAACCAATGTACAGGCACTGAGCAGCTTTTAACTTCTCTAATGAGCTGTGAAGGCATGCTTGCATATGAAACACGCTTATGCTGACCATTCCAAAGGTCCAGAGTGTGTAATTGTATCATGGCCTGCAATGACATATGAAATCACAGTCCTCACCCCACAGTCTTCCTCATGTTTGACTGCATCGAGGGTGGAAAACAGAAGCTGCATCTAGAACTTGCCTTATTCACAACCTATAGTAAAAAGCTAGCAGAACTGAGAACAGAATGATGGCTCATGGGCTGATGAGGTAGCCAGCATTTGTAAGTCACATTGGGAAGGACAGAAAAACAGAAGTCTCCTCAACAATGTAATTTTACAGCTGTGTTGTAAAGAGACAAAATGGACATGAAGGATTCAGCTATCTAAACATAGGTTTGCAGAGCCACTGGAGATACAGGGTAGAGTAGACTTGAGGTGAGGACTGGCAGATATGACATCCAGTTATGAATGACCAGTGTCCTGCTGGAGCTGCACTTAGAAGTGGGTACATCGCCTGTGGCACCAAATATCTATGGTTATGCACTGGAATTAAGCTACAAACAAGGCACTGAAAGGAATATTTGCCCTACCTATTTTTATTTTATTTTATTTTTTATTTTATTAACTGCAGGCTTAGGTTTGCTTGCTCCTCAATTGCTCAATGGAAATTCAGAGTAATTCAGAGGAAATGTGATGCAGAATACTTTGACTGGACATTCACTAACTTGCAGAGTAGTCTGACTACTCTGGTTGTATAGGTGGCCTGGATGATCTGACTTGCTAATGAAGACATATAGGTAAGACACTTACTCTCAAGTGTTTTTGTATTCTTCCCTGAATAACAGGTGAGATATTTTTTCTTCAGGAAAATGGCAAAAATCAGTAGACATTTTTATGTTGATTGTTTAAAGTCTCACAGTTAGCATAAACAAAAAGATGAGATGTTCTCTTTCCATCATTTCCACATTAACATTTAAGGCTTTTTGTGGGAAAAGGAGGCGTGACTAGGAAGCTGTAGACAGTGCCTACACACTGCCCACTGATCTTCTTGAAACATGGGCTTTGACACTATCTCACTACATTGACAGTGAAGGTCAACATTTGTTTCAGTTGAAAATACCAGCACAATGACTTACTGTGTTTTCAATTCATGTATTTGATAAATCTATCCTTTCTTTACATTTGCACAAACAAGACCTTCAAGTAAACACATCGTAATATTGGAGTTATAAGGCAAGGCAGGTAGTGAAGCAGTTCAGAGTAATTTCTGACCTGATTTCCATGTATATATGTCTATAAGCATGCATATATATTTGAAATGCCTGTAAGGGTAAAGGTACAGCTTTCCATTATTTTTCAGATGTACTGCTGCATTCTACATCCAAGATAAGTTTGTCAGAAGAAAGGAGGAATAATTCACAGTCTTTTAGCTGATCTTACAAGGGATTGATTTCTTCCATTTGAATGTCTTGTGATTGGTGAGCAAGCTTCTGCAGCTCAGCAGAGAATTCTCAAGTGAATTCTGATGCTATTTTGATGGTATTAAGACAATGATGCATAATAACATGATATGCTGGGATTTGGGGGGCTTTTTCTCTGAGTTCTTCCTTTCCTTCTGAGGGAAAGCTGATTTTTTTTCTAAATAAGTCTTTTAACTTATAATGCAACTTGCCTATAGGAATCTGTCTCTTGTATTTTTTGTTTGTTTGTTTGTTTGTTTTTGGTTTTTTTATTTTTATTTTTTTTTAGCTTTGAAAATAAATGCATTAAGAGGAGTTGTAGCAATTTTCAGTGATTGCAGATTTCAGATTATGATTTTCTCCTTCAAAGAGAGCAAAACATTTCTAAGAAAAGAGATTACACTATAGTTTATTAAACACTGAATTGGATTGTTTGTTTCAAGAAATTCAGCTATTGTCAGATATGACTTCATCATAATATTCAATGACTATTTCCAGAAAAGAACTAGATATGGTCAGCAATATCTTCTAGTGAAAAAATGTATACACTACATGTTATTTATCTAATTATGTGCTTTGAATAAAAAAGAGTAAATACATTTAATTAATTAAGAGTTTAAAGTTCAAATTAGATAATTACTTTAACCAATATTCTCAATAATATAGTAATATTGATGCTAAAGAAACTTCTCTTTTTCCCCTTAAAGCTGTGGGCAGCAAGGTAAGGTGTGAAAAAGGCTGTAAAGTGTTTCTAGGTCCAAATTTGTGATCTTGAAAACCCACACCTGATATCTGACTGCCAGAGTGCAAGGTATATAGACACATTAGCACTTAAACATTCCTCAGGTGCCTTGGCATTTCCAGCATAGGATCCATTTTTTATGTGCCTGAATAGCCGTACTTCTTAAACCCAATCAAAATCGAGACAGCATTTTTTTTTCTTCGCTTGAATCCACTGTACGGTTATATTAAGAAATCACTGACAGTTCATTCAGGACTGATCAAAAGAATTGTGCACTTCAGAGAATGAAAAAGTGGCTGTCATTTAGGAAAAAAAAAATGCTAGCTGTGGAAGGGGAAAATGGAGTAATCCTATTACAGTAGCCTTTTTCTGCATATTATCCAGGACATAAATTTGAACAGGATGGGAAAATGTTAGACAGTCCACCTTGGTAAGGTTAGGACAGAAAATAGAGACTTGAATTTTAGCTTCCTTTTAAGGAATCATTATTTTCTTATACTACATAATTATTCTTTAAAATATATAATTGTTCTTCATAACTGGATTGAACTCCAGGTGTCCTTTAACCAAGTGACTTAAGAATTTGGCTACAGACCACACTCTTCTTCTCACTTCTCCCAGAGCAGCTCAGGTCCATCAGGGGAATGCAGACAAAGCTGTTCCTGCGTCACCTGTTCTTTGATGAGTTAAGTCACTCTCTTGGTTGTGGAGCTGTAGATCTGACAACCCAAACAGTGTGGAAGTGCTATAATGCACATCCATATATTTCTGTCTGAATCATCTATTTTTTATCATTTGAATTATCCAAAATAATTGCAGTAAGTTTCTTCATCTGGATGCATCTTTTAATTAAAACTCTAGACTGTCTGAATCTATTGTCTTCCTAAGTTCATATCTTACAAATTGAGAATTTTAAATGAGTAGCTGCTTCCCAGCCCATCTGTGAAGCAGAAAGAGGGTTAGGTGGGAACCAGGTGACACTTTTGAACAGATGCTAAAGCATAGGTTTAAGCACGTAATGAACTTTATATTCCAAAATGAAGCTTTACAGATTTTCATGTCACTAGCTAAGGATAAATGCCCAAAATTCTATTTGAATGTGGAACTGGGTAGACTGAGTGTCCACGTGTGTGATACATATGTACATTTTTTAAGCTTTCAATTCCACTACAGAAGAAAAAAATATATTTTTTTGTTTTTGAATCATTTTTAAATTTTTTTTTTTTTTTTTTTTTTTTTTTTTTTACTTTGCATTGGCTAACGATGAAAAAAACCCCAAAACTAAGGAAATATTTCTCTGCTGATCTGTTTCTAAATCCCTTAAATACTTATCTAATTAGCTTCACATTTAATCAAAGAGATGACATTGGTACCAAGAGCTTAGACAGCATTGAAAATCTGCAATCTTCTTCATGTGGAAACATGTAAAATTCTACAAGTCTGTAAACTTCTTACACCTTATGTAAGAGAAAAAGTAAAAGGTAGTGTGTTAACCTGTGAATGAACTGAAATACCCCACCCATGACTATGTGGTGATGAAGTTGAAAAGCAGGATTAGTGTAGCACTGATCCAGCCCCATGCTTAGAAGGATACTGTCAGATGTATTACTTTGTTTTTTGTTGTGTAAAACACTGGCTTTACAGAGGTCTTAATACATTTCTGTGTATAAAAAGAATTACGTTCTTCATGAGAGGTCACACAACTTATACAACTATAGAATCATATTTATATGACTGAGCAGCATAAAAATGTGTAGTAAAATCTAAATAAAGGGCCAGAAAATGTTTCCTTTCTGTAGTCCTCTACAGCTGACTCTTATGACACAGAAAATGAACGTATAAATGAAGTTTTTATCTCTATTTCACAGGGACTATACAGTAAATGTTGCCCTGGAAATGCTAAGTGTCAACAAGGTTGTATTCTCTAACAAATTATTATTTCATTTTTATTGAAAACAGAGCTTCCTTTCAGTTTTTATAAAAATTGCTACAATGCCTCCTCTCCTCTCCTCTCCTCTCCTCTCCTCTCCTCTCCTCTCCTCTCCTCTCCTCTCCTCTCCTCTCCTCTCCTCTCCTCTCCTTTTTTTTAAATTTTTTTTTTTAATAACTACATTTGGGAAAAGTGCAAATGGCAAGAGATATTCATAAAAGATTATGAGACTTTACTGTCACTATTCAAGCTTGGAGCATGTTCTTTCTTTCTATATGCTATACACACACCACACATATACAAGTATATACAAAGATAAAGGCATTTTAAATAACAGACAAATTGAACAGTGCCCTAGTGACAATTCCTAGAAGCACTGGTTGTATTTATATAATAAGCTGTAAAGCCATGAGACTGCCTAAAGTGCGTTAAATTTATGTCCACATTATATACCTTACTGGCCAAAGGCTAGGTGCTTTTTTATTGATCACAGAAACTTCAAGTCTAATCAAAATACACAGGGATGAACTTAGCCTAGTATGTCAAATACACCTCCAACATGAAGTGGCAAAAAAAAAAACTCAAACCTATTTAATTGCATTGCCTTTTGTAACGACTTCAAGATGGAGTCAGAACTTTTTAACTAAGGTCACATAATACAAGATTGTCTCCAATTGTTGTTATACTCACTATATTTTGTACTGTATTTTTGGAAACGATAAGTAATATCCAGATAAGGGAGACTATGCTGTATCTCCAGCAAGCATTGGAAAGTTTATGAGTACAGGCAGCTCCAGTTTTCCCTGGCTACTGTCAGCAGCTGTACCTGCCAATGAAATGAGAATGAATAATGAGCTGCTACCACTTGTCAGAGGCTTGGAGACATGTCCAAAGAGAAAAGTTTTAGGAAAATTATAGGTTTTGCATTATTAAGAGTGAGAAAAGTTGATGCAGACAAATGGGAAAACTATTTGTTTATTAAAGTTCGGCTTCTAAAAATGAGTAGTATCTAAGAGCATAATTGATTGGGAGATATTTCTGGTCTGGTCTTGACTCTTGGCAACTTTATACCTGCATATGGCATGATTAGCAAATAAGGACTGGCTGCCAGTATTCCTGGAGAGTTCAAAGTGAGCTTGAGGCTTTTGTGTTTGGACACATATCATATATATGTCTTTAGAACGGGTTAAGCTGTCTCCAGGCAACCTGCTGAAAAAGATAGAGACAATTCATTACATGACTGCACTAATAAAAATAACAGGAAATACCTTTCCAATCAGATTCCTTCCGCCTCTCTCTTTTCCCAAATCTTCATTCTCTCTGTTTCCACTCTCAAGATCCTGCATTAAAATGTCATTCCGCTCTGGCTTTTTTATTCAGATTTTGCTATTCTGTTCTACATCCTGTTCTTAAAAGGCCAATTATGTTAACCCAAACTAAAGCAATAATAATGCATTCACTGTTAAATGCAAATATTATTCTTCAGTCATCATACCAACATTCATATTCTTGGATGTTTCTTTAGCAAATGCACAGTACTCCTTGCTCTACAAAGTGGGAAAGGTTACAATATATTTCCATAAACCTGAAAGCATTAATGTCATATTTCAAATAATTTAGCAGATATTGTATATGTAGAACTATTTAATCATTGCTGAAAAGCTGACACAGAAATGGTAGAAGTACATACGTATTCGGAGTTGGCAATTTTGGTGAATGAAGAATGAAGTAAAGTTTAACTAAATTTCCAGATGAATAAATTTGCATTTACTTACAATCATGGTTTATTTATTTATTTATTTGGGTTTAAATATTTCTAATAAGCAATAATCTTTTTCTAATGAGAATCAAAAATAGAAAACATGTTCATGATGTTGGATCATTAAGGATCAGCTGAAACCTACTGAGTTTAGTAAGTTTTGCAAAGGACCTGCAGTACAATAGGAAAACACTGAAGAAAAAATCTCATTCAGAAGAAATTGTGTCTTGACAATGTAAGATAGTTTTCATGCCGCATACAAACTTATTATCAGAAGGAGAGTAGAAGACATTGATAAACATTGTCAAGTATTGTCCATATATCAAACATCATTGAAATGCAGGAATTCTAAGAGTGCTTTTAAAGATGAAAACCAAGGAATGTCATACTTCCACACAAAGATGTTAATCTGAAAATTTTTCAAGACACCAGCTGATAGCTCCAAATAAATTCAGATAGATTTCACGTATGTGTATGAGTCTAAAAAAAAAAAAAAATTACAACTGTTTTAATGCCCTATATTTGAACAACCACAATACACATTATACCTAGCATACAGATATGTTGTTACTTCTGTGTGTGAAGCTTTATTTCTAGGTTTAGCAAATGGAGAGGTCAAAAACTAGAATTTTCAATGCAGTCACATCATCATCAAAGTTAATCTTTCTTATTAACAATATTTGTCCAGAGGAATAGATAATATAACAAATCATAGACTGAGGCACGTATTGTTAGCATATTTAGAAATATTTCAACCACACCATATGTGTGACTTTGTTTTTTGAGACATAGACCCAGTAAGTCCTAACTTGACAGCCAGTTTGAAGGAAAAGGAAATACTAAGAGGCCTACCTTGTAGCCACTTCAAAAATCATCATGTTTTCACAAAAGCAGCACAGCAAACTGATACCATACTTGGATTTTTTTCTCTCCATGAACAATACGTGATTTTTCATTATCTAATTATGAACATATAGAGAAACATTTATTTTTGCAAAAGAAAGCTGTGAACTTTTAATATATGTGTGCATTTGTGTTGCCATCAGTACAGTGTATTTCTTCCTAATTTGCTACATCAGTTTCTTATCAATGTAGGTATAAAACCAAGAAGATTATCACAATTATTTATCAGTTCATAAGCCATAACTTTTTCAAGGAGTCTTTGTTTCTTTCACAGATCTTCACAGAAAGATTTCTTCTTCTTATCAACAAATCATATTGTTTATAAATACAGTACCAAATGAAGCCAATGCATTACAAATGCTGAAGCTGAAAATGAAACAATCCTGTAGAAGAAGTTTAATGGGTAATACTCAATTATTTCAATGTTCTCAATGGAGACCATTTCAAGTATGGTATAGTTCTATAAGGAGAACAGAAGAAGAAAAACTAGAACACAAGAAAGAGGGAAAATAAGGAAATTCTATTTCTGCACGCATGGGAAAGCATTAGAACTAGTTTCCACTCTATTTGCAAGTAAAACCAGAGGTTTTCAGAGATACCACTGATTTTAATGGGATCTCTGATGGATAGGAAGTCTTTTCAATGTGAATTGAAATAATTAAATATTATTAGACATTGTGGTTTTGTTCCTGCAAAGACAAATAAATAGACAATGGTGAATGTTGTTTAGCTAATCAGATTCCTTTTTTTTTCTTTTTTCTTGATGTTTTATTGTGCCGTAGATTTTATGCATGAGATTTAAATGTTATGAGTAAAGAAAGCCTTGTGCAGATGCAATTGGGGTTGGCTGTATGCAGAGGAGGGCATGTGTTTGCGTAAAGGCTGGACCAACTTACATTTCACTAACATTTCAAATCAGGATATGTGGGAATATTGCTTTTTCATTTTCTATAAAGATATTAAGGCAAACTTGCCTTATTTAGCAACATTAAAATTGAATGTCGTGTTATAATCATGACATCAAGTATTCTGGTAAACAGCTGGCATAATCCTGGATTGCACATCTGGTAGGTGTGGATGGAATTCATTAGAATAAGTCTTCCATAAATAATGTGCCAAAGCTTTGATATAACAAGTGCTTATGCCTGATGGCAGCCATTTACTGCTTGCCAGTTCAAATGTGCTTCCAGTGTTGGAATTCATCCACACTGGCACTTGAAATATTGAGAATAAGCTCAGTACAGTTTTGAGATGAAAGCTGAAGTACAGGGCCATATCCTCAGCAGCTATGAACTACAGTAGCTTCAGGGAAATGAGCAGAAGCACTGTATTTTATAGATGAAATTTTGGTCTATGTACTTTGTTTTTCAGTCACTTCAGTGCAATTTTAGGGTAATTAATCATGGGGTATATCATTCTAGAGGAGTGACCTTAAATAGAGACATCCTCTTAGAGAAAAGTCTAAAACAACAAGAGTGGAAGGACTCATGTATTATCATATAGTAATAGAAGATAGATTTGGAAAGAACCTTGAGGAGTCACCTACACTATCTTTCTGTTCCAAATATATTTACCTCATTCCCAATGGATGCTTGACTAATCTGTTCATTAATCATTTATCATTAATCCCAGCCCAACATCATCAGCAGAAAGTAGTATACATTGCTCCCCCGTGTCCCTTATCCCAGATGCAAGGAAATGTCTGACATTTTTTCTTTTAATAGGACATGTAAGCAAATGATTATCATCCCTGCTATTTGCAGATGCCATGGAAGTGTTCAGCTGAACTGCTGACAAGTGTTTAGAATATTTAAATCTGTCCACAAGGCTAGTGAAAGAGGACAACAAAGTAGCACTTGAAATATATTTATTGGTGATTCAGAGGATAAATTGATCCGAAAACTGATCAAATGGAAGCATCATTCCCTCCAGGTATTTCATTCTTATTTCTGCATTATTTCAAATATGCTGCCTTCGCTATAAAGATATGTACTTTTATGCTGTCACATATATACAAATTGGTTTCCAGGTACTGTTAAATGTGTCTTACATTTGCCCTGGCAATAAAAAAAGATAATAAAATCTGGTAAATGTGATTTAAAAAAAAAAAAAAGACTAAACTGAAGTATGAAACAAACACATAAAAGCCACTGACTTAACATCCCTGGGTAATATTTTCAGATGTATGTAGGTTTTTTTAGCAATATAAGCCAAGAGATTTAGGTTTGTAGGTGACTGAGGCACTTTCAAAAATTTAATTTCACAGAAAAATCTTGAGAGAATAATTTTGTCTCTCAAATGAAATACTTAAATTAGATTTTAGAAGAATTATAATCAATGATCAAAGACCATACTCTTCCTAAATAGATTGTGCATTATCTATTTCTCTGCAGATTAATTTCTTCTTAGGCCTTTATGCCCTACTGAGCCACAGCTGATCAGAACATCTTTACGTGTGTAAGTGAACTGTAAAGTATTAAAATGTCACCCTTCATTACACCTTAAAAATAGATAGAAGTCACTCAATTTTTTTTCCTTCTTGTGCTTTTTATACAAGGATTCTATATATTTTATCTTTAAAATCCTAATTTTTATAATGCATTCTACATTAGGATGATCTGGAACCAGAATTAACTTAAAAGGCATGTGTTCATTTAGCAAGACACAAAACAAGTTTACAAGCACAGAACAAATTTTACTCATTAGCAATAACTGAATATAAGATTGGCAAGAATGATGAATCTAATGATCCACAAATTTTAGTGAGACATCAGAAAATTAATGGAGGAACACAAGAAAAAATGCTGGCCCAGAAAATAGGTGAAAGCCACAGGTGTGAAGGATACGAAGCACCTAATGAGTTATCTGTAACTCAAATTTGAGAGAAAGGGAGCAATGTTTATAACTTGACTCATATAATTAATTATTGATCATCTTAAAAAATTGTTTTCTTTGTTTACATGATGACAAGCTTCCGTGTTGTTCCATTAACTCTCTAGTAGGAAATATAATAAAAGAAGAAGAAAAGATGGGTTTTTGATTTAGTGATGATAAATTTCTCTGTATTCATCCACTTAAAACCTAGGGAAAAAGGAACTGACATTCTTGTACTTACATTAATAGTCATTTCTCTTTTAGGGAGAGATTCTGGAATTTCCAGTTTATGAGGACTGCTCCAAAAGTAATGCCTCCTATTTTATTATGTTGGCCCATGATGTCACAGGCGGATGTTGGTGGTATGGCAGTAGAGGTTGAACCTTTCTGCCAGTATTCTATTATATTTTGTTGTTATGTGACACATGGCAATAGAGGGACAGTCTAACAAAATGGTCTGATGTGGAAGTGCATATGAAGCAAAGGTGTGGAACTAAATACCTCCATGTAGAAAAATGGCATCCATTGACATTCATCGATGCTTCCTGGATGTTTATGGAGACCAAACAGCGGATGTGAGCACAGTGAGGTGGTGGGTGGTACTTTTTAGCAGTGGCAGCAGAAATGAGAAAGACAAGACATGTTCCAGACAGCCATGAAGATTTTTACGGGCCCAGCATGCAGGCTCTAGTTCATTACTGGCAAAATGTGCAGCTAGTGCTGGTGACTATGTTGAAAAATAGTGTTTTGTAGCTGAGAATTTGCTCTATCAAATAGTGTTATTGTGCTCTTTGAATTTGTTGTACTTTCCACAGAAATAAACAGGAGGCACTGCTTTCAGGGTGAATTGGAGTGACCTACTTACATTTGTTCTTGCCCTCATAAAACAATTACAGTTCCTTTCAATTCAATAAATTTGCAGTTAGTTATAGTTCACTTTTAATACATTACTGACATTTAATACTAACAGTTCAAAAATAAGAAGGATGCTGCAGATCTATTGCTTAAGATTATTAGAAGCATTTGTCATTTGAAGATAGAGTTTATGTTATCAATAGCACAACTTCAATTGATTTCAAAGGAACTAGATTTGTGGACAATGCAACAATGTACTTTAGAAAGTCTCAGCCATCGTGCTTTGTCTCCATTATTTTGAACCCTATGCACAGTGACTATGCTTACAAACACAGCGGAGGTTTAGGAAATCTAATGATGTGATATGTCAGCTGTAGCTCAAACTGTGATCTGATGCTGAATGTATACCTTCCCTGGCAGTCTCAATTCAGTAATGAGAAGCATCTACCATTTCACAAAATACAAAACCTTGTTTGTATTATGACTTTTTCAATTGTTAGATTTAACGATTGTAGATTAGAGA
The DNA here is from genome assembly GCA_016647715.1 of Pavo muticus. NCBI lineage: Eukaryota > Metazoa > Chordata > Aves > Galliformes > Phasianidae > Pavo > Pavo muticus. The sequence goes on from JACDJE010000404.1 coordinate 676,429, forward strand.
TAAAAAGATTTTATATGTGAGCTAAGAGATGCAGGTTTTTCTGAATTTGTTCCTGGTTTGGCAAAATCAAAACTCAGTTTTGTTCTCTTACATCTAATTCAAGAAGATACTTAAAAGCAGCGTAACTTTTAGAAGCATAACTCAACTATTTTTTTCTTAAACATATATCTAAGAGAATAAGATGTCGATAAAAATTAAGACAGGCGGACACCAGATCATCTAGCTTTACTTATTTATTGCAGGACATTGAATTTCACCCTTTACCCCTGTACTGAAGCCAACAATCTGTATTTGAATGAAACAGACATAGTAAAAGCACAGTTCTCAAAAAGGCATCCTCTCCTGATCTGAAGATGTTGAGAGACAGAGAATTCATTTCTTTGCTAGGTTTTCCATTCATTAATAATCCTCCCTTGTTTTGTTTTGTTTTGAAGTTTTACTCCTAATTATAATTTTTCTGGCTTCTTCTTGCAGACGTATTTCCTGTTATGGCTTTCTCTCCTAGAATATAAGCTCTTCAGTACTCTACAAGACAAAAAGCTTTGACTGTAGTTCATAGCATATTTTCCTTGGAAATCAAGAGCTTTCCTAACTGGAGGTTTTTGATCAAAATACTGGCATTTATTCCTAGACCAGAGGAGAAGTAGATTCTTCCACAGCTCTGAGAGGGATGCTGAAAGCTACCAGATAAAGCACTTTCAGGAAATCAGCAGTAGGTTCTATTTTTTAAGATGGTGTTGCTGCAAATGAGGTAGACAGCTGCACTTCTGTAATGAATAGTGTGGGTCTCTACAAGTCCTGACTGGATTTTTTCAGGTGACAAAGAGTGAAGTTCTTTGTCTTAAAATTCTATAATAACTGATTACATTTTTTTAAATGAAAAAAAGCAACCCCTCAACCTATTCTCTCCTCTCAAGTTCTGTTACAAGTCACTTCTCTATACTGAGGCACTAATGACATCATTCATAGAAATGAGCTAACTGCAATGAAATAGACACAATTTCAATGCAGCAAAGTGTAGCATCTCTCTTCTTATTAACATCAGTTCTGCTTCTTGTTTCATCACAGGGAAAAAAAAATCCCTTGTCAAAGAACTGCTGTAAGACTTGCAAATAACTGATTTCAAACAGAGAATCTTAGCACAGCTATTAGTGGAAGGCTCCCTTTTGAGTCACTTAGTAAACCTGCTTTCCATACACCCCCAGGGTTCTGGTTCAAGGACTGGCTGAGTGCACACACAGCAAGTTCAGTTACTAGATTTAATCTGTCAGATGCAAACAGCTGTCATATCCATCTGTGAGACATGCTGAAAGGGTGGAGAGATCAAAACCTGAAATTCCCTGTGAGTTTCCAGGATTAACAGTCACTGAAGTACCAGAAATCTAAATGAGCAAATGTAAGTGAGCACAGGGTGAATCCAGGTTATTTGGCAGGTCTGAGACAAGAGTATGGCAGGAAATATTGCAGAGCAAGAATAATATTTATGCTTTTTTAAAAAATGTGATTGTGAAAGATGTTCATTTTCTAACTGTTTTCACCTCTAGAAACTAGTGAGGCAGTTGTCTCAGTGTCACTGCTGTTGGACTGCAGCATCCATAGGAATGCTCCTTGGAAGCATTCTTTTGACCATCTCTGATATTTTTGTCATAAAGAACACCCAATCCCTCCCTTCTGTCACTAAGCTAATTCATGCAGTGTGGATAAGACTGAGATTTGTCCTCTGCCTCATTTCCCCCATATCTGACTGCTGAGCTTTCAGCCTTGTCAGTGTCTCAACTTGGCTGCACGATTGGGTTGCTACCTTACAATTTTTACTGCGGGGGACAAGGCATATTTTGACATTCATTCAGGATTTGTATTCAGATGGACAAATGTTTGTTTAATTTTCATGGTTTCAAATATGGCTGATTTATGTGAGTCACAGAGCAGTTTTTTTCTTAATTTTAATCTCTTGAATGCTTCAGTCTGCAATCAAGTCATAATATGCATATAGAGCAAGCTCCCAGTCCAATACCTAAAGATACAATCCTACTTAAATTTATGTTTGTAGAAAAGGATCAACACAGCATGTTTGTATAGCTGAGTTACAATTTCTCTGCCGCTGTTAAAGACTTTTCAAATACATTTAATGTGAAGAGGGAAAAAAATACATGAAGCCTGTCTTGTTTGAGATAATTGCTGTATATGTTGATGCAACAGAAAAAGAAATGGTAAGAATTGACCTTATACTTGAAAACAAATGGTTTTAAAGAGGTAACAGAGACCAAATCTTGAAAAGCAGCCATTCTTTCTATAGGTACAATCAAAACACTAGACACTGCACTACGTATACAACTTGAATCATATCAGTTTCTGCAAAAGCATGAATCATGCTTGAGTTTAACTGCAGAACAGAAAGGAACAAAAAGGAAAAAAAAAAAAGAAGACTGTGCAAGGTCAAATGCTTCAATTGAGAAATTTCTAATCAAAGCCACAACATTTTAATCTTCAAGCATGCTCTGTCAGTTCTTTGCAATCTTAATCAGTCTTTCTTTTAAAAAACTTTTGAAAGTTTTGAACAATGATTCAAAATTAGGGCTGTGATGAGCAGTTCCCTAGAGTTTTGATTTTTGTTCACGAAGTCCTTCAAAACTTGCAACCTAATTAGAGTTCCTATGGAAGTAGCATTCTTCTGTGGATAGTAATTCGAATATCGGTCACAAAAGCAAGGGTAATATGTTATAAGCATAATAAAATTAGCTTTAAATAGGGTAGCACTGCCACCTCTATTAGTTTAACCACATCAATAAAGAGGCTCTTGAGAGCTTACAGCCACGATTTGTGGGCAGTTTTGAAGTTCACACTCATCTTTTTTTGATGTAACTTCTACTGTTTTACAGTATTAAACCAGTCAGTGAATATGGGCTTGATCCTGCTGTGATCAGTACTTTAGACTTAGTCTTCAGTTGCTCTTCAGTTCTACCACTTGGACTTGAGAAATAACTGCTTTTATTCACATCTCCATTTTGCAATTGGTAGACTAATATCCCTTCTAAAACTGCTTTAATGTAATGATGATTCCATATTTTCAGAACAATTGGTGGAAAAATAGGGTTTTCCAGCATGAAAAAAAAAACATGATTGGGTCTGGCCTATATTCTTCTGCACGTACATTTCAACCAGTCAATTGTTTTTATTTTATCTATCTACTCTTGCCTTAATTAGGCCTTGTTGGAACAATGTGAAATGCTCTGTAAGCATTCAAAGCATTTTAACCAGTTTAATTTCCAGTGTATAGCAAGCTCCTGATGCACAAAGCAATCATATCTGAGCCAAAAGATATTAACTATACTTAACAAAAAACTGTATGACTAAAGTGAGTTCTGAATAAGTTTTGTTAAACTGCATGTTAACAAAACATTATGTCATACATACTCTATGCTTTGTGTGCTTTTATGCTACAGATTTGAAAAGGAGTCACAAAAGGCAAATATAGCACTTGTCAGGCAAGAATCTTACTCATTTTCATTGGCTTGATATCCAAGATTTCCTCCTCTTCTCTCATCTACCCTCAACCAACAGAAACAAAAGGACAGACTAATATTTATGTTCTTCAGCCCGCTCAAACAGACCAAATAAACCTCCCCAACCACCTCTGTGCAGACATTTTATAGAACACAACAGATGTCCAAAACAGCTGACAAGACAGGAAAATGTTAACAGTAACACCATAACAACAAGTCGAGCAGAATTTTGCTGGTCACAGGCTGCTCAGCAAGCAAGTTCAGGGAGTTAGCAGCAAAACTGCTGCATATATTTAAACTTTGCGCAGCGGGTCATGTAAACATTCCTTTCATGGAAACTGTGCTGGGAATGTAGAAACTCTCTGACCCTGCTGTGTCTTCCATATAAGGTTTATCATAATGCTGTGACATAACTACATATTGTATCTGTCAAAAAGATGGCATCTTGCTGTTTAGGAAAACCAAGCTCGTGTTTATCAGTGAAATCTGGAGAAAAGCAATAAAGCAGTCTTGTGCCATTGGACACATTTTCACTGATCTTGACATTTTTAAAAACAAAAAATAATTTCCAAGTGAATGTAAACTATGAGAATGTAATAGTTCTTTTCTAATCGTAATAAAAGCAATTATTAAATTGAATAGGCATAGACAGTCTTGAGAAGTTTAAATTAAAACTTGAATTAAACTCCTCACATGGAAGACCAACAACTCCCTAGACAATTAGGAAAAGAAAAGGTAAGGTGTAACTGCACATATCATTTCTTTGCCATTTTCCTGTTTTTCAGAGGGAGGAAAGTTGGTGATTATGCTATAGCATTCTAGTCATTTCACTGCAGTCCTAAAACAATATATCTTTGTGAGAGAAATTTATCTGTCACTTGCACTCTTGCTGTAGGCAGCAGTAGCTTTCTGGGAGATTTTGTGGTGACGCTTTTTTTTGTCTAGACTGCAGCAGGTGTGAAGTCAGCACAACTCTATTAGCTCCACTGTGGAAATGAAAGCACGTTTTTGTAATAGAATTCGATGTCTACTCATTACTAGGGAAGCAACTTGCTCCAGGACTTGCCCTTTTTCTATGTAAGGCCACACTTTCCTGCCAGCTCTTTTTCAGAAGAGGCCTCAAAAATGAAGACATCAAACACTCAGCTGGAATCCAACCACATTCCACCCTGCCATCCTCACAGACTGGACCTGAAAAGCTTGTCTTCTCTTATTTCAGTCTTGACAAAAGCAGGACAATGGGTGGCTATTGGTAAAGTCTTTTTCTTTTTCTTTTCTTTTTTTTTTTTTCAGTTAAGAGCCATAAGCATTATCCCAGGAATCTCCATTCACATGAAGATAATGCACAGTCACTCACTCCTTGTTTAGACTACAGCTCAGGCTATCTCAGACCACCTCTTATTTTCTTTCTTGCTTTTTAATCCTTGGCTTTACCTACTGAGTTATCCAACAACTAAGCAAACTAAATAGGAAAATAATTTGGTAAGTCTAAGGGTATCAAAGTCTTAGACAAAAATGCCTTACCTTTTCCCCCTCAGCTCCCCCCCAGCTATACTGGTGGGAAGGAACATCCAAGTAGACATGTTTAAGACCACTGAATGAGCTTCTGGAACCTAGAAGGGATCAGTTTATTCTGTGGAGAATCATCTATCCTTCAGGGGTAAGTGGAGACAACCACATAGCTAAGCACTCAGCATCTCAATCGACTTTTTACACACTAGTTGGAATTATTGCTATTAAAAATCACTTTGTATTGTTTAAGAATTTCAGGGGGTTTTTTCGGTTGTTTTTTGTTTTTGTTTTTTTTAATAAGGATAAAAAGTATGTAAGAAAAATCGTCAGTAAACTTTTCTTTTGCTGAGTCTGTCTGTGAAAGGGTAATAGAGCATGCATGGTTACATTTAAGGCATGGTTTCATGAAAAAGAGCCTTCTTCCTTAACAAAGATATAAACTACCTGGAGTGTATACAAGAAAGAATATTTTTATATGTGATATATGTAGGTTTCTCCAAAAGTAATGCCTTCACAACAAAGAACACAATAACATTATGTGATAGAGAAAATTCTCAGCTACAAAAAATATTTTTCAACATAGTCACCACCATTAGCTATGCATTTTTTCCCAGCAATGAACAAGAACCTGCATGTTGTGCTCATAAAAATCTGCACCACCAGAGGTGACACACTCAACAGTGGGTCACCACCGCTGAAACACACCACCCACCACCTCACTGTGTTTTCACCCACTGTTTGGTCTCCATAAACATTCAGCAAGCATCGATGAATGTCAATGCGTGCAATTTTTTCTACATGGAGGAATTCAAGGAAACTCCTTTGCTTCGTAAGCACTTCCATGTTGTCATTTTGTCAGATTGCTCCTCTGCTGCCATCTGTCACACACCAACAAAATGTAATAAAATACTGGTGGGAAAGTATAACCTCTACTGCCATACCACGAACATCTGCCTCTGATGTTGTGGCCCAGCACTGAATCATAGAATTATTGAATCATTTGAGTTGGAAGGGAGCCTTAAAGGCCAACTAGTCCAACTCTCCTGCAATGAACAGAGACATCTACAGCTAGATCAGGGTGTTCAGAGCCTGATCCAGCCTGACCTTGAATGTCTCCAAGGTAGGAGGCATTACCTTTGGAGTAGCCCTCCTATTTTCTCACCCTTAAATTAAACAAGTTTCTCAGCTAGTAAAGCTTTACTTTACTGGTTCTTCTGTTACTTCCAGGTTCTATGTTTTAATCAGTAACAGCAATAAACAAGTACTGGAAGGATTGAAGTTTCATTTTGTCTAATATTCTAGATCATATTTCAAAGAAAAACCCTGCAGAGATTTACTTCCTTCTCTACTCCATTCCCTAAGTTTCTCTTCGTTATGCTATTGCTTTGGAAAGATCTTGTTTCCCTGTTACCTGGATTTAAACAAGTTCCATCCTCTTATTCACAAATGAAATGATCCTAGGACCAATGAATTTTCCAAAGGTACCCACAGGATTCAGTCATTGAAATAATTAACTTTCTAAAACATTACCCCTCCTCTTCTGTGATTCTAATTCCAACATGTTGCCAGACTCACGTAGGAAGGTTTTTTTTATACATCCTTACAGCTGGCTATATACTAACACATTTACCAGGTATATTTGATTCAGAAATAGAGAGAGAGCAAGTTCTTACCATTCACTGTAGATAATTTATTAGAGCTATTGCATCCTGCTCAGGCACTTACTCCGCCTTAGTACAATATCTGAGAAATACTTGTGAATGCATTAATTTAGAAATCACCTTTGTCTCGCCATCTGCCTCTCAAGAACTAAACTATGAGGGAACATTTTCCCCATTCATTAGCTATATTATCAATACACTGTGTTATGTGTTTATGCTAAGATAGAGAAAGTAAAAGAAGTGGGCTTTCCCACTTCTTTCCCACGGTAAGCTAGTAAACTCCTTTTGAAGAATAATTACATAAAGTTAAATTATCAGCTTTATTAAAGTTATGTCTCTCTAGGGGAGAAGAGTTTTCTCCCTGGAGATTTTTTGTCTGGACAAGAGGATTACAGCTGTCAGCAGTAATGTGCCTCTCGAAGAGCAGCTATCCTTGATACAGACCATTTAGCGTCTTAAATATATGAATGGAAGGCAAGATCCAAAACAAGATTTAGACCTCTAAGCCTATAAAACCACCTCTTACCCTATTCACAGTGCATATTTTTGCCTCACAAATTTCTTAGGCACTTAAGATTCTGCTACAAATCAGTCCCTGAAGCGTTTAACTCTTATCTGATGTATCTACGTGCTCAGCAGCTACCCAAACTGCCTGAGATCTGCAGGCTCTTCAGCTTTGTGCCCAGCATACTTCCTTGACTATCTGCTTTGTAAAACTCAGGCATGGCTAAGATACTCCAGTGAGAGCAAACACAATAGATATGGTCAAATTCCCTGGAAGATCAGAGGAAGAAGCACAATGTCATTGTATGAGCTCTGTGTAAAAGTCTGGTAGGTGGTACACTCCTTCAGGAAGGACTAGATCAGCTCACTTCTTGGCATGTAGGGTTACAGATTGTCAGTTTTCACTTTCTCAAAACATTACGCTAACCCACGAGCTGTAGAATACCCTGGTCGTGGGAAGAATTAGTCTTTGCATTCCTAGCAGAATTTTTCAGCCACAACCAAGAAGGTACAAAAAGGGCACCAGGGCAGACCCACCCTGGTCACTTTCTTGGGGCTGTGCCAAAGCTGGGCTGTGCCACAGGCCTGCAGAAGCTCTGGTCTTCCACAGGGCACACAGGCAGGAAGGGCAAGGCTGGAGAGTGGCCTTGCTGCTGCCTTATTGAGGCAGGGGCTGGACCCTGGTGAGAGATGGTCAGATGAGCATCAGGAGTGGGCAGGGCCAAGCAGGCATGTTGGTGCCCTAGGATCCTGATACTTGCCTTGCAACATATTCAACAAAATCTCTGCACAGGTAAGGCATGGCTTTTTAGGCTTGGGTTTCTTTCATAAAGGAGAATGTTTGACAAATAGAAGAGATCTTGAAAGTGAGAGCTCTGATTATGAGGTTGCAAAGCTGTGCTCTGTATCACTGGCTCCTATGACTCTCTTGAGTGACTTTAGTAGGCAGCAGACTATGCTCAGCTAGGAAGCTATGCTCAGAGAATGCTCAGCTAGGAAGCATGTATTAGCTCTCTCCCCTGCAGCTAGTCACGTCTCAGATCAAGCAGTGAGTAACATTGTGATTTTGTTGTGCTTTCACAACTAGATTCCTCCATATTCAGTAGTAACTGTCACTCAACCATGCCAATCTTTTCTGTTTTTCTCTAAAAAGCAGGAACTGGTCAACACTGTCCAGTGGCATGACATAGGTATCTAAACTGCAAGACAGCTGTAGTTTCAGATGGCACTTTCAGTTATCCACATGTCTTACCAAAGGCTAAATTTAAGAAAGAGGCGAGCAAAGAGAAGAGTTTTAGGTATTTTCTTGATGTCTCCTCAGCCATTTCTCCGTGTGGTTTGTCATCAGCTGCACATTTCATTCTTAGTAATATTTCATTACTCAGTGGTAATCCTACAGGGTTGCTTGGATTGCCTAACTTGGTGCTAGGAATTTGAGGTATTTAACTATTAACTGTCATGACCTTCAGCACTGTCCAATTATCTTTTTAATCTGTCAGTATTCAGACTTGCCAACTGATGGGTTTTGTTTTGCTGTTTCCTGTTTTATAATAAGTATATGCTTAATCTACTAACTCTACTTCAATAGCTGTGGCTTATGTCTTTAAGCCAAATATTTATCAGAAGAAATTACAGCACTTTTAGTGCTCTCTTTAGAAAGCAAAAAGAAAACAGAATACGAATTCCCATGTAGCCCTAGATGAATAATTTAAGATATTTTCTACTTAATTTCCATTTATTCCCTTCATTTGGTATTTTTTCTTTTGCAGTATGTTAGACATGGAATTAATAGACTCTTTGGGCAAATACTGTGAAAGCATCCTACAAAAATGTAACCAAGTTTATTTGGACTATAATTCCTGTTAAGGATTAACTCAGAAGGCTGCTGTCTGTGGACCATGATTCAAAAGAACCAAAAAAGGTAAAAGAGTGAAAACTTGTCAGTTGAGATAAGTTGCTGGTTTAGTTTAATAAGAAAGAAAATAATGATAATGATAATAATGATAATAATAATGCTACTAAAAATATAAATCCACATGATGTATAACACCTTTTCTTACCACCAGCCAAATGATGCCCAGCCATTCCCTGAGCAACTTCAGCCTCCCCAGCTAGTTTCCCTAGTTTCATTGCTAAAGATCATACCTTTTGGCCAGTTTAAGTCAGCTGTCTTGGCTGTGTCCCCTCCAGCTTCTTGTGCACCCCAAGCCTCCACTCTATCAAGGTGCCATGAGAAGTAGAATAGTCCTTGACTGTGTAAGCACTGCTCAGCAACAACTAAAGTATCAGTGTATTATCATGATTATTCACATCCTGAAAACATAGCACCATACCAGCTACTACGACAAGCATTAATTCAATCCCAGCAGAAACCAGGACACCTCGAAATCAGATTTATATGAAACAGACAATAACAGGACATATGACCAAGGTAGTCAGTAGAACTGTAAGCTACCAAGTATTTCCAAGTGAGTTAATTTGTACTGGATGCAATTCATGAACTTTTAAGATGTCAAATCTTAAAATAAATAAATCTGTCAAATAAGTTTTAAAATGTGAAAGAGCAAATACATGGAGAAATCTCAGTAACTTTCTTATGGCCTTCTATCTCTGCTCTGATTTCAGGTATACAAAAATTGAGAATTCTTCAACAGTTTTGAAACAGAAACTCAAGTTTGAATTAACTGCAATTGGTATTAGAATATTGTAAATATTCAATGAAATATTTTCTTTACATTATGAAATAAAGCATGAGAAATATCTACCGAGCATAATTATGAAGGATCTGTGACTAAGTCAACTCAGAAACAATGCATTTTGCTTGTTAAAGGCTGTTCGTATTGGGAAAATCACAACTTCATACAAATATGCCAGAACATTGGAGAAAAGGCAATATTACTTTTCACTCCCATTCCTTGATCTGGAATTTATTTCATCTGGATGGCATAAATTAGCTGGGTAGAGAAGAGTGGAGATCCTGTTACTTCTTATAACAACTCTGAACAGTATAAACTGAAAATGTTCTTCCTCCTTTAACATACAATGGAAATAGTGGAATGCTATATAGCACTGTGTTGCCTTCATAGGAAAGGAAATTATCTGTTTCAGCAATACATGTTCACACCATTGCAGTAGCTGGAATAAAAGATCTGTGAACTGCAGTAGTTTCTGATACAATATTTCTATAAAATTGAATATTCAGAAATGTTAATAACCTTCTATTGTATTTTTCATCTTTACTGTGACTCATTTATCTTGTTTCTTTTCTTGTTTATATTACTTGAGTGCTACAGCTTTGTCATTAAACATTGAGGTAATAATGACCAAAGTCATTCTGTTCAGATGATGTTTTTTGATGTATTCCTCCTCTCTGTACCACCTTCCCTCCTATGTTCTTGGACTATTTTGTTCGGATTTAGGGCACAAGAGGCATCTTCAGAAGTTCTCTCGGCATCTAAATGTTCAAATGTTATATATTCATACTTACTGTTATTAAAGGACATTAATACTGAAAACAAGGAAAACAAAATTTCAAAGCAATCAAGCAGTAGAATTGTCTCATTTCTGTCAAAGAAAAGGCAAGCTGCTGTTTTCTAATACAGCCCATTACTTTGGGTACCACCACAAAGAATAAGGCAATTTTCATTTTAGTGAAATTGCATGAACATTACAAAAAAAATTGACATGTTAATATCATTTTAACTTTTAATGCATTTAATAATAATTTCATTTAATCTGAATAATGACTGACATCTGGATCTCAAAGCCATCAAGCATAATCATCTAGCAGCTATTTCAGGAAAGCAACTGAGAACTTCATTAAAGAACCTGCTCTTTTATCTGTGTGTCTAAAGAAGTCTTACGGACATTTTCAAGTGGCTTCAATAGATACAACTCAGTCATAGGCAGAGAATGATTCACTGTATTAAGGAAGGTCTGGGCCATCTTTTGCAACTTGCTCTTCTTCAGATCAGTGGCTGATACTGTAGGTCTAATTTATCTATTTACTTCAGTGAACTCAAGTAACAGTGACAGCATGACTGAGTTACTTTCATTTGTAAGTACCAGTAGCGTTTTTTCTGTTTTGTTTTTATTTTTTGCATTAAAACTTTGTCCTTTTAGAAGGTGCTAATGTGCCTCCATCATATTAATCTACGAAGACTTTATTAAAATGAAGTGGCTTTAAAGAAAACCTTTGTTTGAAAGTGATTATTTCCTTGTAGCTATAGCTATTAAAATCACAGTTATGCCTAAGTCTACAGGTCAAATGAAATGCATTGAAGGGAAAATTATAATTGTGAATAAAGAGTCTTGAGAAAAATACAGTATTGCCAGTAAAAAAAATCCATCAATTACAGAATATTAATAACAATCCATTTGAAAAGTTTACTTTTAATTTGTTTGCATTGGATTAGAAATCCATTTCCTCTTAGTCTTTTATTTAATGAAAAACCTGGCTTAATTTAAGAAAAGGATGAATTATAACAGTATTAACACACAGAGTTTTAAAGTACTCATGAGAAATGTATACTTGCTTAAGCAGTTAGAATTAAAATTGCCTGAAAAAATTAAAAGTAGTCCTTCTTCTATTCACTGGCATACTTCTTAGAAATGCAAATGCAGTGTTTTCATCAGCAGAAGATCTGTTTCAAGTCCACATCATTAATGTGTGTACGAGATTTCAAAAATAGCTAAAAGGAACACCCTGAGAGTCATTCCTTGAATGCTGCCCTGAGATCAGAATGGCCTAATTCTGCATGGGACATCTTTTGGAGACAATTTCAGTAGTGTACTTCAGATGCAGATTTTCAGTGTTTAATCAACTAGAAAAATATGTGATGCATTTTTCAGATCTTTTCTATTATTGTAACTTTTTTTAAAGCTCAGGCATCTTGCAAAGCTGTTATAAGGCCAGAGATGGCTGCAGCTCACTGTTCCTGGCAATTATGTCTATAACACACATGAATCAAACTAGTATGAAGAAATATGTTTTATATCAATAGCAATAAAAATGTGTATTTATACTTTTAACTTTACACACTGGACTTTGCAACAAGAAACATAATGAGATGCAATAATATTTGTCCATTATTAGTATTTGCCCTCTGAATACTTGTGGAATCTTAAGAATTATATACTAGAGAAAATGCGTTATTAAAATAATAATAATAATTACCAAGGCTATTTCTAGAAGGAATAATTTTAACAATAGTAGTTCTAGTAATTCTGCCATTTTCTGTTTGAAATTCTGTTATAAGAGAGGACAAATTGCCTTCATGTGTTTAGCAGTAAAGCCTTTCAGATCATGCCTAATCATACAGAATGTCACCTATTCAAATCACATTTATCTATTATTCATTTTACTTACTTTGATTTAGAAAGAAAACAAATGCAAAGCCTAAAAGGATGAATATTCCTGATTTGAACTTTCTCCATCACCTTTTGATTCTTAGTAACATGGAAATGATCACTAAAATAGCTCAGCAAACTAGCTACTGACATAACACCCATTCTACCTTTTCCATTGTCTAGTAACTTCAAACATTTCTAGAATCCTTTTCCAATGTCATCCAAGCATCATCAAGGCACAGTCTGAGTCTGCATTCCTTATTTTTCTAAATTGTCAATATTAGATGTCCTAAATTAGTTTATAGCATAAAAATGGTATTTATGATAATTTTACATGCATTCACATGCACACAGATAATAGCTAGGCAGTCAGTTTGCTGGTATGCATCACTGTTTATCATGCTGATTATAATCATCTCATTGTTACCTTATTCCTCCATCTGTTTGTTGCGTCCATCTGTTGTCTATCACCTTATAATGAGATTGCAAGTTCTCTACAGTGGGGAGAATTTCCTCTTTGTTTGTATGCAGATAGGAAGAAAGGTTTGTATAATAATACCTATTCAAGGTATTATTATGATTTAGATGATAATAATAAGGATGATCTAAATAACTTTTTCTTTTTCTTTTATTTAATCTCAGAAGAGCTCAAAAGAAAGTTCCATATTGTGTCACTTTAACTTAAAGGTGTGGTAGCATGCTTAATAATTAATTGCTTTTAGGATTGGTTATTTAGAGGAAATGCTTCTTTTAAAGTAATCTTCCCATCTTTTAATTCTTTTTTCTCCTTTTGAGGAAAAAGGAAAATTTAGCATGCATATAAAACCTCTGATTTTTTTTTCCACTTCAATATGTGCAACGGAAGTTTTCACAGATGACACAAGGAAATTTCTCCTTTTTTTTCTAGTATGATAGAAAGATAAAAAGAAAATGAAAAAAGAACATTTATCATGTTGGTTAGAGCCAATTTGCTGTTAAGAAGAGCTTTTATTAATTTCTGTTATTTATGTTGCTTGCTCCAAAAGTAATGCCTCTGGTTTCTTTCCATGGAAACTACAACAGATATGAAGAGCATGATAATGCTATTTGATAGAGGAAATTCATGGCTACAAAACACTATTTTTCAGTATAGTGACTACCATTAGCTATGCATTTTCGCCAGCAATGAACAACAGTCTACATGCTGTGTTCATAAAAATCTGCACCAGTTAAGGTGACTCACTGTCACCATTGCTGAAACGCACCACCCACTGCCTCACTGTTGCTTACATCCACTGATTGTTCTCTGTAAGCATTCAGCAAGCATCATAGCATCGCTGAATGTCAGTGGGTGCAATTTTTTTTCTTCATGGAAGAATTCAGTCACACACCTTTGCTACACACACAGTTCCAGTTAGACTGCCCCTCTGCTGCTGTCCGTTGCACAGGAACAAAATGTAATGGAATATTGCCGGGAAGGTTCAACCTCTACTGCTATACCACCAAAATCTGCCTCTGACATCGTAGGCCAACATAATAAAATAGAAGGCATAACTTTCAAAGCATCCCTTATATTTATTACTCCTTTAGGCTGGTCTGTGATGGAAAAGTGAAGTTTGATTGGCAGCATCTTGGAATAAAATCTTGATTTTTTTTTTTTTTTCCCCATTATTTAAATGTTCACTTTCACTTGTCATAACTGGAAATGTGGAAGCTAGAGGAAGTAAGAAACTCAGGTGAACTACACTTCCCAAATGTTCTGGCCTTATCTTGTCTCAAGTGATGTGGATGGCAATGAAGCCCAGACCAAACTGTGTTGGTGTGAAAACATCTTTGAAGTGTGAAGAGGATAAGTAACTTATTATGCATCTGCTTGCATTGGCACAGATATAATTCTCACCTGCCGTCAGGTTCAGACTAACATATAAACTATTTTCTCTTTAAAATTTCTTGTCCTTCTCCAAGTAATATATTGGAATTAAACAGCAACAGTATGTAAATGCAAGCAAGACTGCATCTTAATAACTGACAGGAGTGCATAGCAAGCTTAAACCTTGTAAATATCAAGTTAGAGAGCTATATTTTAAACACCATTATGAATAAGTTGTTACAAACTTCATAAACTTTTCATTTTAAGTAAGAATTAATTATTCACTGGAAAATGGCCATTTTTTTCTCACATTAAAGTATTTATCTACTGCTGATACTAATGGTTTTTAAAAGAAATTTAAAGATCCTGGATAATTAGGAAATGGGACCCTATTATCTGCCATTCAGATCACATTCATTAGTCCATGAAATAAAAACTGACTTTTTACTTCATATCTATGACGATCTATTTAATCATCATGAGTTCGACTTAAAAACTATTGAATGAAAAATAGTGAAAACCTTCACTGGAAGTAAAATTACAGATACTATACCTGATCTTTTGTTCTCTAGAAATTGAAATTTGTCTTACAGAGGTGGATAGATAAAGGAATAAATATGGATTTTCCAGACTTCTTGGCTGTTACGTAGATCTGAACTGATCTGTAATATACTCATCACTAAAAATTCTCAGTATGTTAAATGTTATTATCTAACTACAGACAGCAGTATTCATTGGAAAATGCATATAGTATGACAGATCATCCAAGGATACAGTGTCTGCTGAGGAACAAATTCTCACAAGAGGATGGGCCTTTTCACGTAGCTTTTACATTGATCCAGGCTATTCTGTAAAGCCAACAACAAGCAATCTAGCCTGTTCTTGGTAAACCACTTAAGTCCACATGGAAAGTGTTTGTGTGCATGTGTGCAAGTTGCATGTGTGCAAGTTGCATGTCGGTGATACAGCTCCTAAGGGGGAGTAGGATGGGTGATAGTGTGAAGCCAGAGAACTTTCTTTAGCTACTCCATAATGATCAATTTGTGAATTTACAGACTGAATAAAACTGTTCCAATGTAGCCTCAGTGTTGGTGATAAGCCCACTGTTTGAAGATCACTGTCTCACACTCCTGGGCAAGGGTAGTAACAACTCACATAGTCTTTGTTCAGCTGCATGACTGACATTTGCTGTGCTTAATATTGGCCTGCTCTTAGTTAAAGGGAAATTGTCGTGCACAAGTGTCTGAACTGCCTTTCATTTTTAATGTAAGTAAGTTAATTTTGACAAAATAATGACTCCTTCTGTATTGGTGCTTGTAATGCAAAATAGCAATACAGCAGGAGCTCTGGAGGACTGAAGGTGACCAGTGGTGGTGAAGGAAGCTGTGGCAGGGGGGAGCAGCAAGCAGCCATCAAAGGAGGTGAAAACTGTGTGAAGTTGCTCACCTTCTAGGTGTGTCTGCAAGGAGGCTGGTGTTTTGGTTTAAGTTATCAGGTGGCTGCAATAGCATTACGTTTGTACTGCAGATGTGTGCTTTTCACTCTTCACAACTCTGTAAGTTAATTAATTTATTATCTTATTTTTTAACAATTAATGACCATTTTTCAGTCTGTTGTAGTTATGCTAAAAAAGTGAAGGTTTATATGAGTACAGTTATTCTATTTTTGTTTTTAACCTTTTTACTTATATCCTGCCTTGATTCTATTGAAGAGGCTACGGAAGCAGTTAAATATTAATTAGGTAACTGAGTTAAAATATACACACCTATATGTGAATGGGTGTGCTGTGCTGGCATCTCTCTTTTATGTCAATTGTTTCTGTCTTCTTATTCATGTAGGAATAACACAACAAGATAAGAAAGCAAAATTACAAAGAAATGTAAACATATTTGGTGTAAAGGCAATTACAAAAATATAATTAATGTGCAGTTCTCCTTTTAAAGTTGATGACTTCTGTAACACTGCATTTATGCGAGGATATGTACCCTTAGCTTCTGCAATTGTCTGTATGTTTGCAGGCACATTCACTTTAGACAAATACTTGCTGAGAACCCTAAAATATCCTATGGCTTGTAAGTGCATTATTAGGTTTCACAGAAGTGCAATTAATTGTAGCCTCGAAATTTAACCATCTGTTAACTCATCTAGCCACAGAAAGACTAAAGTTTATTTTCACTTTTCAGTCTAAAATGTCACTTAACCAGAATGAGTAAAGTCTACACAAAAGCTAAATTTGCACTTCAAATATGAGAATTGTAGAACTTAGCTTTTAATGAATGTTTTGACTAACACTGCTGAGTTGATTGGGTTTTAGACAATAACAAAAATATGTGCAGATCATGAGATTTAGCAGCATATTCAGACAACAGAACTAAAACTTGAACCAAAAATTGCTGTTGGATTCTTAAATACAGGCAAATTCCTTACAGAAACATGTTAGAATTCCTTCGGTAAGGTACCTGAAATGTATATATAGTGTATTTTTATTTTTATTTGCATTGCCGTTGTTAAGCAATGATTGAGAATGAAAAGAGAATACTGTTTTGCAGTTTATTGTTGCAACAATCAAAGTAGCTGATAACCAATAACTGAATTTACACTGAAAAGGATGATTTTTATTTTATAAACTCATAACCATTAACTGTTTTCTATGAAAACTATGTTTAATGGTGCATTTTTCTCAATCATTATTCATGGAAAGTGTAAAGATGTATGAAAGAAAAAACTGTATAAATTAGTAGAGTTGTAAATTGTTACTTTGCTTGTTTTCAATCAGTAAGAGCAAATACCTTAATGGGGAAAAAAGAAGTATGAGTAATGACAGAAAGCCTTGACTTTCACTGGCATTTTGATGTGCATTTTCACATGACCTCTTTAGGGTAGAACTAAAATCTAAGGAGTTTTACAAACAAGGCAAACTAAAGCAAGATGGGCAGATGTAAAGCAGAAGTGTAAACAAAGGTGCAAATGAGAGGAAGACATTTGAATCTGAATGGCCAGTTAATGATTCAATTAGTTTTTCACTTTGTTAAACTACAATAATCCTTCTTTACTAGATCTCTATATTGGATCCTGTTGAAAGAATGAATGCAAAGGATCTTAAGAAAATTCTAAGAAAAACATGAAGTCTTTTGTAAACCATTGCTGCTTCCCAACAAAATGCTGCTTATGAACAATAATGAGGATGCAAGGCAGATATTTTACTGAGTCTAAAATTATGAACAGTGAACAGGCTTGTTCTGAATAAAAGCTATCAATATGGAGTGATTTCTTCAGGTATGCAATCTGCCAGGCAGGTTTTAGGATTGGTGAGAACATAGTAAATCATACTTACTGCCTCTTTATCCTTTCCTAACTTTATCACTCCATATTTATCTTTCCACCATACACTTTAAATTCTTTTTCCCTTTTTACTCTTTCTCTCTCCCTCCCTTCACTTAGAAGCTTCCATAAAATAAGTTAGATAACTTCTTCATTGTGCAGAGAAATGGAAACAGAGCTTTCAAAAATACACGTATATAAACGCATGGATGGAGGGATGGATTCCTGAATATAGGGTATATTACCTGCATGTAAGAGCAGGAATGAGATATCATTGTGATTTGTGGTTTCTAAAAGGTGGCTGTGAATGTAGGTGACTGAGAGTGTTTATTGTGACTGGTCCTAGTGTGTAAAAAGTACTGATTAAAATATACAATGGCTGACGTCTGGCACTAAGACAGCACAGCACTCCCTGACCTGTAAGTGTTGCACTGAAATTAAGCAATGGTTAGATGGAATCAAATATCTGTTAAGTAATGGCTTACATTAGTAAATTGCTTAAAAATCCTGAGAATTTATCTGATTACTTTACAAGCCAGCATATAATACTATTTACTTAACTGCTTTTCGTGGTGATCCTGTCATTCCCAACTGCAGTGTGAATGATTATTAGTTATATTACGGTAGTCATGGTATTCAGTACGGCCTCAGCCTCACTAAATAATTTGAATGCCTCATACAAACAGAATTAGACACCTGTGATCTATTGCTTCTATGAGAAAGTAATCATGGGCAGACAATTGATTACCATTTTTTGGTCCTGTAATTTATCTTAACCACTTCCAGTGAGAAACAAGGTTGTGTAGACACCTAACCTTTCAGCAAGCGTAGATGTTTATGCAGGTTTAGAATACTTCCGTAGTTTCCATGGATTCCTCTAAGATAAACCAGAATATGAATGAATTCTGATAAGGTTTAGACTAAAATGAAAAGATTCAATAAATGTATCTGGAACTGATTTATGTTAATTATTTGCAATACCTTTATATAAAACATAAATGGGAAAGGAAATGGGAGAGTAAATTTCTTCATTCAAGGAATGGGCTGAGCAGGTACAGGTATGTAAGCTTCACTCTTTCTTACCTGTTTTTTTCCCATTTAATGTTGCCCAGCACACCAGCATTGTATTCTACAGCCCTCTTCTCGGTTTTGGTTAAGGCTATAATATTACTGGACTGTCTGCTTTAGACCGGAGAGTCACATAAGCTGTATCAAGTGCTTATTAATGCAAATATTCTGCATACATTTTTCACTTATTCAGTGAATATCCTCCTGTATATAGTGTTGGAGAGGAAACGAGAACAAGGAATTTGTAAATAAATTAGGTTTAAACTAACATTGGAACAAAGAAATACACAACTCCCTTTTTAACACCTAAAATATGTATTAAAAGATGTGCGTGGGTGTTCTGCATCAGCATGGGTTTTGCATTTAAAAAATTCCACATCAGTAAAGCTATAATTATGTTCCAAAATACCTTTATGACACGATGCTTTGTGTTTTTAATGCAATGTATCAAGTATTCTAAATCAAATAACAAATGTATTACGCAATTAAGAAAGCTGACGGGTACATTCTACTACCCTTGCTAGGCAGAAACATTTCCTTTTGGAACAATAAGCATAATTTGTCACTTCTCTCAACTTCAGAAGTAAAGGACATGCTGTTTAGTTTCTTAAAATAAACTTTTGTTTTAACCGCTAAAGGGGATTTTTATTTATTTGTATTTAATTAAACAATGCAGTAAATGCAACAAGTTTCATTTTTTTGCAACATTATTAGCATTTCAAAATAAAATTCGTCCTTCTTTTTACTGAGCTTTGTTTCCTGACTTATGATTTGAAAGTGTAGTAACTTTTCTTGATTTCTTCAAAATGGAAGGAATACGGCTATAGCCATTCTTGCCTAAACCTTTTGAAAGCCACTTGAAATCTGCCACAGAAATAGCCTGCTTCATGCATCAGTTTCTCAAAACCAAGTCTTGATAATTATTTTGGTACTTTTCAAATGTTAATATAAAATAATATTTTTAATGCACATGACCCCACTATGTTTAAAAGTACACATATATGAGGAAAAAAAAGAAATTATCTCATTAGTGGCAACATTTTAGAGCTAATAACCTCTGTTTTGTGTTAATAAATTCAGCCGATTATCTAACACACTTGTGAGCTATTACTCAATAAAAGAACAATTGAAACAACAAATAAGAGGAATATATGAAAACTACTAGGCCATTTGTAGCAATATTTTAGTGTATTTAGAAATACCTATATGAGATCACAAGAAAGTAAATATTCTTTTCCATTCTTCTATTTCTTAACTCTGCATTTATCTGACATTATTCACAGCAGTGCTTTACATGCACATTGCATGTTTAAAATATTGGAGAATAAAATTAGATGCTTCTAAGCCTTTTCCCCCTTTCCTTCTCAATGCGTTTTGGTGCAGTAAAGCATAGATAATTTAGACTCAAGCTGCTCTAAATGCATACAATTAGACTTGAATTAGGTCAGTCACCCTACTATAGGACAACTAATATTTTCACTTTAAATCAAAGTGGAATTTTTCTGGTTCTAACACTTTCAGAATATATAGAATATAACTCTTAAGATTACGGTATGTGGAGATCTGGGATGTAAAAATTCCCCTAGCACTTGTCCGTATTTAGTGCAGAAGTGCTTCTTTGACTAAGAATTGTCTTCTCCTTCCTCCCTTCTTTCCTCAGGATCCTTGTCACTACTAAACTGGATTAACATCCTGTTTCCAGAAATTAAAAACTGAGATATCAAAGGTATCATCTTCTCAGAAGGATGAAGCTTAAGCATGATGCAAAGTGGGATAAATAAAATTAATAACAGTTGCAGGCTTTTATTATTTTATATAAGTATAAGGAGTCCCCAAGTCCCAGTAAAGGAAATAAGTCTTTAAACCAATGTCTTGGGCCATTTATGTAGAACTGCTGGGTTTTTGCCTTTTTCTCTGCAACCGGGATAGTGAGCTGAGTTCATGAGATTCTACAAAAACAGTAATTTAATTTATTTATTGTCATTAGTAGAGGCCAGGGAATAAATAGACCAAAGAGTCTGGGCTTAATGGGAAAACAGTCCTTGGTTTAACCTAGTGAGAATATGAAAATTAGGATCCTAGGATAATAAGAGTAGAGCAAAGAGGATTGATTGCTTTTAGACCCTGAAAGAGACTGCTTAGTGTACTAAGATTCTCCCTACCTTCTTTTTCAGTCCATAATACTGATAAATACATACAGACATTATGCTAAATTTACTAGATACAGAATCTTTATCTTCATTTCTTAGCTAAAATTGTTCATAGGTATTGCATTGAAAATTACATGTTGATTGCTAATTCAGATTCCTATGGTTAAATTTCTATTTCCTTTAATCCAAGATGAAGCTAAACATAGCAATATACTATCATCTTATTATAATAAAAACTCACAGACAGTGGAGGAGAAAGTTAACATAAGTAAAAAGTTTCTAGGAAAGATTACAGGAGGAGGAACCTGCTCGTCTTGCAGGAATACTTGATTATCAACCAGAGGCAAAGTTTTATAGCATATAGTAAGTAAGATAATAGTAATAATTGTGAATGAAATAGTACAAAGTCCAATGCACAGTGTAATATTAAGAAAGCTAGAAACAGAAATTAAATGACAAGCATTATAAGGAAGGCAAAAACAACAACAAAACCTTACCTCATGAAATTGTTTATGCAGGTAAAATGGTGGTACATGAGGAAAAATAAGAACCACAAAAGTTTTCACAGAGAGTAATAAATCCTCAGGTAAGAAATAGAGTAAAAAGGAGTAATCTTTAATAGAATTTTGAATTGGTTTCATTTCTTAGTAACTGTGGGGGCTTATGTAATAGAGCCACAGCGGTGATAGTTTTATTAGTAAAGAAAATAGCTACAAAATGGTCTTTTTTTTTTTTTTTTTTTTTTTTGCCTGTTGACATGTTGATTTCTGACATGTCTGGAAATCGTTTCAGAGATCTGGTTGTCCCAAGACAAAAACAAGCTAAGGAAATTTTCAGAACAGTACTAGGGCAAGTGATGAGATATTACTAAGATTCCAAAGCTAGGGAACATCTCCTGGTCACATGTGATTTCCTAATATTTAGCAGAATGAAAGCAGTGAGGGAATAGTAAGCTTACAGTAAGGACATATGAAGTCTTCTTCATGTTTCTACTAGGTTCTGTCATCCTTTATTCCTCTTCTACTGTATGTGATATCCACTCAGCATCTCTGTCAGTGTAATCATTATAAATCTTCTACTGAAATGGAGATTATACAGGATTATTGCATTGCCTATTCAGCAGTAACACAGTTTCTTTCTTTGTGCTCTTCAGTGTGCTATTGAAAATAATATATATATTTTAAAAAGGTTCTCTTGTTTATATTAGATGTCTGATATGCATGATAGATAATTTTAGTACTTTTTAAAAAGAGAGAATTTCTATCTTTTAAGAAAATTTTCTATCTTTTAGGAGAGAATTACCAAAATATAAACATCCCTTTTTACAGCTTTATTTTTTGTAAAACAAAGGAAAAAAAAAAAAGAAAAAAAAAAACACTGCTGAACAAATCATTTAATCCCTTTGGACTCAGATTGTGGTCCTTAAGATGTGAATAAAAAAATTTTTTTGCTTGTCTCACTTGTATCTCTGATTTTTTTTATCTACTTAAGGCCTGTACTACCTTCTCTGTTCACACACTTTGGTATGTGAGGACTGCAGATTCAAGGTGTTATGACTTACTATAATTATTAAAGTCAATATTAAATATTGAAGATGCTTTAAATTTGAACTATATTTAATTATTTTCTTATTTACAGATGGGGAAAATAGGTTAGGGTAGTGAGGTGACTTGCTTAGTGTTATTAAATTGTGAGTGTAGCTTAAAAACAGAATCCTGATTTAGTGTGGCTTTACACAAAATAGAATCTTGATTCATGACTCTTGACAAGTAAAGCCATAAATAGAGAAGACAATCACCAGAATATGGTTTTTGTAGGATTTTTGGAGTGCACAAGAACTAAAGAGATCTTGCTGTACCTTAGATAATCCAAACATACAAGATCAGATAATTTACGTACTTTAATAACTTTTAGGTTTTGGTATCACTAGGGAATCCTGCATTAAGATGAATTTAGATCTTCAGGCTTCTCTAATGCTATATAGCTGGGATTTAGTGTTATGAAACAAATAGATCCATAACATTGAAAAGAAAGATCACATCATCTTGAGAAAGAACTATAACTATGACTAAAACTTTAGCCTATAGATATCTTCTGTCTTAAAGTAATTTAAATACCTGATTTTTAATAAAACATTATTTGTGCACACCCCAGAACTGTTTATAAATGGTAATCTTTTATATGTGGAATTGGACTGAATCAAAATATATTTCAAGTTTACAGACCAAAAGTCATATTTTGTTTCAAGATACATTGTTTGTTTGTTTGTTTTTTACTTTGATGAATAAGAACATGACTTTAACACTGGACGATGCTATGTAAAGGTAAATTTATGAATAAATTAAGAGATCTTTTACAAAATGAAATTAAGGCAGAAACTTATTGAATCACAGTTTGCAACTGTAGCAAATAAATAATTGGCTAAAGAAATAAGAAAAAAAACCCAAAATGCTGGTTAAACTTGAATTCAGCAAAACTTAAAACCGTAGCTCAGATCCAACATACCATTTTGTTCTTTATTGTTGCACTTAATACCAAAAGTCAAAGGAACTTCAGCACATTATCAAAGAAAAGAGGGACCTAGACAGGCTTGAGCTGTGGGCTCAGTTGAACAACAAACCCAAATGCAAGGTCTTGCTCCTGGGTTGAGGCAACCCCCGCTATCAATACAAGCTGAGGGATGAAAGGATTGAGCACAGCCCTGCTGAAAAAGAACTGGGAGTGCTGTTGGATGGCAAGCTGGACATGACCCAGATGTGTGCCCTCATAACCCAGAAAGCTGACCATATCCTTGGCTGCATCAAAAGAAGTGTGGCCAGTGGGTGATCCTGCCCCTCTGCTCTGCGCTGGTGAGGCCTCACTTGAAGTACTCATCCAGATGTAGGGCTCTCAGTACTGGAGAGACATGGACCTGGTGGAGCACATCCAGCAGAGGGCTACAACAATGATCCATGGACTGGAGCACCTTTCCTATGGGGACAGGCTGAGAGAGCTGAGGAGAGAAGGCTCCAAGATGACTTGATAGCGGCCTTTCAATACCAAAAGGGGAGCTACAGGAAAAAAAGAGGCAAACTCTTTAGCAGTCTGTTGTGATATAACAAGGGGAAATTGTTTCAAGGTCAAAGAGGGTAGACTTAGATTAGATATAAGAAAAAATTCATTTACAGTGAGGGTGGTGAAGCACTGGCACTGGCTGCCCAGAGATGTGGTGAATGCATCGTCCTTGGAGACATTTAAGGTGAGACTCGGCAGGGGCTCTGAGCAACCTGACATAGACGTAGATGTGTCTGTTCATTGCAGGGGAGTTGGACTAGATGGGTCCCTTCTAACTCTAAGGGTTCCATGGTACTATGAAAGGTGTACATTGATACTTTGTTTTAGATATTAAAAGTTATGATCAAAGGACTACTTTTAGGAACTGTTTCAGAAGACGAGTGCAAAAACAAAGCTTTACAAAAAAACCCCAAAATTGTATGAGACAATCCCTTTTGTAATTAACTCAAATGCCTAATTTTGTATTGTGCCAATTTACTAATGCCTTATAATAATCCTTATTTTACTCAGTTCTCTTTGCGCATATTAGATAAACACCTGTCTTTTTAGGCTACCAAGAACAGAGCTTTTCCCCCACTCTTCTAATTCATTTGTAGTACATGCTACTACTGTGCTGATTATCGCAAATATTATTAAATAGAGACTTCGTATTTCTCTTTGAATTCCTAAAACACTGTCATCCTACATTCAGGGAACTGATAGAGGCTAATCAGGTAATGCATTTTATGGACTTGGAATTCTTTCTCTTAGTAAGATGTTTCATTTACAGAGAGGATTATTGTCACGGTTTTGTGATTTTGGTTTTCAGTTATTCCACATCATAACATCATGTAGTGCATTAGGAGTTAAAGTGTTAACACTCTAATCCGGCTACCTGTCCCTACATGTCACGGAGGGACGGGCTGGGGGTCTCTTCTTCGATTCCCAACGAAGAGGCAAGTGCTCTGATAACTCTCTCTCTCCACTTTGTTTGATTTATCCATCTAAATTAGATTGTATTATATTATATTATAGTTAGTAAAATAAGTTTACCTCCCTAGAGGTCTGTTCGTTTTCTTTCCTTTCTTTTTCCCTTCCCGTTTTCTTTTAGGGGGTGGGGGGGGCTGGGAAGGGGGGCCCTTGGGCCCACTGGCCCTGTCACGGGCATAGACTGGTCCAGGTAACCCCATGACAATTATATTTTTTTTCTGAAGACTTATTTCCCAAATAACACCACAGAAAAAGTAACTAGTAATTGTTTTGTAGAAAGTCTTGCTGACTTTTCTTTTCTAAATCTATTATTATTATATATGTAATGAAAATCTTATTTAATGCCGAATGGAAGTGGATTTCTTTCATCAGGCTATTTATTTTCCTTGAGTAATATAATATTAATTAACAGTGTAGCAGAAAGTCAACTGGAATAAATCCACTTAATATTTCAGTGGACAGTGGCTCAGTCTTAAGTTAGGTATATGTAGCATTACTGATAGAACCAATACTCTAATGAACTGCTGTGGACAATAAAAGGTTTTATCTAATTAATAAAGAATTTGCATAATCAATATTTGTATTTTAGCAAAAATTTTCATCAGTAGCCTAAGTACCTTGGAAAGAATTGATATGGCCTGTCCTGTTTTTAACACACTGTGAGCATTCTGATGATAAATACTGTTTTTAAATGAATATGTTTCCGCAGATTTGCTATGTAAGTGCGTGTAATAGCTGAAGTTGTTAAGAAGTAAATAACATTCCAAGAACAATACATCAAATATAAATTTAATTTGTGCCTACTGTATCTTTATGGTAGTTAGTGCCTTTGAAACAGGATGTTTCTTTTTATTTAGGTGTTTAATATTCAGTTTTCAAGTCTGAAAATTCTGAGTCTCCCATTTAGAGAATGTATATATTTACACAGATATATTTTGTTAATGCATTTAATAAATTCTAGTGGAAGATTTTTTCTTTAAATAACGCATAGAAAATTCAAAACAACAGAGAAATTACCAGATATTTGGCAAAGAAATGAGCCATCAAGACCCCAGACTTCCAAATCTAAAGTTCATTTGCAAAGAGAGTTCTAGTTTAAAATGTGCATTTCTGCTTATAACTCTTCTTGAGTTGTTCTGAGTATAAATGCCTTCATCTTCACCTCACAACCAGAAGAAAAAAAAGACCAAAAAAGCAGAGAGGGAGTGTCCTAGCTTTCCTTTGTTTTAGCACTTTATGCATTGGAGCGCCAAATGCTTAGATGCAAACTTTGTCAGCCATACACAGAACTTATTTATATCTGTTCAGAATTTGCTCCCAAGAGGCACGTCTACCTCACAGTGTGGAGTGTTGTGCAAGGACCTCTGCGCTGTCTCTGGGCAAGCTGGTGCATTCACCCAGCAGAGAACAGCTTGGAGCTTGCCAGTGGGTGCGATGTCATCAGTGCAGAATCCAGTGCAGACATGTCCTGTGTTTGCTGTGTTAGTCTCCTTCGCTACATGCCTTTTTCTGCAAACACCTCCACCCACCTACACTTATTTTCAGAACAAAAGAAAGTAAACTGACAGAAAGGCTGAATCAAAACCTGAAAATCACCTACACTTAAAGTTGGACATAACACATACAAATGCCATAAATTTTTGGATATGAGCGTACATCTTAATAATTGGTATGACTGGTGGCATTGCTCATTGAGTTCAGGCCTAATATAATTCAAAGGCTTGTGGGGAGTATTGAATTGGCTAAACCAAATTAGGTGTTTAACATAGATATTAAATACTTTACATCCTGAGGTAATAACTAATCCTTGATCATCAACTTTATCATCAGAGAGAGATTCAGGGAGATTATCCTGTTGCCCACACTTGGGCATCTAGTGCCATTTGGAATCCCCATAGCTACACTTCCAGAAGGTTTCTTTTCTCCCACAGATTTTGTTCCATATCTGTCTCTTCTGTGCAGATATCTCAGATACAGTGGAAATTCTCATATGAGACTAGATGTCTGTCTGTGGTCATCGCAGGCAATGGAATCTTGGCCAAAGTGTCCACAAATAAACACCTGTCACATTTCTAGATATCTACAAGGAAAAAAATTTACTCAGTGTTTAACTGTCTAAACGTAGGTATCCACATTCAGACACCTCAATTTGCATTTAGTAGCTATGTATATACAGATCAACTAAGTCTTAGCTGTTTTTGTGTTTGCTATTTCCATGGTAGACTCCTCTAGGTTCCCAATGTCTTAAAAGTTACAACTAATGCTCTAAGTTTCTATCCTAAACTTGCAACACATGCAAGGATAATTTCTGTAAAACATTAATCAGATTTTTTCATCTTGTGAAATAATATGCTCAGCCACAGTTACTCTTTTGTTGAGATGAAATAGAACTGGATTACTGAGGCAGGACTTCCTTTTTCAGAAGCCTGTGAATATATGCGTAGGTGTTCAGGAAGGAGGGGGCAGTCAGAAGAGAACTGAAGCACACCTTCATTAAGACAAAATGCCACTGAAATATGTGGTTCCACTCCATACCAATCTTCAAAGCAAAGATTTTAAAAGAATCCCATGCTAGAATAAATAGAACAGAAGCCTTCACTTAGTTCTTTGTAAGTAAGTAAAACCAGTGGATAACAAATTGTCAAATGGAAGTTCCTCAGGAACAAAAGCTAGGGTTTTTTTGTTGTTTATTTTTAGCTAAACACACATTCAAAACCAGTAAATACAGTTATTGTGCAATTAAAGATGTATAAAACAAATGTACTATGTATTTTAGTAGTGCATTTTTGTGACTTTGCTGTCTGCTTTCATTTTCTTCCACAGAAACTATTCCTCACCGAAGGTAAGGAGAGAAAAGAAGTCAGATGAGGTTCTTACAAAGATGACTGAATTCACATGGTGACAAGTTTGTGCCTATAGTAATGAGAGAAATCAGCCTGTGAAGGTGTCTGGGAAGGACTGCTGCAGTGCTCTCTGTTTTCAGGTTTTGATCTTCTTACTCTCCATTGCAAACATAGATCAACCCAAGGGGAGTGCAACGTCCTTGAATTTACAGTTAGGTCAGAATATGCTCCCATTTTAAAATCATTTATTTCTGAAATGAGCTTTAAAATGATCATTTTACTCTTCATACTTTTCCTTATGTGCCTCATTTCATATTTTTAATTTCACCAAATCCTGTTGCCTGTAGAGCTGAAAGAGAACACGTGCAATTCACTCAAAGCACTATTTAATGCTTAGTTACTCAGATTTACCTTTCCAGATTAAAGACTGGAATGAACAGCTTTATTCAGGCCTTAGTCTCTGGCACTACTCTGTGGAGTTCAAGGTAATGACCTTCTAAAGACCTAATTAATTGTTAGTTATTTGGATTTCATGCATGTCGTGTCGAGGGTTGCAGTACTCTAGGATTGTTGGAGAAAGTTGATAGTTTAATATTCCTAGTGAAAGAGCTCCAAATGGAAAATAACATGCACTTCCTTACTGATCCTTCCAATCTTTGTGGGTTTTTGGTTATTTGTTTCATTTTTTTTTATCCATTCTGATTCACTATAAAGATGCTTTTTTTTTACTCTACTCTATTTTGACATAGTGAGCTGAATTAGAATGGAGATGATACTGTAGGGCTGAATGCTGAAGGGATATGTGATTGTAATGAAGTACTGCAGCAAAAAGAAGTACAGGAATGAGAAGTAAGCATCACCATATATAGTGTTGGGTTATGAGAAAACCAGAGCTCTGAATGGCTTCTACTTAAAGTAAATCTACCTGAGCATCATTAGAAAGCGTGTTTTGTGCTCCTGGCTAATACACTGAAAAGATTTACTTGTCCTACTCTCTTTCTGTATTGTGTTGAATGATTTAAAATAAGGAAGACACTGGAAGTCAGATTCTTAAGCAGTGTGTTTATTAGTTTATCTCTGCTGTGGCTGAAGATCTGGCCTGAAGGTTGCTACCATCTCCATTCTTCAAGTGTTTCTGGAAGTTGTGGCTTGTCAGATGCTTGTCTCTAGTGAAAGTAAGCAGACATTATCCAGAGGACACAGGGATCTCAACAGGAAGAAAAATACACAGAGTTTATAAAAGACAGAATGTGTGCCTAAGTGTATATCATGTAGAGGGTGACATCAGAGAGTGATAGGGATGCTGTTCAGTTCTGAGATTTCTTTGAACCTCAAAATACTTACCCTCTCACCCAGATTGCTAATCAAAGTCTATGTTACTGTCAAAAACTACTTTTGATCACACGTAAGTCATGGAAAGACACAAGCGAATTTCTTTTCATTTTTATTCCATCCATTCTTTAGGAGTAAAAAAACCAAATGCTGCTAGTTTCAATTTACCCTAGGAAATTTTTTTGCACAGCTCTCAAACTTCTCTAGAGAATGAGGATGTGAAAGGTTTGGAAGAGACGACGGCTGGGACTGACAGTACTCTGTACCTATCTGGATAGCAGCCAGAGTGGTTCTTACATATAACAACTGAACCTACTGAGTTCCATAGGGACTTTGCCAGCAGTTGCAGTTGGTCTAGGAATTTTATCTAGTGAGTTTCTGGAGGCCCAGCTATGTTAATACTTAACTCTTAAGCTAGTGCATTCATATGAGCAGCTATACAAGCTGGATGGTACATGCTTATGTTTTTTTCTTTGAGTATTTAAGGCCACAGGAAGCTGTTAGATCTTCTGTATTAACATTTGGCATACCAGAATTCACTGACTGTCCCCCACATAGTCCTCTTCAATGCCATATGATTTGTGCTAAACCAAGCATTTCAATCCTCAGGTGAATGAAGTGGTAGATGTCACAGACAGGCATTGGCTGTCAAAGCAGCTGATGAAAGCATCTGAGGAACATACATGGTAATTCTTGTACAGAGCTTCAGAATCAAAGACCTCAATGCTGCTGATATTTGGATCAGATAAAAATTAATCTCTATCCCCAAATTTTCTGATCCTTGAAGGCAAGTATATTTCGAAGTACATTGCGTTGGTGGTGCATTGATGTCACTGAGGAACATACTAATATCTTCATAGAAGATGAGCCTGGTATTTATGTATGACACACATATTCCAAAGCCTTAGAGGACTACTGTGTTGGCCAAATCGATAACTGAATTACAGCAGGGCTTGTTCTAAACAGAAAGATATTAAAGGCCTGAAGTCATGACTGATCTATTGCGTTGCTAGAAGAATGTTTCTTGGTGGTTCATGTTGATATCGCCTCACTTATTTGTATCCTTTGGATGCCAATCAACTAGTTAACATATGGACTACCAACACTCTATAATTTATATTTCTAAATAATTAACATTTTAAAATCAAAGTGCCATGTAAAAAATCCAGAGAAATCAGGTATTCTTAAACAATATGGACTTCATCAGTCTGGCATACAGTTTTTTCTGTGTTTTGTCTGAATTAAACCCTAGTGTTTTCACATTATCTCTTCTTTTCCATAGATTTCTACACTGAATTTAGAAGACATGAAATGAAATGAGATTCCTGAAAAATGTCATGCATCTCTGTCTATGAATGATAATTTATTTTAAATAAAAAATGTTGAGAGTTTATAGGAAAGAAGAAAATGGAACTGATTAAGATGTCAGCACTCCCACTTCTGAGTTACACATTAGCACCTTTTCTTTTGAGGAATGATATATAATGGGACATCAGAATCCAGCAAGTATGAATTGTAGACATCAATTTACTTAAGACATGCTATTCACTGAGATCATTAGCGCTGAGTTGGAAAGCTTATTCAAAGATTGCTTTGTGACACAAATCTGTGTGTTTTTCTAGAACACAGTGCTGGAATGTTTCAATCTGAAAATAACAAATAAATAAAAATCATTCTGAATTTTTCACTTCTTCAGTTCTCTAAATCTACTCCACTCAATTTCCTCAACAGCAAAATCTGAATGGCAGATACTTCATATCAAGCATACCAGCTTCTCTCTGTTACAAAATCTTATTCCTCTAACAGTTTATTATTATTACTATCATCATTATATTATTATTATTTTTTCAAATTGCTTTCTGTTTAAATCTGGAGAAAATGACAAGCTTTTGTCATAAAATCTGAGTTACGTTTGAATAGGACAATTAGGTGTTAAACAGAACTGTTCTGAAATTAATCTGAATTTAAGAGATGACATGCATCTGAATACAACTGTTATGATTCTGAACATATGTATGTGGTTGACAAGCATGGTGCACACTTAAGTCTCTTGTGGTAAATTTCTCATATCATCTACCTCTCATCACCTCACATGCATTAGCTCCTTACTCTTTTGTTTACTATCTTTGAGACAGATGATTGCAGCTGCTCAGTGCAGTGGGAGGTTAGATGTCTCAACAAACAATGAAATTCAAAAGTTTCTTCTACAGTGAAGTAAGGTATTTCCTATCGTGTGCATATTCTAAAAGATTTCTGCTTTTCTCGTTCAACATTCTTACTAAAAGGAAGAAATATTCTATTTTAAATTTTCCCTCTCCTTTCATAGGTGGAAAATGGTATTCATTATACTGCAATATGCTGCTTTTATAAAAATATAAGGAGTCATGCTATCTACTTTACTAATCACTTGTAATTCTATGAGGTAACTCAGTATATTCAACATATGTCTATGCAGAGAGCAGATTCCTCTTTGTTCTTATTCTTTATGATTACTGGTTTTATTGTGAAGAAAATAAAATCCTCTGGTGGAAAATTGATGAAAGCATTTGACTTCGGTTTTCTTTTTTTGTTGTTGTTGTTGTTTAAATGTCTAAGAAATATACATTTTTATCATGTAATTAAATCATTATTCAAAGACCTTATCCAAGAATATATATAATTCTCCATTTCTACCTTAAGAGTAAATATTTCTTGTGTTTGATGCATATTAAATCTATGTTCTGAGTCAAATGGAATGTCATAGCTTGTAATAAGGGAATGTAAACTCTTGTTGTGAAAATGCTTATTTATGAGTACGTGAGTGGTACAGATTCATCA
The DNA here is from genome assembly GCA_016647715.1 of Pavo muticus. Classification (NCBI taxonomy): domain Eukaryota; kingdom Metazoa; phylum Chordata; class Aves; order Galliformes; family Phasianidae; genus Pavo; species Pavo muticus. Next base: position 708,361 of record JACDJE010000404.1, read on the forward strand.
GTAATTTTTTTTCCCAAAAATACGGTAACAAAATATTTTTGCTACACCTTCTCCTTACCTGTAGGGATTTTGCTTTGTGTACATATAAATATATGAAAAAACACAGCATACCTCTTGACACAAATGAAACAATATAGTACATTCCTAGTATGTCAAAGCTCGGTTCTGAAAATCTCAATGTCATTAACCAACTAACATCTGTTGGATGTCCATATAGTCATCAAAAGCCCCTCTGGAATCAAAGGAAGCTTTTCCACTAACTTCAGTGGATATTACATATAACCTTAATTTAACTTCAAGTTTTGTGTACATTTATCAGAGTCAACTGATATTATGTGAAAATTTTCTTCTGTCATATGTGGTTAATAATAAAAATGAATGTTCCAAGTGTATATGAAACTTTTGTAATCTATCTTATGTACATCTGTGTATATATTTATTTATTCTAATACAATCTAAGATTTTAGACATTTGTATGTGCTGTAAATTATCAATTTGTTTTTAAACTGAAAGACAAGTATTCCAAATATATTTTCTATTTTATGTTGTACAATTCAAATAGTAATGTTTCACATAAAGAACTCTCAAAGTTGTACTATAATCTTAGTGTGAGCCACTTCTTGTGGTTTCTGAATCCCTGGTTAGGAAGAACAGACACCTTCGTGGTCCACTTACTGAAGATAAGCAAAGCCATTTTTGTTGTGGCATCAGCCAGGGCAATTTTGAGGAGAGCTACTAAATCTATGTATAATTAAAGCAATTGTACAGAATGGGCTTTTAATAGTAAGTAAAGAAATAAAGAACTTGATTTTTTGCATGTTGTAATTTTATTTTTATTGCTAGCTTTGAAATGTTGTGAAGACAACTTTAAAATATATGTAATTGCTTTTTTTCAGAGGCTTGCATCTAAATATAATTATGGACCATACAGAAAACTTTCATTAGAAAACAAACAAAAAGCCCCCCCGAACTTCCATAAATTTAGATCTGAATAAATGAAGACATGACAACCATTAAAATTTTTAAAGGTGAAAATAACAAAGCATTTAGCTCCTTCTGTGCTGCTGGACATAGACTAGGTCTGAAACAATAATAAAAATGTGAAACAATTTTCTGTCTGGTAAATCTGACTTCTATAAAACTTTTAAAATATTCTAAAAATATATATAGAATGATTTAAAAAGAACTGATTATAAAAGTCTATATCTCTCAGATTAAAAAATAGTAGCTGCACACCAACTGTGTAGTGGGAGTGCTTTTTGGTCCATGCTAACTTCTGAATGTTCTTGGAAATTGGTCAGTGGAGTTTCTTGAGCAGCATCAAAGTTAGGGCTAATCTAATTGTGTACTACAGCTGGTGCAGTCCCGCCACTGCTCAGTTTACTGGTTAGGACTGAACAATATATGAACGGACTAAATATGTTTACAGAACAGTGCCTTAGCTATTTAAGTAAGAAATATTTATTTCTAAGCTATTTTTATGATTTTGTCAGAGCATTAGTACTTTTGTGATGTAGGCTCTGCACTTTGCTTTGACTGAAGCTCTGTACACAAGAGCTGCGTGTGGCGATTTACCACAAATAACTCTCCCTGGACAGCAAATAGGGTAACAATATATATTCAAAGGTATATGATTCTGTTAACAGTTTATCAGGCAACAGGTGTGAGAAGGCGTGTAATAATAATCAGGATAGACTTTTCCAAAATAGTGAGTTAGAACTCTAATCTCAAATAGATGAGTTTATATTGTGACTGCAAATTACTGCTATGCTCAGTAGATTAGAATGGGATGAAAGAGAAGTTTGTTACTGTAGAGATTCAATCTTATATAAAAAAATTGGAAGAACATAAGCATAATAGAAGCAAAAAAATGATGGATTTTTTTTTCTTAAGATTATAGGGAAAACACTTGTCTTTAGAAAAAAGAAATTGTTTAGTTTTTTCTTCCCTCTTTTTTTCCTCTGTGTGGCAGGAAAGGCAAGACAGATTTATTCACAATATGATTATTGTCTGGGGTTTTTAATAGTATTATTACATTTCTGCTATGTAACATGAAGTTAGAAACAAAAATATATTCCCATCACAAAGACATACAATCCATCATCACAAAAATCTGATTATTAGCAACAAGGGATCAGCACAGGTGTCTTAAAATATAAGCAACAGGGGAACATAATTGTCATTTATATGTATACTCTTCATGTTATCTGGAGATGCAGAGCTAAAGTAACAACTAAACTGAGTAATAATGATATATTTGTGCCATTAACTATTTCACGCATGCAGTACTTCTTTAATACATTAATTACTAAATAAAAATCACAGCTAAATGGGTATTTCCAAAATACAAGCCAAAACCAAACTCACTGTAGTTAGTTTGTTTGGAGGTATGATTTCTTTATATAATAGAAATTCAAAGCTTAAAATCAACTAAATTATATTTTCATATAAATCAAAAGAGTCTTGATGGACTTGAACTTGCTGTTCTCTTACAATGGCAGGGATTTTGCTCCCTAAGACCTTTCCCCTTAATAATCCCAACCTGTGAATAGCAAGTACTGAAAAGAGGGAATAAGAGGCAGATGGAAGGGACATTTTTCTGTCTCCCTCACTAGTACAAAAATAGGTACTAAAAACATAAATCATCTGAATTACTATAAGCAGAGAAATGCTTAACCTTATGGTCTCTTAAATCAGTTAAATTCTCTTAAATCAATTATTTTAAAACAATTTTCCTGAAAAACATGCTCTAGGTGCTAGGGTAATCTGCTCTAGGTATCCCTGTTTGAATAGGTGTGTTGGACCAGATGATCTCCAGAGGTCCCTGCTAGCCATTCCATGATTCTGTTAATTATTTCCCTTTCCTTATGATTTTCCTAAGCCACTTGCTCATTCTTCCCAGGTAAGATGGAAGAGAGAATCAGAACTGTAGAAGTTGTCATGGGTTGAGATAAAGACAGTTTACTAGGTACAGCGAAAGCCAGACTCAAGCAAAACAAAACAAATACTTCATTTGTTGCTTCCAATAGACAGGCAAATGTTCAGACACCCCCAGGAAAGTCAGGCTCATCACACACTTTTCATGGGAAGACAAACACCATCGCTGTGAATGTTCCCCTTCCTCCTTCTTTACTCCAGCTTTTATTGTTCAGCATGATGCCATGTGGTGTAGGGCAAACCTTCAGTCAGCTTGAGTCAGCTGTCCCAGCTATGTCCTCTCTTAGCTGCTTCTGTACCTCCAGCCTCCTTGCTTGTAGGACTGCAGGACAAGCAGAAAAGTCCTTGGCTCTTTGTAAGTACTGCTCTCCAACAGCTAAAACTATGTTGTGTTATCACCACTGTTTTCATCAGAAATCCAAAACATGGCATCATAGAAGCCTCTATGAAGAAAATTAACTTAATGACAGTCAAAACCATGACATATGCTCAATTACTTTTTAATTGTTGCACATGGAGTAGATGGAATAAAGTGAACAGAGTTGTGATTTTTGTAGAGAAAATAAGAATATAGGTTAATAATGCCAAGTTGTAGAAGATGGAATAAAAAAGTCCAGATTTTAACCACCCATGGTCTCCTGGCTTCCATTTGAAAACCACTAGAGGACTCAGGTATTCCTCATTATTTCAGTACGTTTCGTTCAGATCTTTTATCACTGCAATATGAATATTAAATCTGCAGATTGGTGTTTAATTTGATTTCATAGATCAGTTAGGCAACCAAGGGAGCAGATAATTGGATAGCTGCAGACTATTCCTCATGTTAGAGGGTCTTTCACAAATCTGCCAGTCCACTTATTTTTTGGATTTAGTAGCTGAATAACTCACTAGGCTGAAAATGTAGAGCATCATCTTCAGACCTTGTAATAATTTCTCAGAGCCTTTTAAACAGAGCAGGCAGGTAACAAAGTAAAAGGGGCTTTGAACTAATTTCTAATAAAATTGTAGGTGTTGATAACTATATAAAAGCACAACTATATAAAGGCACAACTATATTGAAGGTCATTTATCTCATCAACAGTCTTGAATACTCTGGTTATCTGTCTGTCCAACTGGTTTCCTGGAAGTTGGACTATTAAAAGAGGATTATAGTCTTTGGGACTCAGTCCCTGTTGTGACAGTAAGCCATTGATGTGGTTTAAAAATTTTGCATCATTTTATTTTAATTGTTTTGTTGTGGATGTTTTTGCTGCTTGAGACATTGGTTAGACCACCATTTGGTTTGACATTTGTAAAGACAAAAAATCCACTATTCTGACTCTCAGTACTTCTTAATGTATGTTTACAGAGTGTAAGAAACAGAAATAGACACATTACAAATATATGAACACAGTAACTCATTCTAAAATGGGGTAGAAAATTTCTTTCCTGTTTCTTGATGTTTTTTTCAGAAACAAAGCCTTTTAAAGGCTTTGTTACTGCTGCTAACCAGTCTTAACATTTCATTGACAGTTTGCTGCAGATTCTCCATGGGAGCATAAATGTTATTGGGTGTATTTCCCAAAAGTAGAACATACACATGAGGTACTTAATATTCTGCAGAATGTCAAGCTTCTCAATTTATGACACCCAGGTTACTTCACCAGAGTGAGTAAAGTGCTATTTTTAAGTAACTTGACATTAAAAACAAATTGGATGCTATTCTTTTAATTCACTGTCTATTAAATACGTTTTTGAGGGAACTGTATGGATACTTGGAACATTCCCTGGACCAGATAGAAGAGTGGCAGTATGCTAACAGAGGAGGTGTGGGCACATCACTGGGACATGGTTATAAGCAACTCACAAAAATAACTTAGAAGATTAGATGATTAGTGGTTAGTGTGTGAGGTGTACCTCCGTTCATGTAGCAAAATGATGAAAAAAATTAACTTAGTCTGATAACTTTGTATTCTTGTAGTGTAACCAAACTAAAAATTCATTTCAAAGGGTGAAGGAATCAGAAGAACCTCACCTGTACTCTCTTGCCTACTCATGGCAGGGGCATTGGAACTAGATGATCTTTAAGATCCCTTAGAATCCTAAGAATACCATGATTCTGTGATTTTCTTCTTCAATAATATGAAAAAAAAAGTGGCTAAGAAGACAAGAATCTATAAAGCATCTTTTAAAGAATCTGTTAAAGTTTTATGGACAACGTATTTGGTGTAAAAATTACATCATTTGTGGTAATTGCTCAGGTTTGAAAAAGAGCTGCAGATAAACACTCCTAAAATATAACAAAGATCACAACCAACATTACAAAAACAAACAAAAAAAGGCAAATGGATTTATTGTCTAGAGACATATCTGAGTACAAACTGTTGCTACTTAAACAAATGTACTGCAATTGAACTGCAAGGTAGATCCATAAGACCAATTGAATGTTAAGGAAGATCCATAAGAACACTAAAGAGATTTATTAGTGACTTTACAATGAATACTGAATGAACTGATAACAATGAACTCTTCAAATTCTCCTAGTAAATAGTTTCCAGATGTTCACTGTTCTCATTATTTTAGGGAATACAAAGATCCGTGGACACATAGGAGGACAGATTAGTGTTCTTTCAGACCTTTTTAAATCAAACAACTTCACCAATAGTTTAGATGTGGATTTTTTTCCTAATGTTTTTGTTTATCTAAAAATCACTGTATAAAGATGGTTAAGACTCTGAAGACACTAGTAATGTCCTTACTGGTTTCATCGTATTACTATATCTACTTTTTTATTATTATTATTTTTAATCTCACTAGATTCCCTTCTGCATTGCAGATACCCAGGGTAATTCAAAAGTATGGACAAGAGACATTACGGACTTGTATGTAACATAGATGTTAGATGTTATGTGAGAACATATGTGAGAAGGGTCTCAGAACTTCTGGATCTTGTTTGCACCCAACGTAACTTAGGAAAACAGTATTCATTGCTATGAAGCACTATCTTCTGTAAGTGATAAATTTATATCTAGTAATTGATTAAATCTGAGATTGCTTTTATGTAAATTTGGCCATCAAAAATGAAATGTCTCGTCTTAACTTTCTGTGTAGACTAGAAAGAAACAAAATAAATATCAAACACAATGATTATGAATTGCCATTTGAGAATTTGTAAATTGCCTTTAGAAGGCCCTAGCTTCAGGGACTACAGAAGTAACAGACTGTTAGCTTAGGTTTGAAACTTACCTCTATTCATTAATGTTATATGAAAGGAATACTACCCTTAAATTATTACTAACATTACAGTGTGGAAGGCCACTGATCCATCTGCTTGACACAATAACCAGTCTCTGACAGGAGCTTACAAGAGAAAGATGACAGGAAGACATAAAAAATCATGGTGCAGACAGCTAAGTAACAATTTTTCTGTATGGAGCTTTTCAACTTAATTAATCAGACCTTGGTTCATGTTTTCAAGTAACTAGATAAATATGAATTCCTATACTTAGATGTTAAACATATTAATTTTCTCTTACGATAAAGAACACGAACCCTACTGAATAGAATTTCAGTACTTTAAGTATACTGAAGGAACTGTACCTTTTAAAAAGGGAGAACTTCTAAGCTCTGACCTCTAGAACAAATAGCTCCTGGTGATGAATGAACTCTCTTGGGGCAGGTATTTGCATTCTGCAAATTGGAAATACAATGTGACCACACTGTACCTAAGGCAAATATTATTCCCTCCAAATACTCTGCTGCAAGTTATAATTTGCACTATCCAACAAGTAATGCAGTGAAAAATTAAAGACAGACTTGTATAGGAAATCAAGCATAATGAGTTATGTTTTGTGCTACACTGTTTACTATTAATCACTGGAAAAAAAAGATGCGTATGAGATGAAGAAAAATCCCATGTGCATTTGAATACTTCTTACACATGAAGGCTTTTCTATAGTAAATTAGAATGACATAAGAAGAGGGCTGGATTATTCAAAATTTGCAAACAAACCATCACTTAAATTATTCTCTAAACAGAGGTACTGTAGTTACACTAAAATTATGATATAATCACATTAGTTTCATAACATATAACCTTTTTCAATTTCACTAAGAAAGGTTACAACCTGTGTGCTGACACATTATGCTCTATTGAAATATGAAAGCATATTATATATTTGGTCTGCTTACCATTATTGTTAGCCCAATTATTAATTTAAGATGACATTTATAATTAATACTGTTAGACTTTGTGCTTTGAAATATTGCATAAAATTTTTCAGATAAACAATCTTTCTATACTCTATTTAGAGAAGATACAAAGCCATAAAATATTTTACAGAATAAATGGAGATCTAACTATTGAGTTCTCGTGGATTCCCGTGCACCTGCAGTTTGCGGCCCGGACCACACAAGCATGCACCAATATGGTGTAAGAAAGTGGTCCGTTTATTCATGTGGTGCAACACCTTATATACTAAACCTCTACCGTGTGTACACCCCCAAAGGGGGGAGGGGAGGGGTTACCCTATCCCGTGACACCGCGAATCCCCGCCTTCGCCTATTACAACATCTCCCCCTCCCCATGCTATTAAAACCTATCCCATTACATCCCGAATCCTCGCTGTCGCCTAATACAACCTACTAGGTACCTGCGTGCGCCTACTAAAGCCTA